>VDFB02047230.1:431505965-431605608 GCA_007258455.2 Sequoia sempervirens | reverse complement strand
AAAATGATGTTGTTTTCGGAACAAAGGTCTCAATGGAGAAGTGATAGCTAGAGAGTGGGAGAGGGAGTTGCATAGATAGAGGGAGATATAGAGAGATAAAGAGTGATAGGGAGAGATATATCAATCACCCTCTATATATCTCTATCTATTCAAATTTATCTCTCTATCTCTCTACTTCTCTCTTTATATCTCCCTACCTAGATAGAGAGGGGGAGACGGAGTGGCATAGATAGAGGGAGATATAGAGAGATATAGAGTGATAGGGAGAGATATATCAATCACCCTCCCTATATCTCTATCTATTCAAATTTATCTCTCTATCTCTCTACCTCTCTCTTTATATCTCTTTATCTCCCTACCTATCTCTATGTTTCTCATTATCTCCTGATATATATATCTTTTCCATTCTTTGTTTCTCTTTATCTCTCTATCTCCCTCTCTTTATGTGACTTAATCTCTATCTTTTTTCCATTCATATACTTGTGTAGTACACGAGGTCAATTGGTAGTCCATTTAGGAAATGATGTTGTTTTTTCAACAAAGGTCTCAATGGAGAAGTGATAGCTTCAAATCGACTATGCATCCACTTACAAGGATCCAAACACGATTGAAACAAAACCTCTAAATCAAGAATACAATCAAACCCACTTTATGTTTGCAATAGGGAGGGAGGGAAAGGTAGAGAGGGAGAGATGGGGATGTAACAAGGGATAGATAGATAGATGGGGAAATAGTGAGTGAGAGAGAGAGAGGTAAGGATATAAAGATAGAGAGGAAGATATGGATAGAGATTTGGAGATGGAGGTGGAGAAGGAGAGGGATGTGGAGAGGAGAGGGAGAGATAAAGAGAGGGAGGAGAAAGGGATAAATAGATATGGAAGAGATAAATATATAGAGGGACAAAGAGGGAGATATAGAAAGATAAATATAGAGAAAGGAAGTGATATATATAGAGAGGTAAAGAGAGGGAGAGATATAAGGGTAGAAAAAGATGGAGAGATAATGAGATAGAGATAGAAGGAGAGATTTAAGAAGAAATATGGAGATATATAGATAAACAACAAGGTAATCAAACTCCATTACCAACAAGCTCATGTTATGTTTGCAATAGGGAGAGAGGGAGAGGAGAGATAGGGATAGAAAGAGGGAGAGATAAAGGGGTCTGAAAGAATAAGAGAGAGGGGGTAAAGAGATAGAGATAGGAGATATATATAGAGTGGAAGATAGAGATGGAGGTGGAGATGGAGAAGGAGAGGGAGAGATATAGGGTTAGAGAGAGATGGAGAGAGAAGAATAAATATGGAGAGATAGAGAAGTAGACAGATATAAAAGTATGGTGTGATAGGAAGAGAGGGAGAGATAGGGAGAGGGAGAGATAGAGAGAGTGAGTAAGAGAGATGAAGTGAATAAGAGAGAGAGAGAGAGAGAGAGAGAGAGAGAGATGAAAAGGGAGAGATAGAAAGGTAGAGATAGGTGGAAAGAGAGATAAATGCTCAAGGTGATATAGACAAGTAATAAATAGGGAGAGAGAGAGGGAAAAGAGATAGAGAGATAAAAATAGAGATAGAGAGGGAGAAATAGGGAGTGTGTGTGTGAGCATGAGAGAGATAGGGAGGGAGAAATAAGGAATGTCTGTGAGAGAGAGATATAGAGATAGAGATAAGGAGGGAAAAACAAGGAGTGTGTATGAGTGAGAGAGATATATAGATAGAGATAGGGAGGGAAAATCAGGATTGTGTCCCTCTTATTCTCTCTTCTTTCTACTTTCTCTTCATTTCTACCTCTCTCTCAATTTTTAGATTAAAAATATATTAGATATATATTCATTCCATATTATATTATATTTAAGATAACTAATATAATTAATTATATAATTTTATATGTAAAATAAATACTTAATTAAATAACATATATAATGTTTAATAAAAAAATAATTTTATAATAAACTTAATATTATTTAAAATATATTTAGTAATTTACATTATATAAAACAGATGGCATTCACGTGCTCTGCAAGCCGAGCTAGGGCATCTGTGCCCTAGCTTGTTCTCTGTGTTCTGCTCAAGTCTGCGCTGTGGGGGGTTTTGCTACATTCGGGGTCAGTGGAGGTGGGGTTTCAATCTGTTAAGCTTGTGTTTCTTTTTCCTTTGCTAGTGATTGTTGTGCGGGGGTTCGTGCTTTCCCTCGGGGTTTTTCCATTTAGTCCAATCATGATCTAGGGGTTTGCATGCATGCCGGGGATTTTGTTTATTGCTATGTCGTGTGGGGAAACATCTAGGGTTAGCCCCAAATTGGATTTTTGTTCAACATTTGGTTTGAAGCCTGCAGTGCATGGTGCAAATGTTTTTGATAATACGTTGTTTTCACCAGAGATGGAGATGAATGATCTAGGGCCGGTTAGTGGTCCCCGCATAACGAAGATTAATGGGTGTTTGGAAAGATGCAAAGAGAGACCGAAATTGGTTATCCCGATGGAGTTGCTTGTAGATGATATTGAATACTATTCGAGGCACTCCTTTTATTGCAAGTTCGTGGGTTTGAGAGTTTTGCTACAATTTTTGGAATCCTAGGCTTAGCAGACATGGATGCCAGAGGGAGAGATGGAGATTAGGCTCCTTGCGAACAACTATTTTATGGTTTAATTTGATTGCATGGAAGATCGGAATAAGGTCTTTGATGGTGGTCCCTATTTTTATAACCAAGTGGGATTGTTTATCAAGCCATGGCATGCAGGCTTCAACCCTACCGAGGTGCTACCAAGTCAGATTCTGGTTTGGGTTTGGTTGTCGTGGTTCTCGATTGAGTGCTGGTGGGATGATGTGTTGCTTTTGGTGGCTTCAATGCTCGGTAAACCTTTTGGGTCTTCTCAACAGACGCAGTTTAAGAAGGTAATGATTTTTGCCCATATCTGTGTAGAAATTGATCTAAGCAAACCATTTCTAGATTCTGTAGAAGTGTGTGCTGGATCCTATACTTGGGTGCAACAGCTAGATTATGAAACCCTACCTTTTTTATGTCGTCTCTATCATGAATACGGTCACTTGCAGCGAAGATTCCCTAGGGCTAAGCCCGTGGCACCCCAATCTTCTCAGCCTTCTCGTAATCCGCCTAGATCTAATAAGGGGAAGCAGCCTATTCTGGGTGATATTAATAGTGATGATGGTTATGTCCCTGTCAAGGCTCGCAATAGGAATCCGAGGCAAAAGCAGACCTTGAGGGAGAGGCAGGATGATGACACCTTTAATAGGTTTGAGGTACTGGATGATCTCAGCCAGTAGGAAGTGAATCTGGGGCTGCTGAACCTAAATCAGGGTACTTTGGGTTCAGGTCAGGATAGTCCTCCTTTGGAGGCTATGCAGGTTGTGCAAGAGGATGATGTTGGGCAGATGGAGGCATATCAACAATTTCCTATTTAGGTTGAATTGGACTCTACTCTTGGAGCTACGAAGAGTGGTGGAGGTGGTTCCCCATTGCCCCTGAAAGATAGTATGGATGTGGGTAAGAGCTCTTTGTCTTCTTCTCACTTGGGTATTCTGCAAAAGGAACTGAAGAAAGGGGTTGGTGAGAAAACTTCCAAGCTGGGTAGGAAAAAGAATATGGATAAGATTAAATTAACTAGGGAAAATTTGGTGGAGTCAGGGTCAGTCAAGACTCTTGATTCACATTTTTCAGGCCCTCAGAAATGATCGTTCTCTCATGGAATGTAAGGGGCTTGAACAGTGGCCCTAGACAAAAAGTTGTTCGTGATTTGGTTAGGAATCATTCTCCGGATGTTCTTTTTCTTCAGGAGACCAAGTTATCTGTGGAAAATATGTTGGATATGGTACCTAGGTTGTGGAAATGTGGTGAATGCCAGTGTATGGGAGCTCTTGGTGCTTCTAGGGGGTGGCTTACTTCTGGAACCCTTGAAATATTTTCCCTCTTTGGTGGATGTCCTCTAAATCCTCTATGTCCCTAGTCACCTCTTGTTATGAGACTAGTGAGTGTATTCTCCTCTCTAATGTGTATGCTCCTATTGAGTTCTAGGGTAAGCAACTTCTTTGGTCCCATCTTTATTTTATTCGCAGCTTAGATCCTTTCCATCCGTGGGTTTTGGCTAGAGATTTTAATGCTATAGTTGATTTGTCTAAGAAAAAAGGTGGAATTGCTAGGTTGGAGCCTTCTGCTCTGTTACTCAGGGATAGCATTTCAGATTTAAATCTTTTTGATGTTCAGCCTAATAATGGTCGGTTCACCTAGAACAATAGGAGAATTGGTGAGAGTTGTGTTGCTGAGAGGCTTGACCGATTCTTGGTTTCCTATTATTGGGTTGGAGACTTGTGGTCTACTAGATTTGAAATTCTTGACTGGAGAGGTTTCGATCATTGGCCTATTAAGCTTAGTATTATATCTGCTCAGACGCCTTGTTCCCCCTCCTTCAAGTTTTAGCTTATGTGGTTACAGGATTCTACTCTTCGTGAGCATGTGGCTGAGTGGTGGAGGATTGGAAGACCTGCTTTTGGTACGACAATGTTCATTTTTGCTAGGCTTCTTCAGTTTGTCAAATATCAGCTTAAAAGGTGGAATCAGCGATGTTTTGGTAATATCTTTTATGCTAAGGTCGCTGCTCAGGAGGAGTTGAATAATATTACGTGGTTGATTCGTGAGAATGGGGCTTCTGAGGATCTTCTGAGGAAGGAGGCTAGGACTTTGAAAGTGGTTGAGGAATTTGAATTGAGGGAAGAGATCTATTGGAAGCAAAAGGCTCGGGTTGAATGGCTTCAGGAAGGTGATAAAAACACTGCCTTCTTCTTCAATTCTATGAAAGATAGGAGGCATGGCAATTCCATTCCTGTTTTGGTGAATGATAGGGGAGAATGTCTTGCCTCGCACCAAGAAGCCTCTACTGAGGCTTCTCAATACTTTGCTGCCTTATTCAGGGAGGATTCATGGGGGGGCTCTATTGAGGAAGCACAGGTTCTTTCTTGTTTTCCTCAGTTGGTCTCTAGGGAGGCGAATGAGTCTCTGATGAAAGAGATTTCTCTTGTTGAGCTAGAGGGTATTATGTTTCAGATGAAGAGGGGTAAAGCTCCTGGCCCCGATGGTTTCCTGATTGAGTTTTACCAAGAATTTTGGGATATCATAAAGTTGGATCTTTTGGCGGTTGTCCTTGAGTCCCAGAGGAATAAGAAAATGCTTCGTGCTTTGAATTCCACTTTCCTTGCTCTCATCCCCAAGTGTGAAGGGGTTGATAGGTTAGCTCAGTTCCGGCCTATCTCTCTTTGCAATGTGGCATATCTCTCTTTGCAATGTGGCATATAAAATCATTTCGAAGTTAATGGCTGAGAGGTTAAAGAAGTGGCTTAAAGTGCTGATTTCAGAGGAGCAGAGTGGTTTTGTGGTGAGTCGACAAATTTTAGATGGGGTTGTCATTGCTTCGGAGACCATCCACTCCATGGATAGCTCCCAGGAGAAGGCAATGTTCATTAAGCTAGATATGGCTAAGGCTTATGATAGGGTTAGATGGTCTTTCCTATGGAAGGTCCTTATGTCTTTTGGTTTCAGTGAGGAGTGGATCCAATGGGTCATGATTTGTGTCACGTTTGTTTCCTTCTAAGTTTTGATAAATGGAGATCATTCTGAACTTTTTGGCCCCTCTAGGGGTTTGCGCCAAGGGAATTCCCTTTCTCTGTATCTTTTCCCGCTTCTTGTGGAAGGTCTTGGGCATTTGTTGAAAAGAAATGTGGAGCTTGGCAACATTCAAGGTTGGCGTTGGGGTAGAGATTTGCCTCCACAATCCCATTTAGAGTTTTTTGATGATACTGCTTTGATGGGGATGGCTACTGTTAAAGAAGCTACTAATTTGAGGTAGGTGTTGGACTTGTATCTTGTTGCTTTGAGGCAATTGATTAATGAGGAGAAATCATCCATTTTCTTCTTCAATACGTCGGCCCCTATACGAAGGAGAATAGCTAATATCTTGAGGTTTCAGATAGGGGCTCTCCCTTTGATGAATTTGGGTATCCCAATTTTTGTTCGCCGACTTCCCAAGGGTTCTTGGCAAAATATTATTGATAAGCTCCGTGCAAAAGTTAATCATTGGACCCATAGATGGTTATCTTTTGCGGGGTGGGTTTAGCTTCTCAAGGCAATGGTGCAGGCTCTCCCTACCTACAGATGTATGCTTCAGGTGGCTCTGATGGGTTTTCTTAGGGTAATGGATTCACTTGAAAGGCAGTTCTTATGGGTTGGAAGTTTGTCATCTTCTAAGTGGAGTCTAGTCAGGTGGGATGTTGTGTGTAGTCCAAAGCAATTTGGTGGTCTTGGGGTGAAGCCACAATAGTGGTTTACAATTGAAGTGAGGAAGGAAAACTCATAGAAAATGAATGCATGGAAAAAAAATTGATTTTAGGGGTTCGTACGAACCTATTGGTTCGACTGAACCCATTAGGGGTTTGCTAGAACCTAGGTTCGGGCGAACCCTCCTAATACTTTCCCGCCAAAAAAGCCATCAAAACCTCTCATAAAAGGGGGGTTCAAATGAACCATGGTTTGAGCGAACCCCTCAAACCCCTAGGGGTTCACTCGAACCCCCTTTATTCCTCATCCCCTCCCTGAGACACAAAAAAAACCTGAATTTTGGCACTTCAAAGTTCGGGTTGAGGATGAAAATGGAGGAATCTTCACAAACACAACTTGAATCAGATAGTCCTCAGAACAAGCTATCTAACGAATATAATTTTAATATGTTTTGGTTTAATTATGTATTTATTTTTTTAGTTTTATTAAAGATAGGTTTTTCATCGAAAATGAAGGTCTTTGTTCTGCACATGTGGAAAAATAGTAGATTATCAATATATATATATATGAGTGCACTAGATATTAAAGTCCTTGATCCAACAAAAAAAATAAAATTGAATTTCGATATAGGGTGCTATCATAATAGTGGTTTACAATTCCTGAGAGGAACGAATTTTAGCTGAAATCACATATTTTTAGAAAATATAATGATTTAAGCCTTAAAAAGTTCCATTTTAAGGATTCCAATTGAAGAGGGTTTGATCAAATCACCTTAGATCAAACCCCCTTGGATAGAACCTCGCTAGTTTTAAACCATACCTATAAATGCGTCTCCTTTACACCTATCAAAATGCTGATAAAAAATCACTTTTGATTTAGATTTTGGGGGATCAAATGAATTCATTTAAAATTTATTTCAAATGATTATGGTATTCCTCAGAACAAGCTATCCAATGAATATAATTTTAATATGTTTTGGTTTGTTATCTGATTTGTGTATGAATTGTAATTCATTTGACTTTGAAACTTGATTAAGGAAAAATATTCAATAAAAACTATCTAACCAAGTGGAAGCACTAGATATAGGAGTTACAAATCTAAATTTGAAAGAATTATAATTTTATCCTTCATGGAAAAAAAGTTATCGTTATATGTGTGCGTCACTTTTTAAAAATGTTGTTTTCTGAAAAAAATCTATTTTTCGTGGGAGATGGAAAAGAAGTGCAATTTGATTCCAAAAATTTTGAAAAAAATATTTTTAGATTCTGAGACAAATTTGATGAGACTCTAGTTTGCACCATCTTCAAATTCCTCAAAGTTTAGGTATAGGTGCTAGAATGTGAAAATTTAGTTAAAAAATAATAATTTGAGTGTCGGTTTGGCCAAAATTGTAAACCACTATTATGGGATCACCCTATATACAAAAAAGTTATGTGTTATACGGTCGCTATGTCTAAATTAATTGGTTTGATTTAGAAACTTGATTAAAGAAAAATATTCAATAAAAAATTGTCTAACTAAGTGGAAGCTTGGATATCGAGTTACAAATCTAAATTCAAAAAATTAGAATTTTATCCTTCATGGAAAAAAGTTATGCATTATCTGATGTGAGTCACTTTTAAAAATGCTATTTTTGAAAAACTAGTTTTCGTGGGAGATGGAAAAAGAAGTGTAATCTGATTCCAAAAATTTTGAAAAAAATATTTTTAGAATTTGCAGACAAAATGTGACGAGACTGTAGTTTTCATCATCTTCAAATTCTTCATGGTTTAGCCACTATAGGTGCATGAATGTGAATATTTAGTTTAAAAAACTAATTTCAGTGTCCAATTTGGCCAAAAATTATAAACCACTATTGTGGGATCACCCCTTGGTCTTCGATAGTCTGTGTTGTCTAGAGAGGCTGTGGCTGCTAAGTTATTCTGGAGATGGTGTGTGGAGCAGGATCAGCTATGGGCCAGGATTTTATCTCATAAGTATTTCGCTGGGATTCCTAGGCATGATCTCCCTCGTTACCCTCTTGAGGGGAAAGGCTCAGTGATTTGGAATACTCTTCAAAAGGGTGCAAAACACATTAAGGAAGGTTTATTTTGGATTTGCAAACGGGGCACTGAAGCTCTTTTCTGGTCAGATTCTTGGGATGGCTTCCCTCCACTTACTTCTGAATTCCCCAACCTCCTTCCTTTGTGTTAGAGATTTCTTGCGGCTGGCTGGTCTAGGGTGAGTGACTTCAAGTTTGTCTCTTCTTTTGGTCAATTGGAGGTGGCTCGTTGGAAGGATCCCGCAAAGTGGCCAGACTTGGAACTTGGGGATGAAAGTGCTGAGCTTCATAAGATTCTTTGTAGTAGGAGTTGTAGTTCTCTCTTGAAAGATGATATTCTTGCTTGGACCCATAATCCTAAGGGGAGTTATTATGTTGCTTCTGGTTATCAGGTGTTATTAGCTCAGAAGCTTGCTGGGGCTGAGGTTCACTGGTGGAAAAGGGTGTGGAATAAGTTCTCATAGCCAAAATACAACTACTTTGTTTGGACTTTGGCGTGGAATAGGTGCTTGACCTGGGATAACATTCGTAAACGGGGATTCCAAGGACCTTCAGTTTTTGTTTTGTGTGGGAGAGAGGAAGAAGATTCTTCGCATTTGTTCTTCCGGTGCCCCTTTGTTGTGCAGCTCTGGCACTGGTGGTGGGAGTTGTGGAAGCTTCCTTGCATTCATACTTGTTCTTTAGTTGAATTCTGGGATAGTCTGAGTAGACCTCCTTCTATGGCATCCTTTTTGCAGGATGTTTGGTACGCGGGCCCTACATTTTTACTTTGGCAGATTTGGCTAGAGCGGAACCGCCGGATCTTTCATGATCAGAAGTTGTTGGGTCGGCAAGTGTGGTTGTGTACGTTAGGAATTATGCAGGAGTCGGTTGAGGCTAAGAGTGATGTGGTTCTCCCCTTGGAGAGAGGTGATGCTGAGTTGGTGGAAAGACTGGGTCTATAGGAAATTCACTCTTTTGTTGTCCGGTCAAGGATTGGCAGGTATGGGAAACAGAGAGTTGAACGAGCTGGTAGGTGGTTACCTCCTCCAAATGGATTTTTAAAGATTAATACAGATGGATCTTCTAGGGGAAATCTTGGGCCTGCTGGGATTGGTGGGGTTGGTAGGGACTCTGCTGGGTCGATGATTTTTTTGTTCTCTATTCATGACAGGGTGAAGATTGTTAACCTCATGGAGGGGTTGGCGATTCTTTATGCCATTGAGAAGGCCCTTGCTCTGGGATGGTGAAAGGTTATATGTGAAGCTGATTCACAGGTCTTGATTAATCTGTTGAATGAGCGGAAGATTTTTGATATAAATTGGCAGTTGGCTTCGATGGTTCAGCGGATTCTTCAGGTTAGTTCTTGGATGGAAGCTGCTTCCTTTGTTCACATCCCAAGGGAGTGGAATCGTGCTGCTGACTGCCTTGCCAAATGGGCCTCTGAGCATGATAGTGGTTGAGAGGTTGAAGATTGGGATCACGTTTCCCCTAAGCTGCGTCAAGAGGTGGATTAGTTCTTTGAGGAGGATAGGAGGATACATGGAGATAGTTGATTTTGGTTTTTGCTGATGTTTTCAGGGGCTGGGTCCCTTGGATTTTTATTGTAATGTTGTTTTCTGATTTCCAATAAAATTTTTACCCCTTTCCTTTTAAAAAAAAAAAAAAACATTATATAAAATATAATAATAAAATAAATTCATCATATTATATTATATTTAATAATTTATAAAATATAAAATAATACATATAATTTTATATATAAAATAAATACATAAATAAATAACATATAAATAAATATTTAATATTTAATATTTCAATAAAAAATTAATTTTTTAATACATAAAAAATCATTTAAAAAATATATTAAATAAATAATTTTATATTAAATTAATTGAAATATAAAATATAATAATAAAATAAATTCATTACACATTATATTATATTTAATAGTTTATATAGTTTATATTTAATATTCAATATGAAAAAATAACCCATTTTTTTCCTAATTGACCTTTATGCATAAAATTATTAATAATTATTAAATATTAATTATAATATTTTTATATATGTATTTACTATTTTAAAAAATATATATAATATATAATAATAAGTAGTACTATAATTATATTATTTATAATTTATTTTTTATTATATACTAGCTCGCGTAATGTTAAAACCTAAATGTGCTCGTTATTATTATTAGGATCTTGCCTGTAATTTTCATTTTAATAAACATGCTCAAAAACCCTCGTCGAAACCTTAGAGTTTAGAGCGGAAACCAAAACCGCGGGGAAAGCGGAAAAAATGGCGAAAAATAAGCATACTGATAAAAAAAGAAAAGAATGTCCCTATGTTTTGCTTTAATGTACACTCGAATAGCATTTCTTGCTTTAATTATTACAGTCCATAATGGTGTATGGAATCTGTAGGCCCTTCAAACTTCACGATCCTGACTAAAAATGTCTAAAAAAACCAAATGCGTAGAATTAATATGAGAGTGCGTAGAACACAACGAATAATTATTATTGCACGATAACTTTATATGGGATCCGCTTTGTCTGCTCTTTATTTTATCAAAGCAATAGCAAGTTCACTTTTACTTGTTGATTTCTTTCGTCTTCAAACCCAAAGCAAGGGAATCAGATCTTTAAAACAAGTGGGCATCGCATAAAACCCACAGCAAAGGGAATCTGCTCTTTAAAACAAGTGGGCATCGCATAATTGATGTACATTGCATTCACAATTAAAGTAGATTAGGAATAAACTTTACCTGCTCGAGAAGACTCCTTTTCTTATAAATTCTGAGAGTTGGGATTGTTTTACTCACATTCAACTGAGTTTGAATTGCTTTGCTACTCAATTCTACTCTCTAAATCCAGAGTCTAATAAATTAGCGATGGCGGCTGGACTTGCTATTGCATTTGCCAATGGTGTGATGGGAAAGCTCGGCGAG
This sequence comes from Sequoia sempervirens, assembly GCA_007258455.2. Classification (NCBI taxonomy): domain Eukaryota; kingdom Viridiplantae; phylum Streptophyta; class Pinopsida; order Cupressales; family Cupressaceae; genus Sequoia; species Sequoia sempervirens. The sequence continues at coordinate 431,594,353 of VDFB02047230.1, read as the reverse complement.
ATTGCATTGAATGGGGCATTGAATGAGGCATCTTTGCTGCTCAACTTCAGAAGTGACTTTCAATGGTTGAAGGACCAGCTCGGTCAGATATGTGCTTCTCTACAAGCTGCAGATGAGCTGAGTGGGCACACTGACGCTGTGGAAAAATGGCTGGCGAAGGTGAGGAATATATCTTTTGATGCAGAAGATATAATTGATGAGTGTGCCGTTGAGCATTTGTATACAAATACCAGTCAATCATGTGTGTGCAATTGTAGTCAATTAGCCTTTCAGTATAAGATGGGGAGGAGGATTAAAGAGCTCAAAGGAAGGATTAGATCTACCATTGAAGAGGCACAACGGCTCAAGCTTTTCCATGATGTGTCCCATTTAAGTCAGCCCTCAACTAGTACATCCACAAGAGGAGGAGAAGAGTTGAGATGGACTATCTTGGAGAAAGATGCACCAGCAGTGGGTATAGATGACAAGGTCGATGAAATTCTGTCATTGTTAGAGATCCCTTCTGTTAGAGTGGTTGCTGTGGTGGGAATGGGCGGGCTGGGTAAAACATTCCTTCTGCAGCATGTCTTCAATAGAACAAAGCATAGGTATGAGTGTTCTGCCTGGATTTCTGTTTCACAGACTTGTTCTCTCAGAAGTTTACAATGTGACCTAGCCCTACAAATCAATTTACAAATAGGTGGTGGTATAACTGATAGCCTAGTAGCTCAGATGATACATGACAAATTAGAGGGAAAAATATGTTTAATTGTTCTGGATGACGTCTGGAGGAGTAGTGCACAGGGTAACTTGATATCAGGGCTTGGGCTTCCCACTGCCAGCAATGGCCAGTGTAAAATAGTAGTTACCACCAGAAATAGAGATGTTGTTGACAATATGAGCGCCCATATCTATGAAATGCAACACCTCTCAAAGGGTGAAAGTTGGAATCTGTTTTGCCTCTTTGCCTTCCCGGATCGTGTGGGAAATAACCCGCCTGAGCAGCTGGAGAGCTTAGCTCATCAAATTGTAGAAGAATGTGGAAGGTTGCCACTGGCTGTCAAGACAGTTGCGGCATCCATGGCCAAGTCTTCACTCACATCAGATTGGGAGTCAAAGTTGAAGCAGTTAAAAAAGATAGGAAAAACAGAGGACTCCATCATGAAGATTTTAAAGCTGAGTTATGACTCTCTTCCCCCATATCTGAAAACTTGTTTTGCTTATTTTTCTTTCTTTCCAGAGGACACGTATATTTCTCTTAGTACTTTTAAAATTGATGAAGCTATAGAACAGGACTATGTGATCTATTTGTGGATAGCAGAAGGATATATTCCCCAAGAAGAAGATAGAGAACAGTGGGATATTGGGTTAAATTACTTACATCAACTTGAAAATTTATGTTTGCTGGAAGTAAACAGAGTTACTGGTTCTTACACTGTACATGACTTATTGCTTGATTTGGCTGTAAATATATGTAAAGAACATGAGTGTGAATTTGATCTTCCTGTCAAAGAAACAAGTTGCCGCAGGTTAGTACTAGCTAAAAAGGGTTTAGATAATAATGTAATTTCAGAAAGGCCTCTTCTTTGTCAGCGATTTCTCCGCACACTGTCACTCTCTGAGAATCCTGCCATTACAAGCATTCCAGAATACTTGTGTGATCATGTGAGACTACTCCGGGTGATTGACTTTAGCCGCACTGCCATCTCTACATTGCCGAAATGTGTTGGGAACTTGAAACTTCTTAAGGTTTTGAATATGTCTTACACAGAGATCAGGGAGGTGCCGGATTGTGTAAGAAGACTTAAGAGTCTTCAATTCCTTGATATTTCCTATTGCAAAAGCTTGCAATGTCTACCTGACTGGATAGGTGAGCTCAAATGTCTTTCACATCTCAATGTACAGTGGTGCTCGGGTGATGTGATTGATATGCCCAAGGGAATGTCGCAACTCTTGAGTCTGAGGACACTGAGATCAGATTGCTTCACAATATCTATTGAAGAGAATGGATTCTTAAGTGTTAAAGATGTTGGCAATATGACCAATCTCCAAGAAATAAAGTTCCGTTTAAGAGATGTAATGGCATTGGAAAGTGTAGAAGATGGTATCCTTGACCGTCTGGTCAAAATGAGAATTCTGGGAGTATCTAATCAAATTCCTGCAACAATACATTCTTCCATTCTTCCAGCATTTCCAGAGAAAATTAATGTTATGAAAGATCTTCAAGAACTTTATCTACATTGTTTCTCTGTGCCAAGTTGGATACGTGGAATGGAAAATCTGACACACCTTTACTTGTCTGAGTGCAGTGATTATTCATCACTCCAAAAGATGCGCAACTTACAAGTATTGGTGTTGTGGGATGATTCAAAATGCAGAGAACTACCAAAGGAGTTTGGAGAGAGTGGGGGATTTCCTAAGCTGGTTAAACTGCAGATTGAAGGCTTCCCTCTTTTAGAGGAGTTGCCGACATTAGAAGAGGGAGCGATGCAATGCCTAGAAGGACTAGTGATAAAGAATTGTCCGCTGCTGAAGAAAGTTTCAGAGGGATTGGAGCGGTTGAGGAGACTAAAGGAGATAGGGGTTGAGAAACAAATAAGTGGTGAGTTAGAGGAGAGGTTAAAGGAAGGCGGGGAAGATTGGAATAAAATCAAAGCAAATAATCCCCGCATCGAGATCATCTTGTATGTGTAAGAAGATTGTTTCTTTCAATTTGTAATATTGAAAATTGTGAGTATGTGTTTAGATTTAAAATAAATGTTTTTATCATTTTTTGTTTCTAAAAAGGAATATTCAATGAAGGAAGATTTGATTATAATTTGGTTTGACAATTTTAATTAAAATATATTTTATTTTATTTCTATTTAATGTAGATATACTTTTATGTATGTATATTGTTAAAAATATTTTGATTAATAATTTAATATATATTTATTAAAGAAAATGTATAATATTTTTTTTATTTAAAAATATTTATTTTGTAAAAGTTAAATGTTTGAGAGAAAATAATAAGTAATTAAAATTAAAGTACAAAACATGCTTATTTTATTTAGGTAAGAGATATATTATTTTACTCTATAATTATTTTATTTGTGCATATATAAAAGATGCATACTTTTTAATTTTAGTACATAATTATTTTATTTTATATCTTAAGGAGTTTTTAAACTTTTAATTATGTTTTTTGGAAAAGTCGTTATTTTATTTTATTTTTAATTTGATTTATTTACTTTATATTTTACTTAAGAGCTATTTTATTAGTAAGTGATGTCACTAATATGATCCTTGACTCGTTTAGAGGGTGGCTAAGATCCATGCAACTAGAAGGTATATCACCTTTGGGGTTGGCTATGCCCACCTTTACACCACATGGAGGGGAATGACCTTAGTGAGAGGCCAAAGGAGATGGCACTCTAACAACCATATAAGGAGCATTACCCACTTAATATAAAATTAAATGTAGATAAACATCTTAAAGTTCAATCCTATTTTTTTGCACTTAAATCTACATAAGCATGTTGGAGAAAATCACAACTTTAATGTAAAGTAAGACATGAATATTAAGTGTAGAACTAGTAAAAATAGTAGAATTTATATCATTCAAACTAATAAAAAAGAATATCCACCCTAAAAGCATGTCGAATCTACATGTAAATTTAGAAGGGAGGTAGGACTAATCTCCTAGCAAAATAATATGCCATAAAAATGGGTCAAGATTAAATTCAACATAAAGAAGTCATGGACCCAAGTCCAAGATTCTTGGGCTTTGGTACAAAACGAAAAAAATTGCTTGAGATTCTTAGGTTGTCCTCAAAATGGACAATGAAGAGTGATAAATCCTAGATGAGATCATGTATATCTAAGTGAGAGAACTTAATAAATAATACACTATGCAAAATGAGAAAGCTTGGATATAAGAAGGATAACCCATAGAGCCTAGAATTTGTAGTGCCAAGTGCCCAAAGAATACTTGAGGTGCCAAAAGTGATTTAACCAAGCCACCATGGGAGTATGAGCTACAAGTCACAAATATCGCCTATAAGGTTTGTCATTTGAAATGATGTATTAGGATACCAATTATAATCCTTCCACTAGGGCCTAAAAGTCTTAATCCCAAATTTGTGAACCAAGTGGGGAGGAAAAACACAACCAACTATCTAGCCAATAACTATTTAGTATGTCTCATGAACCTAGTTGGAGAGCTATAATTTTAGCTTGCCCTCAAGCCAAAATAAAAAAAAAATCAGTGACTTTGTTGAAAATGTCTAGCACTATTTTGACTCCTTTCTTATAAAACTTTGAATCTCAAACCAAAGGGGTTTTATCTCAAGGTCAATATTGACATGAAAGAATTAGTGACCAGTATATAGATTATTGATCAATAGAAAGACCATTATATAAATTATTTTTATCCCACTAAAGAAAGGGATTGATGGATTCCCTAGCCTTCCATGTGCTTTTGAAAAGAAAATTCCCCTATATTTGAATGGGTTTCTTTATAATTTCATTCATCTATCCATCTCCTCATCCCTTCTATTTCTTCAACAAACCCCTCCCATCCATCCTTCAGACTTGGTTCTTCTTTTGAAAGACCACTTGAGTCTTCTCAATCCACCTACTCTCTCATGAGGGCACCCCTTACCCACCTCCTAACTTTCATTCGTCCAAAGGAATAGGCCATCCTACCACCAATTCTAGCCCACCAAGCATCTACAATTGTCTTCTTTGAAACAACACTACATCTTTTAGCTGCAATATCATCTCAGTGTAGATACCTAAAATGCATTCTCACATTTACATCACCATCACACCAATGCTACTCTATAGATCCACTTCCAACATTAATTAAACAAATACTATTTAATTAATTAATATATTTGATCATTCATCTAGTGTTCATTAAATAAGTCTCGACTATTTAATTAACCAATACCTTTATTTTAACATTAATTGAATAAATTACCTTTATTTAATCAATTTATACAACCAATAGTCTTTCTTCTAAATTTATAACCTTAATTTATTAAATCACATTTATTCAAATCAAATCAATTATTCTGCCAACATTCTCCAAAAAATTAAATAAATACACAATATTTATTTAATTCCTCTAAAATACATTTCATCATTAGTTGAATAAACAAATCAAAGTTCGTCAACTAATTAATCATTTGCACATTCCACCACTTTTTTAAAAATAAAGAAATTCAATCTTTCATATAGCTCCAACTCAAAAAAAATCCATCTTTCAATTATCACCCTCCATCAAGATTTGAGAAAATCTCCACCCTCTGTCTCTTATCAATCTTTGCTCTAATCATGTGCACGAATCACATAATTCCATGTGTGAACCTCTCATTCTCCCTTGCATATGGATCATCCCCATCAATCAATTGCACAAGATATTATCTCATCCATCCATCCTCTCATCCAAAATATGTAAATCCACCCTTCCACAAGCCATTTCCAAGAAGAGGAATTGGATGAAAAGCAAGGTTATGGTGCTAAATTGAGAAACCAATGTTCATCTTCAATAATCAACTGATCATCTTGAGTACATTAGTTGGTCAATGACTTTTGTGTGGTAAGAAGTTTGTTCTCTTTTACCATTTATTTTCACTCCCTTGATCTATTGGGGGTGTAGTTAGGTATAGAGTAGGAATTTTGTTCAATGCATTGTTTCCTATTGCTTTCCTCTATATTTAGCACACACAATATCAATTGTAATCCAATTTTTATTTATATAAATTTGATATAATTTACTATCAATTTTAAATTTAAATTGACGACTTTTAATTCTTAATAATATTATTTTTAAGTTGATATTAATTTATATAAAATTCATATCAAGTTATGTCAATTTAATATAAAATTTAAATTTTATATCATTTTCTTTAATTTTATATAATTGATTTCAAATATATCAATTTTCTATAAAGTAATATGAATTTTACAAAAAAAATAGATGTTATATAAATAAAACAATATTAGCATGAAATTTAAAAAATTCATCATTTTTCCATATAAACCAGGTTATTCAATCAAACCAAAGCCATTTTGTGTCCACTACATGGTGAAAATTTGATTCATTTGATTGAACATGTGTTTAGTTGAACTAGATGAACTTATCATAAGAACTTGAGCTGCTCAAAATGGTGACACAACTTTGTGTTTTCACCCCATATCTTTTGCCTCTATGGTATTTCCTACTTCCATTGTCTATGATTGTGATCTAAATCTTCACCAATAAATTTTAGTAGGGATTATCCAAGTTTCAAGGAACTTAACTAAAAATGAGCTCAAAATATCACCTACAAATTAATGATTAAACAAATATTGTAATAAGTTCTTGGAGGCTTATTTATGTTGCTTTGCTTCAAAACAATAGAATTACTAAGCTAAATGGTAACCCCTAGGAGAATGGTAGCACAACACCTAACTTTATTCCACCAAGATGACACCCTAGGAAGCTATGTATGCCAACCTCTATCATCTCTCACTTCCTACCTACCTAATAGTTCCAAAGTGCAATTTGTTTACATCATTATCAACATGCAACTCTCTTCTCTACACTCTCGAGGACAACTTGGCCTTGGCCTAAAACTGTATGAAATAATAGGCCAATCAACATCATTTTGAGTGCATAATCACTATCAAGGATGCAGTTTTCCTATGTATTCAACCATATAAGTAGATGTCCCTCAAGCTTAGTGGAAAATAGAAGTTAACACCCAAACTCTATAGACCCTTTCATATGCTAAGTGGGCAAGGAGGCATACAATTTGGATCTTCCTCCTCCTTCTAGGCTACAACCTATTTTCCATGTATCATGACTAAAGAAGGTAATTGGCTAACATGTTCACATTTTTTCTATACATTCCAAAATGGATGATGAAAAATCTATGATTCTCGAGCTAGAGGCTATTTTGGATCACTATTCACTTTCACTTAATAATTGTACCATCACCAAGGTTTTTGTTTAGTGGCAAATATTTCGAACAAAAAATGCCACTTGGGAACCTTTATGTTGGCAACATGAGCATGATGATGTATGGATGGTGTATGGTGTTTTGATTGATGGAAACCCATTGTAGAAATGTAGAAGTGTGGTCTGGAGAAGACCAAGTGATTTGGAGATTTGACTAAATCCTAGTTTTCATGTTTAGTGATCAGAGGAACAGTTTTGTAGTTCACACTGCTTTGCTATGAAGAATCTTTCCATGTGGTTTTGAGGTGTTGATTGTATGTGTTGAAGTTGTTTATATCTAAGGTTTCAAGTTTGTATTTCTTCCACAATTGAATATATTAGTGATAAAGAATCATGCTTATTAATGGCAGAGTGATCGGTACAAAGTGCATGGTTGGAATGTTTTGCATTCCACCACAGATGAATATTATGTTGTGTAGTTTTGAGGAAGTGTTGGAAGGTATTAGATGTGTGTGCACTCCAAGTGGCAGGTGATTTGGTGGTAACTAAATATGAGGTCTACATAAGATGTAATCAATCATATCCTATTCAATTATTTTATTCTTTTCTTCGCCTACAAAGGGGTGTAGTTTTATAATTTCTAAGAGCATGCCTACTGTGAATAGTGACTTGTAGAGTTTACTAGCATCCATGAGCTCCTCTATTTTCTCTATAAATCTATCCCTTCAATTTTTGGTGATTTTTATTTTGATCTTTTTTGTTTATTTTTATATGGGGTATCCTCATGTGCATATTTTTTCCTCTTTGTGTCTCTTTTCTTATATTTGTACCCTTTGCATCTATGGAAGTGTATTTAATTTTTTCTTTCATTTTATCTAAGATTGTGAGGATTCACCTTTATTTTTCTTTATTCTCATTTGAATTAGTGCCTTTGTAGCTTCCCTCATTGGTGATTGTGTAATTATTTTTTGTGGAGGGTTAGTACCAGGTATCTTCTTGTGGTGATATTTAGTGACCTCTTTTCTAGTTCTTTTGTGCCAAATGTCATATGTATTCTTAAATCCCTTACTTTTAATCCTAGGGATTCTAACTTTATTAGTTTTTAGTGCCACACTTGGAATGGTCCTACCTTTATTGAGAGTGGTGAATCCAAAATTTCTATGATTGTAGGAGGTGTGAGGTATTTTGGGATTCCCTATTTTCTATGTAGATTCTCTTTATTCTTCTCTACATGCTCTATAGCATTTTTTATGTTGTTCATTTATGAGTTCTCAGTATGTATCAAATCTCTCTACATTAGGATATTTGTGAAGAGCCAACAAAGCCTTGGCATTTGCATAGACTAGTTTATCATTTATTTATATGGTAATTTCAATATCTAGGATGTGAGTGGTTCCACTACCTCCATGAAAGTATGCTCTTTTTCTACCACAAATGTAATGTTATTCACATATTAGTGCATAATATTAGAGGATGCTTTGTCCCTTGGTTTCATTTGGGCTTAGAAAATTTTGAAGAATATGATTATATCTCTATATAGGATGTAACATTTTAAAAGTGTTTCATATATATCTCTATATACCAGTGAGGTTGTTGAATAAATTGCCATGGCATGGTACTCTCACACTTATAGCAGGTTGTCATATCTTTATGACATGCCTTTAGATCCATTTCTTCTCACTGGATTTTGACAAAATATCATGTTTCTTTCTCACAAACACCACCATCTTATGTAATGCCCTCTCCAGGATTAGAATCACAAAACACGATTAAATAAAATATTTAAGGGAATTTTATAAAATAAATAATAAGGGTAAACTTTTTTAACTTTAAATGTAGGTGTTATTCAAGATTAAGGTATCATAAAAATATGATACCTTGCCCAATACAACTATTTCAAATATATGATAAATTTGTCTTCAAGTATCAATGATAGTTCTAATCAACATGAAATCAACAGATTGTGTAAACCATATAGGCCATCTGATCTACTAGATGATGGAAATCCATAACACAACATTTATATTAATATAGAACATCCATTTGTAACATAAATTGAGCAGAGAAATGACAAGATTATGAGCAAATTGCCACCAAATATGGCTTTTGGGTAAAGATTGTGGTTCAAACCCTTTTGTAAGAATACTCATATATATACACGTGGAATAATCATTAAAGGTTGTTGCAAATGGACACAAAAAAATTGAATATGAAATTCGTCAAATTTGAAATTATGATGTGAAGGAAAAGAAGATGAGTCCAGAATTCTTGATAAAGAGTTAGTGTTTTTTACGAACCAATTGATCTTGTTAATCTCTTGGCATCTTATGACCTCCAAATTCCTTTACTTCAAGTGATTTTATCACTACATATTAAACATAGTGCCCATAGAGAAGTCATGATAATTTGTTATTAACACCAATTTTTTTTTCCAAGGTATCTACAGGAATTTCCTACCATGGTATTATAAAGGTAGAAGATAAATATCACTTGTACATAATAGTTGAACCAAACACCAATTTGGTGTATGAGACCCCCCCTTGAAAAATCCCACTAGAGGACTTTCTTATATTTACCTTATATAGATGCTTCAAATCTTGTACACCTAGATTTTGATGTCCTGGCCAAGCTAGAGAAAACCTCACCTTGCCAATCCACCAACACTTGGGATACAAACACCACCATCCTATACCTCTGTCATTTTAAAAGTTCTTTGACTATCCTACAACTTTTATCTACTCCTTATGGCATTGCTTCCCTCTATCCATTGCATTCCTTCACTGTCCATATCTATATCTGGAGAAATCATCTACAAGTCTGCATTTTCTTTTCCCATTTGAATGTCTTCTTTATGGCAAGCTTCTCATAGGGTTTTGTATATCATCTTCATGAAGGAATCCATCATGAAGCACCTACTACCCTAGACTATTCATTATTCCTTGTAGACTATCCTTGTTAACTACCATAAAATTACTCATCATAATTTGACAATCCATTCATATCTCAAGATGATCACAAGCTATAACCTTTACACACATTGTATTAAATATAGCAGCCTTAGGTTTGGTAGGCTCTAGGAATCTAGTCTTCATGACCTCCTATGTCTTAATACTCAATACTATCCATTTGAAAATCCTTTGAAAACCTTCACTAATGCCACTTCCAGATCATTGATCACTATCATAATAATAATACCTTTGTTGATCACACTACCTTTTGCATTCTTTTCTGCCCTTTGGTTCTCTTCAAAATAAATGGCCTTTCCAAACTTGACTCTGCCCTTTCTATAAGATTGTCCTTTTATGCTCCTCGGAATGTCACCTTTGTTGTTGTGACACTCAATATGCATTTTTATTTTCCACCTCATAGACACTCTTTCTAACTATCATACCACTTCATGCAACAAACATCAATTTAATATTTTGTTATACTGCAACAAGGAACATAACAAGATCTATATTTTATTTCTTCTAACCTGCAACTTGCATTGTCTATTCCATATCCATCTAAATTCCTATCCTATGAATCTGCCCCATGGAGCATTTGAATAACCCATAATCTTCCTTGGACTATGTAGTATTATTTTAGACCCTATTGACTTGGTATGGCTCTATGTGCTTGATTTAGAAATGAGTATTATACCGTTCTCTTATCATTTTGTTCATTTTCTCTATCCCATGCCATCACACCATTGTGTAGAGTGATGATATCTTCCCCTTGCAAACATTTCACAAAGGTTGAGTGATCATTCTCAATCTACCTTTGGCATCCTCCAACTTAATGTATTTTCCTGATATGTACCTTATCTTTATCATTAACATTTAGCAAACAAGTCTATAGTTCTCCTTGCCATTCACACTGGTGCATTAGTTATGGCATGTCAATGATTTCTCTAGATTGATGTGAATCACTAATTGTATCATTAGAATACCAAGAGTTTCTTTTGTTACATCAATGCAGTGAAACCTCTAATCTTGAAAAAAAATTGCAACTAAGATTATACTTCCCTCCATGACCTAAAGTACTTTGGTACCTTGTCACCTCCAATACATTTGTCTTTGTCACCCTGGTCTGTTGTCCCCTATGGATGATCATAGTTGTTATCTTCAATGTTTTCCTTCAAATGACTACTCCTTTGGTCATGAGAACCATAATATACCTTTCATTTTTCCCTCGGAACTATCACTGTACTTGGATTGAATGTTTTCTTTTTGATGGTTATCATGCACCTTTCTCTAGAACAAAACTATGCTCTTGCACCCAAACTTTCCTTATCTTGTATACAAAAGGCATGAATCAATGTGTTGTAAGTGACAGCATCGGGGGTGCAACCATTCTTTTCCATTTCACCAAGCATAGTCTTCATTTTGTGAAACTAAAACTAATGATAAATGCCCAAGAATTGTGTATATAAATTGTGGAATCTATTGAAATCATTTCCATGATATCATTCAAGTTTGTTGTCATTTCCTTTTATATGAAAGTGACTGAAGTTCCTCTAGGCCTTGAAGAAAAATAGTAATAATCCTTGGATATGGATAGACTAAAAAGGTCACATAAAAGCTTAATGCATGCCTTTGACTCACCAAATACTTGACCTATTCATGTGTACCACCAAAAATTACATTTGGCATAGCCCATGTTGTTTCTTTCTCAATGTCAAACTCATCAGTTTTGAATGAGATGAACAAGTGGAGGAATGGTATTTGCATCAATCATAGTCTGAATATATTCTTTGTTATTTCCAAGATTCGTCCCTATCTACTTGAAATCAACACTCCTCATGCATTATCTTCTCGTTGTCATTTCATGGATTCAAAATTTACCATTTCTTTAGACTGCATTATAGTGTCCTTGGCTCCTCAATGTCTGCAAAGATATAATTCTATAATTCTCTATATTCAACTTGTTACCAACAACCATCATCGCCATGGAAAGCTTAGTATATCTCTCAACTCCTTGAGCCATCTCTCAATATTTTGAAAGGTCATATCTTGAGTGGTGGCATTCATCCCATTACAACATGCTTCCATTCTAAAACATTTAATGCAAGCAAACTATGGAATGGTGGAGTTATTTTAAATGTCTTAGCATTGTATTTAGCTCTTCTTTCTCTAATATGGAAATAGACTAACCAGATTGATCTAAAGAATTTGATCTATTCTGAATGTGTTGGCAGCTTCATCCCCATTGTGTTATTGATGAGTATGCAACATCAGGGTATACTAACCAATAACATTAGTAAGACAATAGATATTGCTATCACTCCTTTAACTGCAACTAATTGTGTTCTAACTTATCATAATGATTTATGCACAACCACCTTTTCATGTTGTCCTTTGGTGACTTATAAATTTTCAAAGAAAATATCACTACTATCAACCTCTTTGCATAGATTTCCTAGCAGGAAAACCACTTTCCCTTTCCCTATTGTCACTGAACTACCCTCCTTAATGATCATGCATCTTGATTCATTTCATGGTTCATTACTACTATTACTATGCCCTAAATGTAGTTCTCCAGTAGACCTTCAATATTCTTCATGACCACCTCAAAGCTATGCATTGAGATCTTTAAGTTTCTCTCAATATAATGGCCCCCTTCTTTTGACTGTAGTATTTTGAGCTTCATAGTCATAATGAACCCACCAATACTTGTCATAATATACCCACACACTGTCCATTACATGGCTTGTGGCCTTAAGACCTCTAACAATCCTTTGTTTATAATCTTTTGTCTCTATCACATGCCATTATCACAAACATGAGAAACGTAACTGTCCTCCATTTTCATAAGCTTATAGAATAACATACCTAGACTTGTTTACAAGCTTGATTTATTGCAGAAAACCCTTATTGTGAATCATATAACTCATGACAGTCTAGGATTAAAAGATAGGATTCATGCATAAATTTATATGGAGGTTTTGACAAAAGCTTTTGACATTGACATTCAGGGAAATAATGGATTTAAGGCAGTGCATATCATTTGTTGCAACATAACCAGTATATGGATTTAATGGTTACTAGTCACTATTGACAAACAAAACACAAGGATAGCATAGAAAATGCACTCTATACGATAATTATAATAGAATGAGGGTTTCAATAAATTCACCGACCTGTCTCTTCTTTGTTCACTTGTGAATGTCTTTGTCTTCCAATTCTTAATATGCAGGTTCAATCATGTTAGAAACAACCTATTGATAAAGTGTCTTTCTTGAACTTAAGTCCATGGTAATATTATGGTAGTTTTGATGGGGATTTTTCCTACTTAAAATCTACCCTTTTTTAGAAAGTCTCCTACAAACAAAAACTCTAGGTTATGCCAAAATTCATATAGTTAGTGAAGAATTCATAACAAAATAGAGTGAGGATAAGATCGACACAGGATAGGAGGATCTTCACTCTTTATTTGAGATATTTAAGGCTCAAGGGGATTTAATTTTAGATTCCTAAAAGGATGAACCAATTATAATCTCTCTTAAGAATAGATTCAAGTATTAGATCTTAACTTATATAAGAGAAAATTTTATGCTTGATATTTATCCTAAGCAACCCAACACTTGTCATCCTTTTCTTGCAAGACTAGGTATATTTGAAAAACATCTTAATTTATTATAGTCAAGATCCACCTATTGATCCATTAAAATCATCCTTTAAGTTCCATATGTTAAATTTATTTGATGTGTTTTTGTGTAGGGGCTCAACATACAGAAACTGAAGTAGAAGTCGAGCCAAATTTAGATACTAGAGCAAATGAGGTTAAAGAACATATAGTTGATGTTAGGGAGGAGGCCCAAGTGTAAGGAATGAATGTTGGAGAGGGGTAAGGATCACTTCCATATACCATCATGAATGAGCATATGAATCTAGCTAAAGAGGTGAAGAAAAAAAATTCTTCTAGAAATTTAGTTCATTTACTTCAAATGGAAGTGGAAAAATTGAATTTTTATGTTGAACAACTTAGACATAGTACTAGGAGGTCAATGAACAAAACTGCAAAGCAAATAATTTCTCATTTCAATAACCTTGATACACTCGATCAATCCCAACTATTATCAAGTGTACTTCTTAAGTAGTAATGAGCTACAAGAGCCATTACAATTTTTGGGTGTAGATACGAGTACGAAAAAAAGGAAAGGTTCACACCTACAAAAAGACATTGTTGAAAATCTGAAAAAAGGTTTGGGTTCCACTGGGAAACAATCTCGATCAAAGATAAGGAAATTTCAAGAAGAGTCATGTTGATATCGATTTTAAGTGAAAAAATGGCCAAAAAAAGATAAATTTCTTCACTTTTAATCGAGAGTGGTTTCAGTAGAAAGACATTGACACAATATGTCAAAAGGACAAATATTCTTGATGATAGTACTTCAAAGGAAATTGGGCAATTATGTGAAGAGCTTCTCGATATGACAGGATTCAAGATGTTTTTAGAAACTTGATCTCAACCTTTTGGAACTATCATACATGTTCTTCATCAAATAGTAGAGATGTTATAAAACACGGGATTGGGCCCAATAATAATGAATTATATACAAAACATTGGCTAGACATAACACAACATGACATGTATGAGATGTTTTGTAATTCAAATCCACATATAAAGATTGGGCAAACAATGTTTAAAACGTTAAAGCCATACTATGTTAAGAAAAACAAGTTTTTCGAAACTTGTCATTATCATATTGAATTTGTTCTCTACTATCAAGTGTTTTGAAAGATTAGAAAAGAAAGTGATGGTATTTAGACTGCACCTCCTAGATAGGCAAGTCAGTTCATAGCATCCATCCTATGTGTCACACACCACCTTGTTATTATTGATTTACTTTTACCTTCACGGGTAAAAAGGGTGATAAATGAAATCATGATTTTGATATGCTTGCTAAAAGAATGGAATACTGAAATAGGTATTATGTGAAAGTGTTGATAAATGCTAAATTTGGATTTGAAAGAGTAGATATGTTTACATTGATGAAGAACATACATTGCTATATGAATATGCTAAAGTTTTATGATGCATGTGGATTTATTATGAACATCTAACTACCATTGCAAATGTGCTAAGTTGGTTGCAGGGACAAGTTCAATCCATCAGAAGGGATGGGAAGTATCACTAAGGAGAATTGATTGGTCGAGTAACCCTAAATGAAACCTAACTGAGCTTACATGCACACTCATAGTAGAATGGTTGAGTCAAGTCATAGTGTTGGGAATTGGTAAGTCATCCTTTCGACATGATGCGTTTTCATTAGTAAGGGTCTTGATTACTATTGAGTGCATTCTTGGATGATGTTTATATGTTTGGAGCTTATGAGTTCTTCCTTATCTTACTATGCTTGATTGATGAGGCAAACATGCATTGAATGTATATATATATATATATGTATATGCATGTCAATGATAGACTATATGCATGGAGGAGCATGTACATGAGAGTACATAGGTAAAAATACCTATGCACACTTATGAACGGGTTGCTTATGAGCATGGTGTTATTGAAGGGACAATGCAACATATATGTATATATGTATATATACATCACACGTATATTTCCTATTTATAAGATGGTAATTGTATATGTGCTTGATTGTGAAATTGAATGTATTTAGGTTAATAAGAAAGGGTAACACAATATGTTTATATGTGTATGTATTTACACATGTGGTATTATTGGTGAAAATGATAACACAGATATATTTATTTGTATATCGAATGGTTAACATGATGAACTCATTTGTTAATGAGTTTGATAAACAAATAAATACGATTATATTTATGTATTAGTTGGAAACTAATACTTTCGATAAGTTTGGGGGAATATATAAATATATATTATTATATATATGTGTATATAAGGAATGTGTCAATGTATATATACATGTATATATAATAGATATATATTATATAAGATAAAAGCCAAAACATAGAGAGTAAATGGCCATTCCATTACATATGAGAAGGAATGAAATATGCAAAGACTCATAAGTAGCATATACACATGGCGTGTGGAAAATGGAATAGTCCAAGTTTAAAGGCTGATTTGTATATATAGAATGCAAAGTACAGAAGGTTGATTTATATAGATATTTGCAAAGAATGGAAGCCAATCCATAGAAGCATATGTTTGGTCGATGCAAGAGAAATATAGTGTTGGGTATATACTATAAACTGCATGGTTTTGACTATGATATGTTAGAAGTGTGGTATATAGTGTTGTGATATGAAAACACTAGTATATACACGTTGGTCGATGTGTTGACTATGTGGAAAGATTGATATAGTATAATTATAATGCTACATACACACAGCACAATGCTAAGTGTTTAAACACATATATCCTCAATGTTTAAAACAATGGAAATAATAATCATTTAGTTTGTTATGCAAAGTGATTTAAATGCATGAATAAAGGATATAGACCACAACAATAACATGCTAGTCAAAGAACAGTTTGAATGCTATTTTAGCGGATTTGATTCATCTTGTCTCCATCAAATGAAAAGACTATGACTAAGTCGACCCTGAATATGCGTTTCCTGCAAAATGTGGACTGTTTCTTTGGGTAAACTGTGCCAAAGGAATAGGTAAATAGTTGAAACTTGGTGTCGTTATATGAAGCTTTGTTCCTATAGAAGTCTATCATGTTTTGCAATTTGATTCTCATCTATTGAGCATGTGTTTATTTGAAATAATCTTGTGTTGTTGTCAATCAAAGGAGGTCAATCTGCAGAATACCAAGTTGAGTATTTACTTAGAATTCTACCACCTTTTTGTTGTGTGAGGTGAGTCGTCCTACATTCTTTTGAGGTGTCAACTAACATACCTTTTTCTATGGCATCAAAGTCTCAATATTTTGTATAAATAGGAGAGCCAACACTCTCATTTGGGATGCACAATTCTGTAGTTTTATTTTGCTGCAAATATTCTGAGATATTATAATTTTTGAGAGTTTAGAGTTATATTATGAGAGCATAGAGTTATCTTGTGAGCCTAGAGAAAGAGGATATAGTGAAGAATTGCTTTGAGTAGTTAAAGTAAAGCTAGCAGGCTACTATTGGAAGGATGAGAATCAAGTTAGTCAATTGGATCAAGCATATTACATGCATGAGGATCTAATCTTCTTTTATTTGTCTTTTATTACAAAAGAATGAGTTTTATTACTTTGATTGGAATTGCTTGAGAATACTTGCATTAGTGAATCATAGCATTTTATTATCGAAAGGAAAAGAATTTGTTTATGATTTCCTACGAAGTCTTCATAGTAGGAGTGATTACCATCATTAGTATTATATGGGTGATCCCACAATACTGATTTACAATTTTTGGCCAAACTGGACACTGAACTGATTTTTTCTAACTAAATCTTCACTTTCGGGAACCTATAGCGGCTAAACTATGAGGAATATGAAGATGATGCAAACTAGTGATTTGTGACATTTTTTCTGTATATTATAAATATATTTTTTTCAAAAATTTTGGAATCATATTACACTTCTTTTTCCATCTCCTTTGAAAACTAGTTTTTTTTAGTAAACACCATTTTTAAGGAACTTGATGCTGACTATATAACACAACTTTTTTCCATGAAGGATAAAATTATAATTTTTACAAATTTAGATTTGTAACTATGATATCTATTGCTTCCAATTGGTTTCATAGTTTTTTATTGAATATTTTTTCCTTAATCAAGTTTCAAAGTCAAACCAATTACAATTCAGACATAGGCAAACCATATAACACAACTTTTTTCGTATGTATCGAAATACAATTTTTTTTGTTGGATCAAGGACTTCAATATCTAGTGCACTCATTTTTATTTTTTTTTAAATTGACAATCTTCTATTTTTCCACGTGTACAGAACAAAGAGCTTGATTTTTCGGTGAAAAACCTACATTCAAAAGAAATAAAATAAATAAATATAATAATAAAATTAAATTTATTTAAAATTATACTTTTTGGGAAGCTTATAATAATGACTACATACTTACAAAAAATAAATTTTAAATGAATTCATTTGATCCCCCAAAATGTAAATCAAAAGGGGTTTTTTATCAACATTTTGATAGGTGCAAAGGAGACTTTGTTATAGGTATGGTTTAAAACTAGTGGGGTTCTATCCAAGGGGGTTTGATCTAAGGTAGTTTGATCAAATCCTCTTCAATTAGAATGCTTTAAATAGAAACTTTTAAGGCTTAAATCATTATATTTTCTAAAAATATGTGATTTCAACAAAAATCAAAATCTCCCAGAAATTGTAAACCAGCTTTGTAGGATCACCCATATACTAGGAATGATGAATGTGATTAGCTTAAGGAAGTGCCTTAATACTCTTATATACCCTATACGGGGATTTAGATGGTGATGTTTCTATACATAGATAGCCTATACTACATGTATATTGTGAAATGTATCAATGTCATGAAGTGACTTGACACTATAGCTTATTGTGCTAGGGAACCTTGGGAATGATAGGGTTAGAATTACAAAAGTGAAGGTATGAAAGATATGATGTGACGTTATGCAATTATTATTTATCCATTATTTCCTTCTGATTATTTCATTAATTTCTAATGTCTTCTTATAATTAAATAAATTTTTATAATTTATTTAATTATTATCCATCTTGGCTTTTTCTAATTTTAAATAAAGGCATTTATTTAAAATTATCCACTTTTTATTCTCTCTCCAAGTAAATAATTTTAAAACATTATTTACTGTCACGTGACCCCACCACTTTTGAATTAAATTAATTTTTAATTCAAAAGGTCAAATCAACCTTTAAAATCAAATAATTTTAAAGTATTATTTGATTTTTCAGTAGTCTCTTTTTTTGTGCCCAATATCCTCTTACCACACGAATTCTGGTCCATTGATTTGATTTTTCTAAAATCAAATCTCAGCCCTTCATTTCAAACTTTCCCTAGTGTTTCCCTAGCCCTAATTGTTGGTTGTCACATTTAATTTCAACCTTTGATCTTAGGCCATCTCTCATCTGACAATATTGGCCATTCATCTAAAATTGGATTTTCTATAAAAAGGAAATTTTAGCCTCATTTGACACACTTCATGCTTCTTGACTTCATGTTGTCATAGAATTTTCTACATACTTTAGGCTTACTTGCATTCTTACATTTGTATCTTTTGAATAGAATCCTTCAACATTTGCTTAGGGCATAGTCATAGTCATAGTTGCTCATCAAAATTTGAGGGAAAACATAATATTGTAGCAAATGGAGAAGGGAAATGAAGGTCAATCATGGAGGGGTTGAAGACTTTTGGTGAAATATTTCCTTTCTTTTATTGTATTTAACTCCATTGTACTTCATTGTTTAGCTAGGGTTTTGATTTAGCATTTTATTTCATATTAACCTAACTTTTTTCCTTAGTTACATTGGTGAACCTAATGCCAAAACACTCTTTTTTGCAGATTTTCATATTTTTTATAGGTATAGGTACGGAACGCCACAACTGCAACTTTCTGAGCTGCAATCACTGTGAAGCGACACATTCACTTTCGGGAACAACACATTCGCAGTTTTGAGCCACATTTGATAGATAGAACGACGCATCTGATTTCCTAAGATGCATCTGCAAGCCCGAGAGTTACATATGTTGTTGCAATACATTCACTCTATAGAACAATGCTTCTTTCTAGAAAATTTGTGCTTACGGTGTTCCAACGCATTCACTCTACAAAATGACACATCTACCTGATAAATTTTTTCTTTTGGGTTTTGACAGAATTTTTTAGATTTCTTCTTTTTTGTTCATTAGATTAGGGATTTTTGGGTTACTAATTTGTTTTTTGTAACATGTGGCAAGTTGGAAGAGGAGTCTAACCATTGTATTTTGATGATTTCCTAATCTTTTACAATCCTAAATCAAACAAATGAACAATCACAAACAACTTGCATTCACATTTCATGGGTCTAAAATGAGCATGCATATTCACTCATGGGTTTAAAATGAACACAAATTGCATTGAAACTCATCAAGGCTAAAATTTACATGCATTTTCATGGCATTGGCTTAAAATGAACCTTGTTTACTTCACATTAAGTTGAGTTTAAAATGAACAAGTGTCTTGTGTGTCTTGTGGTGTATTGATAGCTTTTAAGTGTGTATGCAATTCTCTTGTGCTTTGTGCGATCTTGAGAAACAAAAACACTTAGAGGTTGTTACTTTACCACCCCCACATTTCAATTTGTTATTTAAAATGAACAAGTGTTTTCAATTTGTGTAACCCCGATTCAATAATAAAAGTATCCTCTCCCCTTGTGCACTTGTGCGATCCTGGGTGCAAGAGAAATTACTCTAGGAATTGGGCCTTCCTTGGTGGGAAAAAGTACTCACCCCAAGGAAACTCAAACTGATAATGAAGCTCTTTAGCCGAGCTACTCCCGACTGGTATACAAATGTGAATCATAATAGAAAACTTAGGATTACAGGTGCAAATTTGTTATGCAGACAAGTTTATCTTGCCTCACGCATAGCCACCTAAATGGGTGCCCGAACTAAAAACCTTTTGTGTAGTGGTCAAAAACCCTTTCTATTCACTGGTGCAGCAACGGTCGTTGCCAAGCCTTCTCACGTTCTTGCAGTTCTTAGTAGAGGTCAAGAGCCTGTCATGGGAGATTTATGAGGGCTTGAAGCTTGGTTGACTTGGAGAAGTGAGTTTCGTGGAGGGGAGCCAATGTGGCCAAGCTTCTAAGTCACCCGCTAAGAATAAGTGTGGCTAGAGAAATCCAAGTGGGAATCTAGTGGATATATTCATTTCCATCCATAGGGTTGTGCTTGTCTTCATTGTGCTTGTTTTTCAACATTGAAAGACAAAACTATGTGTTTGCCAAGTGTTTTCTGAAACAATGAACACATAAACATCCTTCACAAATCTGGAACAACACATTCAAAATGAAACAAACTAAAAAATCTACCAAAAATTGTAAGGAAACCAAACTTTAGACTCTTTGCCACGCATCTGAGACTCTGTGCAATGCATTCGCTCTACTTAACCGCATTTGACAAATAGAAAAATGCATTTGTCTGTATTGAAATGCATTTGCTACATAGAACACCATATTTGAATTCTTGAACTGTATTTGTAATTTGAAGTCATGCATCTGAGTGTTTTGCAACACATTTGATTCCCAGAAAAAATGCATTCAACCTGTTGAATTGCATCTATGAGCTGAAACAACACATATGCTAAAACTGAAACGCATTTGAGACACTGTAACACATTTACTACCTAAAACAATACATTTTCCTGTCATTTAGAAAGATCACTGTCACTGTCCAAAACCCGAGACCAAACATTTTCAAATTGTTTCCAAACATCTTTTTCTAGTGGCCTTTGTTCAAAACCAAAAAAAAAATGCTCAAATCACCCATCTTTGCATCTTTTAGCTTGCATTTATCTTTTTACCATGGCTCCACCTTTGCAAATTTTTAGTTGCATCTTAGGATCCATCATCATTTTTGACACAAACAAGTCCTTAGGTCCTCATTTTTGCAGACTTTGGAATAGGAAAACTTTCCATACCTTGCAAAATTTTTACCTTCAAAAGTAGGTTATCATTGGACTAAGTCAAAATCATTTCCTTTAGTCATTGTCCTTTTGTGAGACCTTTCCAACTCATAAGTCTAGTTAGGAAACCTCACTTTGTCATCTTGTCCTACCAAAAATTCCTTTCATAATCCAAATTGAGACATTGACCAAGCTTTGAGTGGTTAGTAAACCTTTCCTAAAAGTCTATCAAAATTGATTGCACCTTAGACCTTCGCATTTACATTGGCATACCTTAAAACATAGTGTCATACCATTCATTTTAATCCTCATTAGCACTTTGCATTTGACATCCCCTTTAGACAACATTGTCACTATTGCATTCCTTATTTCCAAAAAATCCAAAAACATAGTGTCATACCATTCATTTTAGTCCTCATTAGCACTTTGCATTTGTCATCCCCTTTAGACAACATTGTCACTGTCGCATTCCTTATTTCAAAAAAATCCAAAAACATAGTGCCATTCCCATTCTTGAATTTGGTTATCATTCATCCTCCCTCATTTGAGAAAATCCTTATATGGTTGACACTAGGCTCCAAAGGAAAAGAAGACAAATGGACCCTTTTGGACAAGATAACAACCCCTACAACTTTTCTAATGACATGAACTTAAACACAAACATGGGGGCACCTTTCATCAACCCTTTCAATGACATGAACATGGCATCTTCCTCACACAATCCCTTTGAACAATTTATACATAGGGACAAAAATGGACAAGTATTCATGGAGGACTCAGAAGCTTCCACTCAAAACCCCGATATGGCTTCCTTTGTGGAGGAATTACTCTTGCAATATTTAGAGAGATATCTAGCCATGCTTTTACACCAAGGTGCTAAATTTCCATGAGGGTTCGACATTAGCACCTTAAGAGAAACATCTCTCGATCATAATGCAAACAATAATGGAAATAATACCTCCAACACCAATCAACCACAACGTAATGAAAATAATACCTTCATTGGTGCCACCACACAAAATGCAACCAACACCATCAATGGTACTTCTACCAGCACTACAACTAAAAACACATCTAACATGGTCAACACAACATCTAGTGTGGGAACATCAACCATATCACAAGCCATACCACAATCTATCCCACAAGTGTCAGCAATTCCATCACAAACTGTTGGAGCTACCTTTGGATCAATAGGGACAAATTCATCAAACCTTTTATTTGGATCTCCATCTAGTGCTATGGGAATGACATCATCAAATATTTTAATTGGGTCCTCAAGTAATGCCATGGGAACAAACTCATTGAACCCCTTTGGGAGGAAAAAATGATGAATCGCCATTCTAGGACCTCATCCAAATGTTAAACTTCGTCACAAATCAATACCAATACTCATATACCCCAAAGGAAAAACACCAATATACCACATCGTCACATTTACCAATTTGGACAAGGAAATCAAGTGACACAACATATGACTCCATTTGGGAATCAAAACACTCAAGGACAACAAATTCCACAAATACAAACTAACACTATTGGATCTTACATTCCCACATACGCGTCACATATCCATACACAACAACACATTCCTAATCAAAATTATCAATACCAACAAATTCCAAACCAAAATGCATCACACATTCCTCAACAGTACATCCAAAATCAAAACATACCCATTACCAGAATGTGTGACACCACAAATAACCCTATAATTGATGCACTCACAACTCAACTGGTTGTCCTACAAAAATAAATGGAAAACATGCAATTGTCTAATAAAAAGACCCACACATCATATGACTTATGTCCATACCCATTTGAAATGAGTTTACACATGTCACCATTCCCTCCAAGATATGCGGTACCCAACTTCTCCAAATACAAATGCAAGACTAATCCCCTTGAGCACATACGAGAATTTACACCCAATTGTGTGGACATTACATACAAACATACCTATCTGATGAGACTCTTCCCTAGAAGTCTCACGGGTCCTGCACTTGAATGGTTTTCTACCTTTCCCAAAGGAATAAAGTCATGGGAGGAACTTGTTGATAAATTTGTAGACAATTATTCCTATAACATCGACATCGACATTACCATTGCCAATTTATGTACGACTACTCAAGAAGACACTGGCAAGACCTTCATTCCATTCTTCCAAAGATGGCAAGGTTTAGCTATTTGATGTCCTATGGAGATACCAGAAAAAGAGAAAGTAAACATGTTTGTCCAAAACCTTGTTGGCCCCTTGAGATACAATTTACAAGTTCATTGTTGCGCCACTTTCACAGATCTTAACGAAAAAGGGGTCCAACTTGAAAAAGACCTTATTGCTAACGGAGAACTCAAATATGGAAACAAGAACACAAGCCCAAACCCACCTAATGACAAAAAAAAACTAGGTCAAAAACAAACATATCACCAATGATGGCGTTGTTTATGCTAAAGCAGTAAACACAACAGGTCCTACAATCACACTCAAAGGAGCTCAAACACAAAACACACCATTGACCACACCAACACCTACCACAAACTCCACCTAGAACAATCAAGATCAAGGAAAACCATGTCAAACATGATAGTTCCCAAAAAGACGCACATACACCCCCTTGGGTGAACCAATCAAAGTTCTCAAGAAGCTCCTCCAAAACAACATCATCACATTGTCAAACTCTAAACCATATGACCCAGGTCAGTTCAAGCCATCTTGGTGGGATGACAATGCATTCTATGATTACCATTGAGAAATAAAACTTCCTCCTGTAGACAATTGAGGAACCTCGTACATGATCTTATTCAAAATCGTACCATTGAACTAGACAGTCAACAATTTGCTTCAAACTCGGACCATACAATTCATAAAAACCCACTACAAGATTATGGTTCAAATAATCCCTCTACGTCAGGTCCAAATACTAATAACAATCAAGCCAATTACACTTGCACCGCCTTTGACTATTTCGGTGGACCCATAATTAACCACCTTTGAGTTGCTGATGAACATGTCAATACTATCACTATTAAGAAAACTATGAAGTGTAATGCCACCACCCACAGAGGTAAAGTCACCATAGTTGGTCCTCCTGCTAGATAGCCAAAGATCACAATACTCAGTCCCTCTGCCAAATAGTCACAATCCAAAGGATAATTTAATCTTATTGACCAATTGGTAAAAACGCCTACTCAAATCTCCATACTCGAGCTGCTATGCATCTTGCCTACACACAAAACCATACTTGATAAAACCTTACAAGAGTCTTTTGTCCCTAACGACATTTATGTCAACCAATTCGAAGACATGTTCGGATACTTGGCTACTCCCCATCACATTACCTTTTTAGACCAAGACTATTCTTCACCTAAACCATCTCACAATGGCGCACTGCATATCAAAGTCTTCATCCATAAACATAAGGTTAGAAAATTCTTAGTAGATGGCATAGTAGGATTGAATATATGCTCCCTAAAACTGGTCGAAGCATTAAGCTTCTTTGATGCTTGTGTAGATGCTACCAAAAGTATTGTCATAAAGGCATATGATGATGAGGAACGCTCCTCTAGGGGAATTATCACACTTCCTATTTGTGTGGGGCCTGTCATTGTAGATACCACATGTCAGGTCCTGCATCTTGAACTACCTTACAACATTCTACTTGGTCAACCTTGGATCCATACCTTAAAGGTCGTATCGTCTACTTTCCACCAATGCTTGAAGTTTCCTTTCAATGGCACCAAAATTGCCATACCTAGAGATCCTGATCCCTTCCAGTACCGCACAAACTTGAGAGGCATTTCTAAACACCAAGTTCCAATTAACTGTGAAGCTTCAACATCCACTTCTTCAACCTCCACCATACCATCTCCTTCCACCATCCTAAGTGCTAACCCTAATATCAAGATCTAGGACCAAGGTTGTAGAGAATACAAGTTGAACATGGCCTATTGTATCACTAAAATACCCAAGTCTCCAAAAGCTTATGGTAGACCTTGTTTTAAACTAGATCCCAAAGATATTTTTAACGTTCCTCCTACAATGACTTTCACAAAATGGGGGGAATTGAATAAAGAAGATATTGATGATATATCAGGTTGGATCTACAAAGAGATGGAAGACCTACCTCCACTACTAGTACAACAATATGGAAAAGGCTATGATGGAACTAGTGGCCTTGGTAAAAACAAGACATGTGAAGAAGAAAACCTATAATGCCTTCTGGGAGACAAAAGTACCTAGGGTTAGGGTTTGGGCCACTCGAAACTAATGATCAATGTACCAAGGTACTTTCAGGTGAGAGTGTTAATGTTTCTGAAAGTGTCGAGACAATCGAAGATTCCTTTACCAAAATTGACTCACACGAATGGGAATTTGGTTCTCAAAGATCCTTAAGTGACTTTTTCCTTGATGAAATGTTTCTAGAACCTAGTGAGCCTTCTTTTGATGAAAGATTCAAACAAATGTTTAAAGTTGTATTTCCTAAAGCTCCTCCTAAAGTCCCATTGAAAAGAGAAGAATGGGTAAGACTCTTTTGGCCTCATGATGATGACAAACCTAAACTTTCATCTGACCCTATCAATCATCATTCTAACTTGTTTGTTCAACCATCTGAATCTATTGATCATCATTTCAACTCGTTTGACCTACCATCTGACACTATTGACCATGATTCCAATCCTTTTGTCCCCTATTTTTTCTATGAGTCCAATTCATCAGAATCTAATGAAGATGGTGATTGGCTAGAATCCAATTGGGACTTTGAGGACAATAATTTTGTCTTTACCCTTTTAGCCTCAGCTTGCATGCTTTCCGCATCCTCCCCACCCTTTTCCAACATTGATGATGGTATTACCCTTATGTACCTACAACTCATTGATTGGGATCAACAAGGCTCGCCTACTATGGAAATTTTTCAGAATGATGAAGCTATTGTGGAATTCATGGGACTCCATGAAGGAATACCGAGTGGGGACCATAAAGCTAGATTCACTATAGATCTTGATTTTGCAGCATACTTTGGGGAGACTGTGCAATCCTCTAGTTGAAAAAATAATAAAACTAAAACAAAAAAAGACACGCCTTTAGGTAAAAACTGCAAGGCACCTTCTGACGATACAAAAGTAAAAATAAAGGACATATCAAGGGTGAAAACCTCCACGAGGCACCCAAGGATGGAGGATTGTAATTTCTTCCCCTTACATAATAAAAATCATCAATGCTCATTGAGGACATCATAGAAGTCAATATAGCCACACCTGAAGATCCCAAGACGATTCTCTTTGCAACCTCATTGACATAAGAGGAAAATCTTGAGTTTCAAAAGTTTTTCATAGAACACAAGATCAACTTCGCATGGTCCTATGTTGATATGCCGGGGATTGCATCAACACTAGTTTTTCACCATACGCCCTTGCTACCCGAGGACACCAAACTAGTCAAATAGAAATTGTAGAAAGATGCACCCAGTTGCCTTGTTAGTCAAAGTTGAGCTCAAGAAATTGCTAGACGCAGGGTTCATAAGATCAATAGACTATGCAGACTGGATTTCAAACCTTGTACCTTTCACTAAGCCAAAATGGTCAAATAGACATCTATACAAACTTCCAAAATCTGAACAAGGCATGCCCGAAGGATGAATTTGCACTACCGAACATAGACATCATTGTGGATCTACTTGGCCGAATTTTAAGATGTCCCTCATGGATGTAGTTTCTCGGGATACAACCAAATTTGAATAGCCCCAAGATCGACATAAAACAACATTCCTCATGGGGTACATCTTTATTTGGAATGTCATGCCTTTTGGCTAAAGAATCTTGGAGTGCTACATATCAATGAGCCATGAAAAAAATATTTCATGACCTCATGCACACATTAATGGAGGGCTATGTGGATGACCTCTTGGAAAAGTCTTTGACACACAACGATCATCTTAAGGTACTAGAAAAAAAAATTAAGAGGCTAGAAGAATACAAGGTTTGTTTGAATCCTAAGAAGTGTGTCTTCGGTGTGATGTTTGGAAATATTTTAGGGTATATAGTTTCTTGCAGAGGAATTGAAGTGGACCCCACTAAAGTGAAAGCAATATTAAGACGTACCTCGCCGAAAGGAATCAATGAGCTAAGGACATTACAAGGCAGATTACAGTCTATTCGACGATTCATC
The DNA here is from genome assembly GCA_007258455.2 of Sequoia sempervirens. Taxonomy (NCBI): domain Eukaryota; kingdom Viridiplantae; phylum Streptophyta; class Pinopsida; order Cupressales; family Cupressaceae; genus Sequoia; species Sequoia sempervirens. Next base: position 431,566,747 of record VDFB02047230.1, on the reverse strand, counting down.
ACACAACTAGCAGACAAATTCCAACCGTTCCAATATCTATTGTGCAAGGGCATCCCCTTTATATGGACTGACAAGTGTCAAGCATCTTTCCAACAAATCAAAGACTACCTCCTGACACCACCTATCCTGATGCCACCCATTGAGGGAAAACCTCTGATTTTGTATATTTTTGCAACCACTTTAGCAATGGAGGCATTGCTTGCACAAAATGACCATGATGAGATAGAAAGGGCTATATACTACATCAGTCGCACATTTTTCAGATATGTACTCAACTACACATCCATAAGATGTGCTTGTCTCGCAGTTGTCTTCACCACCTAGAAGTTGAGACACTACATGTTGAACCACAAGACGCAACCTTCAATGCTTGAATTGATCCTTGAAATTATCTCTCAATGTGACATTGGCGGGGAGTCTTTGTCATAATGAGTGGTTATTCCACAGGAGGAGCAATTTTAGCTGAAATCACATATTTTAGAAAATATAATGATTTAAGCCTTAAAAAAGGATTCAATTTAAGGATTCAATTGAAGGAAGGTTTGATCAAATCACACTAGATCAAGGCCTTGGATAGAACCTAAAGCTAGTTTTTTCATCCATACCTCATCAAATCTCCTTTACACCTATCAATCTTTGATAAAATCACTTTTGATTTAGATTTTGGGGGATCAAATGAATTCATTTAAGAACTATTTCAAATAGTTATAATTTCCTCGAGAATAAAGCTATCAACGAATATAATTTTAATATGTTTTGGTTTTGCTATGTATTATTTGTTTTTAAGTTTTTGCTAAAGCATAACAGGTTTTTAATGAAAGTAGATTTCTTTGTTCTTCACATGTGGAAAAAAAGAAGATTATCAAAACTTTTTTTTTGAAAAATATGAGTGCACCAGATATTGAAGTCCTTGATCCAACAAAATAAAAAATAAAAATTTTTGACATATACAAAAAGTTAAAGTAGTTATCTCGATTCGTATTATGCAGATGTAATTCATTTGACTTTGAAACTTGATTAAGGAAAAATATTCAATAAAAACTATCTAACCAAGTGGAAGCACTAGATATCAAGAGTTCACAAATCTAAATTTGAAGAAAATTGAAATTTATCCTTCATGGAAAAAAAATTTACTCGTTATGAATTGTCGTCACTTTTAAAAATGTTGTTTTAAAGAAAATCTATTTTAAGTGGGAGATGGAAAAAGTGCAATTTGATTCAAAATTTTGAAAAAATATTTTAGAATCTGAAAAATTTGATGAGACTCTAGTTTGCCCATCTTCCAAATTCCTCATAGATTAGCTATAGGTGCCGAATGTGAAGATTTGATTTAAAATAATAATTTGATGTCGGTTGGCCAAAATTGCTTAGAAAACCACTATTATGGGATCCTGCAATTTGTGGTTGGAAAAATGGGTTATGATATTGAGTGAATATGACATACAATACGTGGACTGCAAGGCTATAAAATGATAGGTAATAGTTGATCAACTCGTAGATGCATCCATACAAGGCAATCACCCTTGGGTAGCAGACTTCCCTGATGATTCTATCTTTCATGCGGATTCTAAATCACCTTGGAAGCTCTATTTTGACAGGTCCCATACTGGTCATGGCTTAGGAGCAGGTATATTGTTCATCACACCACAAGGAGACTCCATTCCTAAATCATTCCAGATTGCTTTTCCATGTACAAAAACTATGGCAGAATATGAGGCACTTGTCACAGGACTTTGAATGGCTATCAAATGGAAAATAAAAACACTTCTAGTCTTTGGAGATTCTCAATTGGTCATCAACCAGGACAATGATGAATATGACACCAAAGATGAAAATTTGTTGCCCTGCAAATGCATGGTCGATAGCTTTCAGTAATATTTCCACATACTTGCTTTTGAGAAAATTCCTAGGGCACAAAACAAAGCAGCAAATGCAATGGCTAAGATTGGATCTTTGTTGGACATTCCTAGCAATGTGCTGCAATTTGAGTTCTTAGTGGAACTGTTGTTGGTTCCCACATATGATATTACTGAGTCAGAAATGGTTTGTGAGATTTTTGGTACCAACTCACCTTGGTATCAAGAAATATATGACTACCTTCAGTCCTAGACCCCCTGAATCTTTCCAATAACCAACGTAAATCCTTTATCCGCAAAGCCACCTGTTACACCATCATTAGTGACACCTTATACTAACGCAACTTTGACAATACCCTTCTTTGATGTCTCGACACTAATAAAGCACAAACAACCTTACATGAGGTACATGAGGGTATATGTGGATCTCATTTGAGTGGCCCAACCTTAGCTAAGAAAGATATGAGACTTGGGTATTACTAGCTAACAATGGAAAAGAATACCCTTCAGTTTGTAAGAACATGTCAACAATGTCAAATACATAGTGATTCAATTTATGCGCCTACATAGGAACTTCAGCCAATCACTTCTCCTTGGCCCTTCACACAATGGGGACTCGACCTTGTGGGTAAAATCCATCCCACCTCATTCAATGGCCATAAATTCATTATTACTGCCACTGAGTATTTCATCAAATGGATCGAATCCATTCCCCTCACATACATAACCGACAAGAAAATTTCCAAATTTATCCTCAATTACATCATTTGTCGGTATGTTGTTGCACATTCCATCATCACAAACGACGGTCATCCTTTCAAAAATCAGGATGTCCATGAGCTTTGTGAACACTTCCACATTCAACACCACTTCTCGACGCCCTATTACCCACAAGGTAACAATAAAGTCGATGCATCTAATAAGACAGTTATCAAAATTCTTAAGAAGACTATCAATGACGCTAGTCATAACTGGAATTTACAACTTAACCCTGCTCTGTGGGCCTACCGCACCATGATTTGCATGCCTACTAGAGCCACCCCTTTCACCTTGGTCTTTGGAGTTGAAGCCATCTTTCCCATCAAGGTCGAAATTCCCTCTCTTAGAGTCTCCATGAAGGGGTTGATCAATGACAAAGAGTACCGATAGTCTCGGCTGCATGAGTTGGAAATGTTAGAAGAACGAAGATAAAATGCCTTGAATCACTTATATGCATATCGAAATTGCCTTTGCCACAATTATAACAAGAGAGTGATTGTTTGAAAGTTTGACATTGGTGACTTGGTGGATTAATGCAAAATCCTAAGAAGCAATCTGATTGAGAGAAGCTTGGAAAGTTCGAGCCTAATTGGATGGGCCCTTACATCATCATTGTCACATTTGGTTCTAGAGCTTACCAGCTAGCTACTCTAGACGGTGAAAATTTGACAGAACCCATCAACAGTCTACATCTCTACAAATTCTACACATAACATCAGAGAGCTTGGCTGAAAACCATAAAAATACAAAAAAAATCGTCACCTTGATGAAAACCTGGCAAACAGGCATCTTGGTGACATCAAAAATATATATATATATCAAAAATATTAAAGAGAAATAATTTTTCCAATAGTGGAAACCACTTCGATGGCGCTTTGGATAAGTACCATGGTGAAAACCGTCAAACATGCACCATGTGTAGTTGGTCTTGGCTTCGCTATCTACTGTCACTCCATCTACCTTTGTCCATAATAAAACACCCGATCTTCTGACACTCTCACAACATTTGCCATAACATCCTGCCATTTCTTTCCATGGCTGACAATGGTTGACATCAGGTCTTGCATACTGTCCACCTTTCATCCTGAACACGTCCTTTTCCACCTCCGTCAACTGGGCTAATCCTTGACCTGACTGGGGGAAATCCTCTTATCATGTGACTATAGTGGATCTCGTACATGGTCCTAACAATCGTAAAATGTCCTGAATGTCCTAAAAAAAGCCAAAAAAATCATAAAATGTCCTAAAAAAAGCCATAAAAATTAGAAAATGTCCTGAAAAAAAAATCCCTAAAAATCATAAATTTTTTTGAAGAAATCCAAAAAAATCAAAAACTTAGAAAACACAAAAACATCCAAATAACATTCAAAAATCTCAAAAACAGAGTCAATTTTTTTATCATGTTAGTCGTGTCAATCTTTGTCATTGTCAAACTATGTTGTCTCTATGTATATGCTACGTAAGCAAGGCTCATCTTTGAGCTCCTAATACATTAGGTTAGTCCTTTTAGGCTTGTCCAAAATAAAATCATGACTCAAGCTTTGATCAATAAGACAAAGTCATTGGTCGTTTTGAACTACGAGGTCTCTGAGTGTATGACGTAGGCAAGGCCACCAATCAATGAGCCCCTAAGGCTGCACTAGGTCAGTCCATTAGGGCTCATTGCACTCACTATCACACACGTCTGATGTCTTCAAATCAAACAAATTCTTTTTCATCCTAAAAATTGACAACTCTTAAACAACCTTTGACAATCATTTAATCGACACTTCAGTCAAATTAGCATGTCAACACTAGCATGTGGTCAATTTAGTCATCTAGTCAACTTTGGTCAAATGGTCATAACAAGAAAAAATTTCAACTCTTGGTTATTCTTCAGATGTGTCATTCTGAAGAAAAACTACCATCATTTATTTATGCTTTAGGATGTGTCCTTCTGAAGCATTGATTCTATCATCTTGCATTTTGGGAGATCCTCTCAACACTTGAGGATCGATCCTCTCGACATCGAAATCATTCAAGATGTATCCTTCCTAAATTTGACATTACCTGACATCTGTCACACTTAAACCTAGACTTCGTCACACATGGCATCTTGACATCAAAAAACTTGACATTTGAAAACACCTAGCAAACACTTTGGAAAACATTATCTTTTATCTTGTCATATATGTCCTTTGATTTTTCATCATACTACTAGTTCCTCGAGGATGTCCTAACAATGGGATTTAGAGGAGTAGCGACGTATCATGATGATTATCTTGTATTTTCTTTTTTTGACAATCATTTTGCTAGTTCCTCGAGGATGTCCTGGCATCAAGATTTAGAGGAGCAACAACGTTTCATGGCTTGTGTTTCTTGTATGTGGCTGGTTGTGACAAAAAGACCGGGGAAACTAAGTTCCCTGTATGAGTCATGATCATTCTTGTCTGCGACTGCTCCTTTTATGTGATGGTATAACCTTGCACACCATTGATCTATGTCATATCATGGTGTTTTTTGGTCATTACAATATTCTTCCCAATGATGATTAGAGCAACATCTATTAGTTCTTTGGCAATATATTGCAGGATTCTTTATCCGCACTAACATCCATCTCCCTTTTGTCTGGTCTTTTCTCTTCTTCCGCCTCTTGATGATATCTTGTGACATACAAAAATGATCATATACAGAAATTGCATTAGTTCATTGCACATTTACAAACATTCATCCACATAGTTGCATTTACATCCTCAGCATAAACACATCATTTGCATCAATTCATTTGCATTCATATAAGTGCATTAAACCTTTGTAATACATTATCCACATCATTAATGCATACACATTTAGGACCATAAGATAAAGCATCATATATCACATTATCCATACATACATCAGTACATCCATAATCATAAGCATGGCATCACATATAAAACTGTATAAGAGCGAATTTGAACCCTATGTGCAATTCCCCTTTTTTCCTTTATCCACCTTAGAAAACCAAGGTTGGAGACTTAATTTCACTTAAGCCCGATGTTGGTGGTCCACATGGCACCTATTTTGAGTGTCAGTGGAGGCGTTTCTATTGGGTACACCCACATGGCACGCAGACGTCTGCGTACCATGCTTACATCCCTGGTAGATTCCTGCGACTGAGCCAAAAAAGGCGTTACTCTTCTCATTGGCAGTGAAGTTGTAATGCCTCCTTCAGCCAACCAACTCGAATATGGCCATTTTCTTTCTTCCTCCTTCATATTTAGTCCTTCAACTTGCATTTCAACTCTACACATCTTCTTCCAAGCATTGAGCTCACTCTTCACCACTTCAAGCATTCAATCCAACACTTCTAGCAACATTCAAGCATTCCATTGCAGCCATAGCCATACTCTGTCAACTCGGTAGAGCACGTTTGGGACCACGCCATTGTAGGAGAGGCTTGAGTTCCTCTCATTTCTCCCCCAAGCAGCCTTGAGTTCTCTTGGTGGAGGTGGTAAGCTTCCCTCTCCTCTCCTCTATCATTTGGTTGAGTAGCATAGTACTGTTTTGTAGTGCTTGTGTTCTCTTTACTTTATTGCTTCTTTATCTCATTTCCTTGGTTGTTCGTGGAGGTGGGAACACCTAAACGGGGGTCTAATTGAGGTAGGCCCCTATACAACCACCCAACATTTTTCCTCTTTCTGTGTGTAGGTGTGTGTGCTCTTCGAAGGATCAACTGGTGAACGAATTTCTCGGTGAGATTCTCCTTGCCCTTGTCACCCTTACATTTATATTCTACAATATTAGAGGATACTTTGTTTATTTGCTAGTGTCATTCTGGACTTTTAGTTGAGTAGCTAGGTTGTTAGTCATTTTGGTGAGTTTAACCTTGTCTTTGTTTATTGTCTGACCATATGGACTACAATGCACTTTAGAGATGCCAGTGTGTTGCGCTCTCGTCTAGAGACCACACTGACGTCCTCGGGCAGAGAGCTCCCTGAGGCACTGAGTTGAACTTAAAAACTGACTTGCCTAGCCCCACCTTGAAACTCAAGATTGGAGAGTGGTTGTAGAATGTCATAGTCCTCATCATTGTCATCCTCATAATCCTAAACATTGGACTTGGTTGAGGTAAGTTAGGGCAGCCTCTCGCATCTTGACCCTCCGTGACCTGGAGTCTTGCACGTGGTGGTCTCCCTCTTACATTTTTTGTGAACCTGACGTGAACCATTTTGGTTCCGTTATTGCAATACTGACAGTTCCTTTCCTCGTACTCTAGGAGTGTTATAGGTGTGAGTGTTGTAAGGTTGTCGCCTTGCAAACCAACCTGTGAACCCTAGTTGGTGTAGTTGGAAGGTTCTAAAGGTATTGCACGACAAAACCTTAATTGGGTCACTATCTTATCCGTTAACCTTTGGGATTCTGTGAGAGCATTGTCTTGTGTGTGTAATGGCCTCCTTCTTACATCAACCCATCCCCTCTGTGCAGCCTGTGGATAGTAGTGTTGGCATAACCTTTACTTCATAGGACTTGCTGATGGGCTTTAACAAAGAACCATCTCCTCTTTACATTCCTATACAGATCAATGGGAACATCGTAGCTGGTTTTCTTGTTGACCTAACATCACAAGTGAACATAATAACAGAGGAGATTATGCTAATAAACTTTTTACATAAGGATGGATACAATGCTCCTATGAGTTTCATCCGCACACATGATGGGATTTTTGTACCCCCTTTGGGTAGCATTGTCCCATCGGTCTTAGTTGGACCTAAGTCTATGAATCTTGTATTTGATATAATCCTTGGATCTGAACTCTTCAAGGTGAAATTGGGTATCCCTTGGTTGGTGGTGATGAACGCGGTACCCTCCATCGTGCACAAATGTTTAAAATTTATCCATGAAGGTTTTGTGCACATGATTCATGACACCGGTTATCCACCGCCGATTGCACATGGTAGCTACTCCTTGGATCACTCGTGGCCTACATCTGTGGGTCCCCTTCTGCATAGGATGGACCTTTTGCATAAAACATATCAGACCTATCAAAAAGGGTGTCTAAGGCTGAAGGTAAGGTACCCTCCCTCGCCTTATGCTATCTCACATAGGGCTTGCTTGAAGGCCAGCAGCGATGCCACTAAGGCTCGAAAGAGGAAAGAAGAGAAGGGGTCTTGTGAATCTCCTTCTTCCTCTTTCGCTGCCCAGTCTAACACTTCTTCTCACTTAGTTTTGGTACCATTAGGATCTATTCCTTGTTTGCAGGAAAACCCTTTAGTGCCCACTTGGAAAAAGCCTAAGCATCCATTTGAGCTTCATGTCCTACCGACGAGCTCAGACCCATTCTAAGATGAGAGGGAAGAAGGCTCAAGCGATTCCCTCCCCTTGTCTCACCCTGCATGCAGTCCCCACGAGCTCTTTTCTCCTAAGGCAGTGAGCAGAAAGAGACCCATTGTCGAGGCTCTCGAGTCAATTCCTCCTGTCGCTCCTCAACCTGCTCATCCTGCTCCCATACAAGAACCTGTTCCTCTACCTGAAACAATCATAGTAGATGTTCCTATGGTTGAGTAAGAACCTCTTGTCCCTTTGCAAGCTCCAACTTCTAACTCCAAGAGTCGTAGAAACTGCCTTGCACATGAATACAAGCTTCGGCGAAAGGCTCTCCTGGCTAATCAAGCCGCATCACAATAGAAGTAGGAAGGAATGACCACTCTTATTTTAGGACCTCCTGCAGCATCTTCTTCCTCCCTTCCTTTTGTTTCACTTCAATCTGAGCCACTCTCGGCTTTTGTTACAAGATTGAATTCCCTTAACCCTAAATGGGTATAGGTTTTTGTCACTCCTTCAGCGGAGTTGCCTTTGTTGATGACCGTTCTAGATATTCATCCCTTCCCAGAGCTTGTGGATATGGCTAATACTTCACGAGTCTCAGTTCTTCTTCTCTAATCCCTAGCTTCTGCCCCTCAGATTTTATCTCTCCGAAAGGAAAGAGGAGGCCGGTCCTAGCATGCAGATCTCACCCTTCTGAGCAGGGAACTCCAGCAGATTACCTCCTGTCCTGCCCTTGTGACGTAACCTGGTCCGGCTCTCTCCTCATAGCTTCGGTCACCACTAAGTCATTCAACGAATCCAATGGTACTATAGGGCCCAGCCTGGCCCACCTGAGAATAGGGTATGGTACTCCTAGTTGTGATGCATAAGTTTAATTTTGTGGGATGAAGTCTCTCACCTTCTATCGGGCGATTCTCACAAAACTGCGGACTTGGACTCCATAGGAGCTTGTTAGACCCAGAGGCCCTCTTCCTTAGCCCTTGTTACAGGAGGGCCAGATGCTCCTCCGCTTAACATTTTTCCCTTGCAAGCTCATCCTCCTTCCCCTTATAAGGATCTAGATTGGGAAGCGGACAACCTCTTGGCCGATTAGTGTTAGGTGGAGGCCCCTTTTCTTGATCTTGTGTGTGTTTGTTTTGTGATGTGTTCCTCTCACTCGTGCTGTGTGCCTGGATGACCCTCGTCCCCCTTGTTGGTGCTTGGATATAGGTGTGGTTTTTGTGTCATGAACCTTCTTCTATTTGTATCTTCATTCTTTCGTGCTTGCGCTTGATTTTCAACAAATTGGGAACAATGCAAGGCGTTGGGGGCATTTAGGCTTCCCTTCCATGTTGACCCAATTTTTTATTTTTACTTTGTTTTCCATACATTCTTCCTAATCTGGTTGGGGATTGATGATCTTTCACCTTGCATTATGATTACCTATTATTATATGAGCTCAGACATATCTGACCCCACTAAACCAGATCCCCCTATGCCCTTTGTTTTTATTCTTTCTCTTTTGCTTTCTCTTTATCCTTTTCTCTTATTTGATTGATTTGTCCTTTCTATGTGTGACAACGCTCTTCTTTAACACTTCGGTTTTCAAAAAATGGATTTGTCACCAATGAATATTTTCTCGAAATCCTTCACAAATCCTAATTTAGAACTATTCTCACCATCTAAACCCCAATGTAACGCGGTTTCCTTCATCAATGATCATAAAGAAAGGACTTGAAGATCCTTCCTCTGGCGGGAACTACTTTTATTTCCTTCGTGGTAAAGCAGACCCTTCCCTTTGAATTCCTTGATGAAGTGAACAATCTTTGGAAAGGATTCACCGATGACTTAATTGCTCTAAGAAGAATAGTCGCTTTTGATTTGTGTGCCCCTGAGGGACTCTTCTTCCTCACTGGTTCCCAAGGACCCCTTCCTCTAAAGGCCTACATATCGACTTTCACATCTAGCCTAGTAGTAACGATTAGGCTCATTCCATTTCCTTTCGACCAGCTGGGGTGTTCACCAGACCTCCTACTCTTTCAAATAGTGCATCCCTGAGTGACCTCTCAGCAGTCCTGAGATAGTCCCCTTTGGAAAGTTTCTACCATTGGAGACGATTTCCAGCATGACCAAATAAGCAACGTTCTATCTGTAGTAGACATGTCGCTGTTTCGACTTTGCAGTCTCTGCTTTGTTAGGTTCCTCCATGAGAGAGATCCTGGGTGATACCTCCCTGCAAGACCAAGAACTTGTAGGGTGCTTTCCTTTGAGCTTCCTCCATGTGAGAGATCTTGGGGGTGGCTCCCCTACAAGACCAAGAACCTATAGGGTGCTTTCTCTTCTGTGTGTTTCTCTGCTGATACTTTATAGCCACTCTATAACCTCAGAGGGGATGCTTCTTCTGGTATTATTCATGATTGAGTTCATGGAGAATACCTTCCCTACAGGACCAAGAACCTATAGGGCACTTCTTGCAGTATTCTTCATGCTTGAGTTCAAGGAGAATACCTTCCCTATGGGACTAAGAGCCTGTAGGGAACTTCCTTGGGGCTTCCTTCATGTGAGAGATCTTGGGGGTTTCCTCCTTGCAGGTCTGTAGGCTTGTAAGATGCTTTGTTGTTCCAACTTCATAGTTACGAGCAGCTATGGAGTCCTTCACTTTTTCCTACACATTCAGGTATGCCAGACTAAGTACTGCTTCCTCGACAATTCAGGTATACTTTTCTAAACCCTACTCTCTTCTTGATCTACTTTACCGAGCACTCATCAGTACTCGTGCTTGCTAAAGTGGGGAAAAAAGTATAAGAGTGAATTTTGACCCTATGTGCAATTCCCCTTTTTTCCTTTATCCACCTTAGAAAACTAAGGTCAGAGGCTTAATTTCACTTAAACACACTATTGGCGGTCCATGTGGCACCTATTCTAAGTGTCAATGGAGGTTTTTCTATCTGGGATGCCCTCGTGGAATGCAGACATTCATGTGGCATTCTTATGTCCTTGGAAGATTCATGCGGCTGAGCCAGCGGAGGCGTTACTCTTCTCATTGGCAATCAAGTTGTAACACCTCCTTCGGCCGATCAACCCGAATATGGTTGTTTTCTTTCTTCCTCCTTCATATTCAGTCCTTCAACTTGCATTTCAACTCTACACATCTTCTTCCAAGCATTGAGCTCACTCTTCACCACTTCAAGCATTCAATCCAATACTTCTAGCAACATTCAAGCATTCCATTGCAACCATAGGCATACTCCATCAACTTGGTAGAGCACGTTTGGGACCACACCATTGTAGCAAAGGCTTGATTTTCTCTCATTTCTCCCCCAGGAATCCTTGAGTGCTCTTGGTGGAGGTGGTAAGCTTCCCTCTCCTCTTCTCTATCATTTGGTTGAGTAGCGTAGTACTGTTTTATAGTGCTTGTGTTCTCTTTAATTTATTGCTTCTTTATCTCATTTCCTTGGCTTTCTGTGGAGGTTGGAACACCTAAACGGGGGTCTAACTAAGGCAGGCCCCTATATAGCCACCCAACATTTTTCCTCTTTCTATGTGTAGGTGTGCATGCTCTTCGAAGGATCAACTGGAAAATGAATTTCTCAGTGAGATTCTCCTTGCCCTTGTCACCCTTGCATTTCTATTCTACAATATTAGAGAATACTTTGTTTATTTGCTAGTTTCATTCTAGCCATTTAGTTGAGTAGCTAGGTTGTTAGTTCTTTTGGTGAGTTCAACCTTGTCTCTGTTCTTGTCTGACCATATGGACTACAACGCACTTTAGAGACACCAGCGCATTGCCCTGTTGTCTAGAGACTGCACTAACGTCCTCGGGTAGAGAGCTCCCTGAGGTGTAGAGTTGAACCTAAAAACTGAATCTCCTAGCCTCACCTTGAAACTCGAGATTGTAGAGTGGTTGTAGGATGTCATAGTCCTCATCATTCTCATCCTCATAATCCTAAACATTGCACTTAGCTGAGGTAAGTTAGGGCAGCCTCTCACATCTTGACCCTCTATGACTTGGGGTCTTGCATGTGGTGGTCCCCCTCTCTTACAAAAACATTAAGCATATTTAAATAGAGCATCATCATCATAAAATATCCATCATACATATAGAATATCATCATCGCATCTCATAATAAATAACCATCATAAATGCATACATCACATAACATATAAGTGCATCATCATAGGAATCATCACATGAACACAATAGAATCATAATACATCACATCATAACACATAGCATATAATTCACACCAAAAATGTATCATATATATATCTCAAAATCATGTCATAGGATAGAGTCTTGAGGAATCCCAAAAATAGAGCTCACTGGCTCGATGGTCAATATATCAAATGTCTCAACATAACAACAAGATAGCATGCCCTAAACAGTGCTCTCCTCATCCCCTTGAGGTGAAGATCGGGGTGACTGACGCTCTCTCGTTGGCATTGATGGTATCTGCGAGGACCCAGTAGGCTAGGTCTGTGAAGCTGATGGTATAGTGACATGTGGTCGACTCTGATGTGATTTGTGTCTTGATGATGTGTGGCTGTGGCTGGACCTATACCCTAATGAATGATTTGATCTATGACCTGAGGTCTATCCAAATGACATAGATCCACCCAAACTACTCTGGCTACGATTGTTATGGCTCCTGCTAGTGCCACTCCCTATCCTACTCCAAGACTGTGTCAAATTAGGGTCTCGCTTCTCTGCCAGCACTGCCCTCTCATATAGCATCCTATATCGTCCCTAGCTCTCACTCACCCTAGCCAGCTCTCTTGCAATCTCTCCCACTAGTCCAATACACAACTATGCAAACTCAGAACACCAGTTCTATGACTCCTGTTGTTCGATCACCGCCTGATCCCTCTCCACCCTCGTCACCTCTAACTCCACCTCCAATGTCCTAATTTGTGTCTGGGCCTCATCTAACCTACTCTACATATCAGCTAGTCACTGATCCACTATGGCATCACATAGCAATGGTGGCCTCCTAGCCATATCCTCCTCACCATCCACTATCTAATCTCATAGTTGTCTCTCTGCATCATCCATCCTCCTCCCCGCCAATATCTATCTCCTCATCTCCCCTATGTCCTCCTCTCCACCGACATCCAACGCGTCCTCTCCTATATGCACATCCTCCTCCCTCAACATCTCTTTCTCTAGCTGCTCCTCCTCTGGCTGCTCTACCTCTACCCTCATCTCCTCATGTCGGCCCTCCTCTCTCTCCTCCTCCTATTGGCCCTCCTCTCTCCCCTCCTCCTCTCCCTCTAGGATTGTTGCTAGCAGGACTTGCTTGACCTACTGATGCACTCTCTTGGCCTATCCTCTCTCTTTGTCTCCTCTCCTCCTGCTCATCCTACCACCTCCACCATCTCCTCTACCCCCTCCATCATCTCCTCCACCCCCATCTCCTCTACCTCCATCCTTTCCTTCATCTCTCCCTCTCCCCCTACCACCATCCCTACCTCCTCACCTTCCTCGATGAACCCGTGGTATCACTACTCGGCGATCAACTAGTGCCAGCTGATCTAGATCTGTCAGAAGAAGTGGCCTGTGTGTCTGCCACCATGCATCATAATCTAGAGTTGTCCCTACATCTGCTAGACCCCCGCTCCAGGCCCACTATTGTGCCACCAAACTGTCAATCTATTGCTCTTCTGAGGGAACTGATATCAGTGGTCCCCACATAGTCTCACATGAGGATCACACATACTCTGTTGTACCTACAGGAACATCCTATTGCTCCTTGATTTGACACAATACCTGTTGGGGTAGGTACATCTCAATAATAAGCTATGACTGAACTATACGTCCAATCAAGTATCTAAATTATCTGCAATGATAGACAGTCCTCCTCTCCTGCCCACTACCCGTAATCCCTATAGGGTCTCCAAATAAATCTCATCAGTGTGTCAAGCACATGGCACCAGTATCCAGTATCGTCCACACGAGTCTGTGACAAGGAACCCACATATAAGTACACATACAACATACCCTTGACCAACTGTCTTTGCACTGACGATTGGAAAACGGGAATGTACTCCCATGCCCGAATAATCAATAGTGTAGTGTCACACCTAATACTGCTCAACTGTTTGTATGCCACATCATGCAACTAATGGTATAGCATGTCTAGCAGATATGGTCCCTATGCAAACACTGTCCTGTCTCGCCACATCCTCACAAGCACATCTCCCCATCCAATAGGGAACTCGTGTCCACGGCGATCTAAAATGAGCACACCAATAATCAGTGTACACAACATAGCATCCCATCGACCATAATGCTCGGCCATGAACTCCCACCTAATCTCATAACCATCATTGCCTAGTTGTGTGATGTCATCATGCACATAGTACTCGATCATGGCCTGTAATCCCCGTCATGGATCATAGACAACTCGCTCTCCTCTGATCGGAATGCACAAAATCTTGTAAATGTTCTTGGGGGTCACAGTAGCCTCTCCAGTTGGCAAGTGGAACGAATAGGTCTTAGAATGCCATCTCTCTGCTAATGGTGTCAGTAGGCCCCTATTTTCCTGAACAATAGGAATATAGGTAATATGAAAAAGTCTTAATCGCATCAGTCTCCTCTGCTCACCATCCCGCAACTGATCTCTAAATGCGTATGTCATTGGTTTGAACTCTCAAGTGTAGATAGGTGGTAATCGTTTCTACAAACACAGAAATAAACGTTAGCACATCATTGAAAATCATTCTTATCATCTATCTAATCAAAATTACACAAGTAAACTGAGCTAAACTAAGTCAGCATTGGTCAAAATCAATTGCATCATTTTTCCCTTCATTTGCATTGCACCAAGTCGAATGCATTGTTTTATCTTTCAATTGCATCGCACCACGACGATTGCATCATTTGGATTTGCACATGCGTCATCCTATAGCACTTGCATCGTTTCCCTAATCATTTGTGCCACTTTCAAATATTTGTGTTGCGTGGTCCCACATTTGCATTACATTATGGCACTTGCATTGCAAAACATGGTACATGCATTGCATTTTGGCACTTTCATCGCACGGGCTCGTGAATACACCGCTTTAAACCTAGACCTAACCCATATCTTGCATTTGTGTCGCGATGCATCAAATGCATGTGACACAAAGGAAATTGTGTCTTTCACGAACGTAGATGTGTTGCAACGCATCTGCTATCCTAACTTTAACGCCTAAAAATGCACAAAAAATGAGAAAATGACAAAGTGGGTATAGGGTACTTACAGGTGGCTCTGTGCCCTCTAACCGTCAGTAGGTCTGTACTCGATATCCATGGTGCTCAGTCACTAGAATCATCATCATTGTGTGAGTTCCTCTCTCTCTGAGCTCTCAATTTTCAAAAGGAAAATGTGAAAATGAATTACCTTTTCACCCAAATCAAACCTATTTATAGGGTGAAATTAGGGTTTTCTTGAAGGGTTTATTAGTGGAGGCTCATTTGACGATCTTTGACCAGCCTTTTGACTGCCTTAAACACGTCAAAATTTAAAACCTCGAGCCACTGTTTCTCTAGTCATCAAATTGACTTATCAGGACACTTTCCAAACTTTTCCAACGTCGGGCCAAAATTTGCATTTTTTCCCGAGGGGGCATAGTTACTCTATACCTTCACTGGGGCATATTCTTAACTTATTTTATTTGTCACAATGCGATAAACTGCATTATGACAAAGAGGGGCAAAATTTAGACACATAAAATTGACCTAGGCCTGCGAAATTTATTTTCTCCATATTTCTTCTTAACATAATTAAAATATTTAATTATGTCCTATAGTCCAAATTTGACTATTAATTAAATAATTCTCAATTATTTAATTAATTCATATCTTTTATTCCTCTTGACTATTTAAATAAATAAATTATATTTATTTTATTTAAATGTGTCGCTAATGTCTTATGTCTCTCTATAATTAAGTAAAAATTCCTAAATTTATTTAATTATTATTTGTCCATTATTTCCTTCTGATTATTTAAATTAAATTTTATTTATTTATTTAAATATGTCATTAATTTCTAATGTCTTCTTATAATTAAATATTTTTTAATAATTTATTTAATTATTATCCACCTTGGCTTTTTCTAATTTTAAATAAAGGCATTTATTTAAAATTGTCCACTTTCTATTCTCTCTCCAAGTAAATAATTTTAAAACATTATTTACCATCACATGACCCCACCACTTTTGAATTAAATTAATTTTTAATTCAAAAGGTCAACTCAGCCTTTAAAATCAAATAACTTTAAAGTATTATTTGATTTTCCAATAGTCTCTTTTTCCGTGCCCAATATCCTCTTGTCACATGAATTTTGGTCCACTAATTTGACTTTTCTAAAATCAAATCTCAGCCCTTCATTTCAAATTTTCCCTAATGTTTCCCTAGCCCTAATTGTTGGTTGTCACATTTAATTTCAACCTTTGATTTTAGGGCATCTCTCATCTGACAATCTTGGCCATTCATCTAAAATTGGCTTTTCTATAAAAAGGCGATTTTAGCCTCATTTGACACACTTCATGCTTCTTGACTTCATGTTTTCATAGCATTTTCTTCATACTTTAGCCTTACTTGCATACTTATATTTGTAGCTTTTGAATAGAATCCTTCAATATTTGATTAGGGCATAGTCATAGTCATAGTTGCTCATCAAAATCTGAGGGAAAACATAATATTGCAGCAAATGGAGAAGGGAAATGAAGGTCAATCATGGAGGGGTTGAAGAATTTTGGTGAAATATTTCCTTTCTTTTATGCTATTTAACTCCATTGTACTTCATTGTTTAGCTAGGGTTTGATTAAGCATTTTATTTTATGCTAACCTAACTTTTTACCTTAGTTACAACCTACTCGGATGGGTTGTGTTGAAGAAAACGGGTTGGGATTAATCTATATTATTAGACTAGTCATTAACTATTGACTTTATCCTAGGATTAGAATATACCAAGGTTAAGACTCACCTATGTGGTTAAATAAATCACTTGAGTTTATGAAGTACTATATGTTGGAGCTATAGGTGAGATTACCTATTGAGTTAGAGTGGTTACCTAATTGATTTTTTTACTCTTGATGATAATCACTTATTAATGTGATATATTACTTAATGGAGTCAGTTATTTATGAATATTTAATCTACGATTAGGTGAAGCTTATGAAGCTACACTTTAGATTATAAAGTTATACTTGGGACTAGATTAAGTGAATAGCTTGTTTATGCAAAGTTAATTTGTAGACTAGAAAATCTCATATATTATACCTGGGATTGGAATATCCATTAAAGGGGGTAACTTATGCTTAGGCTTTATTCGTAGAGATACCATAGTGGTTTGGAAAAGGGAATAGATTATTTCTAAGGTTAGGGATTACCTATAGAAGGAAATTACCTAAGCATAGTATATGAACAATCATAATCCAAACCAAGCAATAGAAGTGTATATGAATAGGAAGACTATCACTCAAAGTACTGGGTGAGAATACTTTGGCCAAAGTAGTGTAAGTAGCCACTGTTTACATTGCTAGTTCACTGTATTCCTTTTATGCATTCTGGTTCAGGATTTTCATACTCATAGGGGAAACGACAGTATGATTAGGTTTTGGTTTGTAGAACACAACAATAAGCTCAGATAGGCATTTGTTACGGGGTTTACCAACCAATCTCTTCTTCGAAGGGTAGTGCCATCTTTTCATATGGGACAGATGTGCGGGGGACCGCATTTGAGTCTGTGGCTAGCGGAAAAGCACTTGAGTGATGCTTCTCCCCATCAACTAGTGTTCAAGGTTTGCAAATTTTTGTGCCAGTGTCAAGGACTACTAGAGTGTATGCACCAGGGATTGGAGACATCTAGAATTTATGCACCAATGTTGCAACATCAGGACTAGGTTATATATCTATTTCTAGATAAAGCTCAGAAGATATATGTATGTATCTTGTACCCATTTATATGGAAGGATGTAATCTTGAATGATAAATTTGAGTTTACTCAATATGAAATCTATGTTTTGGAAATATTTGTGAAATTACAATGAAATGAAATAAAAAATTTGAAATAGTGTTATTTCAAATGTGCATGTAATTTACATTATGGAAAGAAAAATTATTATTGCTAAGCTATGGCATCATGGATCTTTCACTTAAAGTGAGAAACTTGAAAATTTTACTGAGTAGAACACCAAGGTTGTTACATGTGGTATCATAGCTACCAGGTTCAGCTCTAGAGCCTATGGGCTCATTACATAAGCATTATGTAAACCTTATCAGAAGATAATTAATGAAAAATTATTATGCCAAGATGGCAAGAGGAAAGAACAAGAGGAAATAAAAAGGAAGATAAAATTCTAGGAAACTTGTTTAAGTTTGAGACAAGATAAGAGTCATTATTGGAATTGAAAACTCTAACCCCTTATGATACCTCCTTGGATTATAGGAGATTATGTAATCAGGTTATGTAGGAATGTTATGAAGGATAAACAATATGTACCTTTATCCTATGAAATGGCTAAATGACTCTAAGGGATAGATAAAGTTGAAATAACCCCCTTATTGGTAGCAACCTATAGTTGCAAGGAGTCAAGGATTTTTGGATTTAGTAAGAATACTATGAATCTATGAGCATGCATTATTGGCATAAATTGGAAACTTCAATCGAAGTAGTTAGTCAATGAAGGAGGTATCCAAGAGGTTGGAGAACTATTGACAAAAATCTAATTTTTGTGCAAGGCTAAGATCTTGCAAGAAAGGAGGTAGTACCTTGGAATAAGGGAAGAGATCAAAATGGTTAGAAATGAAGTAATCAATGAAGTGGAAATGGTTCCACCAACCAAAATTGACAAGATCAATTGGAGTTCTAATTAAGATGAGAAAAATAAACCAAGCCACATAGGGTGATTAAGGTTATGAAGTTGCCAAGAATTGGGACAAACTCACTGGGAAAGGTGATTGTGAGAAATAAACTTGAAAAGGTAAATCGAATTGGCCGACAAAGGTTCGGTTAGTACTAAGTTTGGTAGAAGTGCAAACACACCAACTTCCCAACGAAAATAAAGTTATGTTTAGAAATTCCAAAAGGAAATGAGATACAGAGTGACACTATGTGTCAAATCAAAAGAATTAGTAAGGAAACGACGTTCTAAGTTGAAGAAACATCAACAAAAGAGGATTTTTGGATATGGAAATTCCTCCAAAAAAGGATATTGGTATACATGGAAAAGAGAATTTGAATATTAGAAAGCCTCTTAGCTTGTAAAGTTGTTGATTATTCATTAGATCTCTTTATTGACTATCCAATTATTGAATTTGTGAGATTAGAAATCAATAATGAATTCAACTTCAAGAAAAGTATAGCTAAGACATGTCATGAAAGGAAATTGAAAGACAACAAAGAGGAACGTTAAATCAAATCGGGAAAGAAAATATATTGTTGTGAGTTCAACTTTGAGTTGATCGAATATCATGGAAACACTAAGGGGGGGAGGAAGAGAGTGGATTGACTTAGATAAAGTACCCTACCCAATGAAAATCGTAAACATATTTTTTGATTTGGAAGAACTTTTGACTTCTTCGTAAGTCGTGATGTCAATTAAGTCATATATTTCATGAACACAAGGATAAGGTATTGGAATTTTTGGAGAAAGATAGTGGAAAGGTCAAGAATTATGACCTATTATCACACCATACCTTATATATATTTGATTGTAAAATCAATTACTATTATCATTAATTCCTTAGAAAAGGATAGGCAGATTACTTGATCATGAAAGGGAAGATCATTGCCTATAGGATAGGCAAGGGAAGATCTAAAAACTCATGCTTTTAAGAAACATTTGTGCTTGGTAATTTGGTGTGCAAATAAATTTGATATCTTTTAGGAACCAGCATGATTGAACAAGGATTATTACTTGAATTAGTACCAATGCTCATTGAATCGAAAAAGATAGATTGAGCTAGAAGTCAGATTAAACATTTTTGAAAATGATCAAATGACAAAAGAAATCCAAGGTATGGATGTCCTAAGAGGAAGGATATTTATCTCTAAAAAAGGTCTAACCATTATACTTATGTGGCATGATTCCACGAAATAGGTTTTCATTTAGTCAAAATAGGCTAATATGAGATAGAAAAGAACCTATGTGCCCAAAATTTTGGGAGATTAAGGAATGAAATGAGGGAATTGATGTCATTCTCAGGACTTTAGAATGATAAAATTATTTTTTAGATGAGGAACCACTATAATCTGGAAAAAGATGGAGTAAGATGTTGCAGGGTATGTAGCAAGTTATTTTCCAGTGTGGCAAGAGATGAAGATAGGATGTTGTCATAGACAAAGTGTGAATACTCTCTTGAGATTCCAAAGGGGAAGTGGTAGAACACAAGATAGTTTAATCTATCCATGTCAATGGAATTGACATAATGTTATGGTGGACAGACTCACCAAGGTAACCAACACTGGTTGGAATTTTGAATTATAGGATTTCAATCCTAAATAATATATTGTGTGAAGTTGTTGCTTAGTATTCTTGAGAGAGTTATCTTAGACGAGAACAAGAAAATAATGATAAGGTTTTATAAACCATGATCATATTATGAGACACTCAATTGAACGAATGCTCAATATATTATTATAGCCGGATAGAAAAAAAGTGATAAACCAAATCTTGAACAATTTGTAGAATATTTATAAACTTCTATCATTGAAGCTTGATCCATTATATGGAAAGGAAGGTTGAAAATGCTATTAAGCTTGTATTAGAGAAAATTTTCAAGTTAGATTGCAAATAGCATAAAACCATTAAATCCCTAACCACAATAGAGTACAATGAAAAGCAAGAAGCATTAGAATAGTGAAACAACATCACCTAGTCTTCAAGCCTCCATTGGTTGACCTCCATTGGCCTTCTCCATCTTGCTGAAAGCTTGTATAATTGCCCTCAGAATTGAATTACAACTATAACCTATGCCAAAGGCAAGCAAAATATTGAAGTAATATGTGTGCTCAAGTATTCAAAAGCTCTCAAGCATGTTGTGTATAACTCTTGTCGTCTCCAAAATGACTTGAAAGAGGGCCTTTTAAAGAATTCCAAATTGAGAATGGATGGCCAAGATTAAAAATTGGTGAAGCCCTAAGATCAAAGGCCAAGAATCAATGTCATAAGGAGGATTAGGGTTAGGGAAAAATTAGGTCAAAGTTAGGGCAAGCCTTGAAATGAAGGGTTGAGATTTAATTGAAAGCAATTAAATCAATGGTGGAGAAAAATAGGTAGTTGGAATAATATAAATTATTTAATTTATGGAGGAATGTTGACTTATGAATTAAATAATGGTTTAATTCATAAATGGGAATGAGACAAAAGACAATAAATAATTTTTTTAATTATTTATTTGGTGGGATGGAAAGTGGGATAAATAAATAAGTTTATTTGATTCAAAGATAAATGATAATGTTATGGAGGAAATAAGAATTGATCAATGACGCATTTAAATAAATAAACACAATTTATTTATTTAAATAATCATGGGGAAATGGACATGATTAGATAATTGAATTATGTGAGGGAAACGCGTGGTCATCATAGAAAAATATGGTTTGCAAGTTGAGGCCATTTTTATGTGTCTACATTTTGCCCCTCTTTGACATGATGCAGTTTATCGCATTGTGTATAAAGAACAAGTCAAAAATATGCCCTAGTTTGAAAGTGAGGAGAGGAAGGATGGCGAGGATGTAGTGGTATGCCCCCTCGAGAGGATAGGTGGGTTAAAAAAATTTGAGTGTCCTCTCGAAATGGATGAGAGGACAAGAGGATGAAGGAATAGAAGAAATGTTAGCGTGGAAATCATGGATGTGAGGATGAAAAAGGAATACTTCAATATTTTTCCAAATAACATCATAGGTGTTGCATAATCATCATTGGGTGGTAAAATGTGACAAATGGACAACAAACACCATGATATAACATAGACCAAGGTGTGCAAGGTCGTCCACTTGCGAAAAATAGACAGCCACAGACAAGGAATGTCCTAACTCATACTAAAGGCCAAGTTGCCCCAGTATTTTTGTCAAGACACACCAAAGACAACAATCAAGGAAAATTAGACCATGAGACATCATTGCACCTCTAAATCCTTCATGGGACATCCTCGAGGTAGCAACATGACCAAGAGATAAAACAATAAAAAGATAAAACAAAATAGACCAGCAAAATCAACAGCCATTCAATATGTTTGCCAAGATTTGTGTGTCGAAGGTTGATTGCATGACAGTTTGATAGTTTGATGATTTGATAGTCTAACAGTATTGATGATTTGATGATACCTATCATCAAGTACACATCCTAAAAATTCCAATGACTATGTGAAGCCTATTTTTAGGAAGGACACATCCTGAAAAGGCCACTGACTATGTGACGAAGCCTATCGTCGGGAAGGACACATCCTGAAAAGGCCAATGACTATGTGATGAAGCTTGTCGTTAGGAAAGACACATCCTAAAAAGGAAAATGAAGTTTTGACGGGGTCCAATTCCAAGAAGGACACATCTTGAAGGGGACCATAAAGTGACTAGGTTGACATTGTGTTGGCAATTTGACAGATGTTTGGCTTGATGACTGACTGGGCTATGTTGTCTGTTGGTTCGCGATTTGAATGTTGACATTCAAATGACTGCCTTGGTTTTGAGTGTGACTATGTCTAACTTATTTGACCAAAATGACAAACCCTAAAGGACTTACCTAGGTGGCCTCAGGGGCTCATCGACAGATGGCCTTGCCTACGTCGTGCACTTAGAGACCTCGTAGTTCGACAAGGATAGATGGACATATTGAAGATTAATTGACATGTTTTGACTTGACCTAACAAACCCTAAGGGACTGAACCTAGGGGGCCTCAAGGGCACATCGACTGATGGCCTTGCCTACGTAGCAAATGTGCAGAGACCACGTAGTTCGACTAACAAAAGATTGACTGGTATGACTGACTTGACTGACTTGGTCGTCATTGACTCTATTTTGGGAAATTTTTTGATGTTATTTGGATGTTTTTGTGTATTCTTCAGGATGTTTTTCAATTTTTAGGTCTTTTTTAGGACATTTTTATGATTTTTAGATTTTTTATTTTTTTAGGACTTTTGATGATTTTTAGAATTTTTTTCAAGACTTTTTATGATTTTTAGGATTTTTTTTAGGACTTTTAATGATTTTTAGGATTTTTTTAGGACCTTTTTTTTTTAGGATTTTTTTAGGACTTTTTCAATTGTCAAGATCATGTGCGATACCCACTGCAGTCTCATGATAAAATATTTCCCCTAGTCAAGTTGGTGGAAAGGACATGACCAGTATGGACGATAGGCGGTGCGCAAGACTTCGATGTCAACCACTGTCAACCATGGAAAGAAACGTCATGATGTCAGGGTGAAACATTGTGATGAATGTCAGAAAAATGGATGTTTATTATGGACTAAGGGAGATAGAGTGACAGTAGATGTCGAAGCAATGACTGACTACACATGGCACCTGTTTGCCAGGTTTCACCACGGTACTTATCCAAAGAGCCTGGTTACCAAGTTTTCACTATTGGATAATTATTTCTCTTTATTTTGTCAATTTTTTCATTTTTTTGGTGTCACCAGGATTCCTATTTGCCAGGTTTTTATCCAAGTGATGATATTTTTGTATTTTTCAATTTTTTTTGTATTTTTAATGGTTGTCGGCCATACTTTCTGATGCTATGTATAGAACTTGCGTAAATTCAGACTATTGATTGGCTCTGTCAATTGTTCACCATCTAGAGTAGCCAACTGATATGCGCCAAAACCAAATGATGTGGTGATGATGTATGGACCTAGCCAATTGGGCTCAAACTTTCCTGGTTTTTCTCTGTCATACTGATTCTTAGGATTCTGCATGAGAACCATGTCACCAATGTCAAATTTTTGAGTCATCACTCTTTTGTTGTAGCTTCTGCAAAGACGATTTTGATATGCCTATAAGTGGTTCAAGGCATTATGTCTACGTTCATCTAGCATTTCTAATTCATGCAGTCATGACTATCGATATTCTTCATCAACGATTAGACCTTTCATAGAGACTCGTAGGGATGGTTCAATTTTGACCTCTATGGGCAAGATGGCTTCAGCTCCAAAGACAAGGGCAAATGGAGTGGCTCCAGTGGGAGTACGGATGCTAGTGTGATATGCCCACAAAGCAGGATTGAGTTGTATGTGCCAGTCACGACCAGTGTCATTGATGGTCTTCTTAAGAAGTTTGATGATCGTTTTATTAGATGCCTCAACTTGACCATTTCCTTGTGGATAGTAAGGTGTGGAGAAGTGATGTCGGATATGGAAGTGTTCACAAAGTTCACAGACATCCTAATTTTTGAAGGGACGACCGTTACCTGTGATGATGGATTGCGGAATACCATATTGACAAATGATATAGTTGAGGATAAACTTGGAAATTTGTTTTCCAGTAATGTAAGTGAGTGGGATGGCTTCAATCCACTTAGTAAAGTGCTCAGTGGTGGTAATGATGAATTTTTGGCCATTGGACGAGGTAGGATGGATCTTTCCCACAAGGTTGAGTCCCCATTGTGTGAAGGGCCAAGGAGAAGTAATTGGCCGAAGTTCCTGTGCTGGTGCATGAATCAAGTCACTATGTATTTGACATTGGCGACACATTCTGACAAATTCAAGTGCATCTTTCTAAATGGTTGGCCAATAATACCCAAATCTCGTTATCTTTTTGGCTAAAGTAGGACCACTCGAATGGGATCCACATATACCCTCATGTCCCTCTTGGAAGGTCATTTGGACCTTGTCAGTGTCAAGACATCGAAGAAGGTAGTTATCAAAGCTATGGCGGTAAAGGGTATCACTAAGGATCGTGTATCTGGCAGCTTTTCGGATAAAGGACTTTTGTTGGTTATTGGATAGGTTGGGGGGAAGGGTTTGGGACTTGAGGTAGTCATAAATGTCTTGATACCATGGATAATTGGGACCAACAAGCTCGCAAACCATCTCTAAGTCTGGTATGTCATATGCAGGAACCAAAATTTGTTCTACCAAAAATTCAAATTGAGGCATATTAGTAGGAATTTCCAGGAGAGAACCAATTGTGGCCATTGCGTCTACTGCCTTATTTTGTGTTCTCAGAACTTGCTCAAACTTCACCATGTGAAAATATGTTTGAAAGCTATCAACCATTTGTTTGTAAGGCATTAATTTCTCGTCCTTAGTGTCATAGTCATCATTGACTTGGTTAATGACCAACTGAGAATCTCCATAGACATGAAGTGTTCTAATTTTCCATTTGATGGCCATTTTGAGTCTTGTGACAAGTGCCTCATATTCTGCCACATTATTTGTACATGGAAAAGAAATGCGGAAGGACTTAGGGATGGAGTCTCCTTGAGGGGTGATAAACAATATTCCTGCGCCTGAGCCATGATTAGTATGAGATCCATCAAAATATAGCCTCCACGGTGACTTAGGTTTTGTATGAAAGATTGACTCATCTAGAAAGTCTGGTACTAGTGGATGATTGCCCTGTATAGGTGCGTCTTCCAGTTGGTCTGCTATCACTTGTCTCGTTATCGCCTTTCTTTCCACATACTGAATATCATACTCGCTCAAGATCATTACCCATTTTTCCAGGAAACCTGTCAATGCTGCATGACTTAGGAGATATTTTAGGGGATCAATCTTCACCACTAAGTGTGTCTGGTGATTCATCATGCAGTGTCTTAATTTATGAGCCGCAAAGACAACCGCTAAGCAAGCACGTTCGATGGTTGTGTAATTTAGCTCATATCCGACCAGTGTCCTACAGATGTAGTATATGGCCCTTTCTTTTTCTTCATGGTTGTTTTGTGCCAATAATGCCCCAGTGCTAAAGTTGTTGCAGAAATGTATAGAATCAAAGGTTTCCCTTTGATTGGTGGCACTAAAACAGGTGGTGATAGTAGATAATCTTTTATTTGTTGGAAGGCCTCTTAACATTTATCTGTCCACACAAAAGGGATACTTTTGCACAGAAGATACTAAAATGGATGACACTTGTCTGCCAATTGTGTTATGAAGCGTCAGATAGATTGTAACCTACCTTGCAATGTCCTGAGTTCACTTATCCCTTTTGGAGGAGGCATGTCTAATATGGCTTTCACCTTGGCAAGATCGACTTCAATGTCTCTACGAGAAATAATGTACCCCAAAAGCTTGTCAGATGTCATGCCAAAGACACATTTCTTTGGATTCAAGCAGACCTTGTATTCTTCCAGTCTCTTGAAAATTTTGTCTAACACCTTCAAGTGGTCTTTTTGTGTCAAAGATTTTTCCAAAAGGTCATCTACATAATCTTCCATTATCTTGTGCATCATCTCATGGAATATGGTTGTCATGGCTCTCTGATGCATGGCACCTACATTCTTAAGACCAAAAGGCATGATGTTCCAATAGTATGTTCCCCAAGGACATGTGAATGTTGTTTTGTGTTGATCTTCAGGGGCAATACGAATTTGATTATAACTGGAAAAACTGTCCATGAGGGACAACATCTCATATCCTGCTGTAAGGTCCACTATGATGTCAATGTTTGGCAAGGGAAAGTCATCCTTTGGACATGCTTTATTCAGGTCTTGGAAATCTATGCAGATGCAGATTTGACCGTTTGGCTTTGTGACTGGTACAAGATTTGATATCCATTCAGCATAATCTATGGACCGTATGAATCCTACATCTAACAATTTCTTAAGTTCTACTTTGACTAACAAGGCGATCTGTGGGTGCATCTTTCGCAGCTTCTGTTTCACTGGCTTGGCATCTAAAAATAAGGGCAAATGGTGCAAGACAAGTTCTGGATCCAACCCAGGCATATCAGCATAAGACCATGCAAATTTGACCTTACGCTCTAAAAAGAATTTATGGAACTCAGGTTTCTCTTCCTCTATCAAAGATGTCACGAAGAGGACCATCTTAGGATCTTATGTTGTAGATATGTTTACTTCCATAGTGTCCTCTATGAGCATGGTCGATTTTTCTTGAGTTACGGGGATAAAGTCCAATTCTCCATCCTTAGGTGTGTCCCTTATTTTTACTTCTTTATCATCAGAAGGTGCCTTACGGTTTTCACCTAAAGATGTGTCATTTTTTGCTTTATTTTTATTTTTCATTTTGTGACTAGAGGATGGAGCAGTCTCCCCAAAGTAAGTAGCACAGTCTAGGTCAATGGAGAATCCAGCCTTGTGGTCTCCACTTGGTATACTCTCATGCAATCCTAGATGAATTCTGCAATGGCCTCATCATTTTGAAATATGTCCATAACTGGCGAGACTTGTTGATCCCAATCGATTAGTTGTGGGTAGACTAAGGAAATACCATCATCAGTATTGGTGAATGGTGGGTAGGATGCAAAAAGCATGCCGACGGATTCAGAGAGGTTAAACATAAAATTGTCATAGTTGGGCTCTATATCAAATTCTATCCAGTACTCTGCCTCACATGATTCACACTCATCAGCAAAGTACGAAACAAAGGGAGTGGAGTCAGGGTCAGTAGTGTTAGGTGGCAATTCAAATGAATCTGAATGATGGTCATTAGGTTCAGCAGGGTAGACGAGTATGTCGGGATTATGGTCAATGGGAGTAGAAGAGGATCCAAACTTGGTGTTCTTTGGTGTCGTGTCATTTTTGAACATTTTCCAAAATTTGTCTTCAAATGTAGGCTCTCTAGGTTCAAGGAACAATTCATCAAGGCAACAGTCACTTAGGGATCGTTGGGAGCCAAATTCCCATTATTGTGAGTCAGTTTCGGTAAAGGGGTCTTCAGTTGTCTCGACACATTCTGAACCATTCACTTTCTCACTTAGAAGTACATTGGTACTTTGATCGCTAGATTCAAGTGGTCCTAACCCTAACCCAAGACATTTAGGTTTTCCAGTAGGCATTAGAGGTTCTCGTCTTCCAATTTTGTCTTTACCAAGTCCACTAGTTCCATCATAGCCTTTGGCCCTTAATATGTCATAGCCTTTACCATATATCTCTATTGGCAATGAAGTTGGATCCTTTGGTTCTCTATAAATCCAAGATAACACATTGTTAGTGTCCTCTTGACTCATTTCACCCCACTTTATGAGTATTGTTTTTAGAGGGACTCTGAAAATTTCTTTTGACTCTAACATGAAGCAAGGCTTGCCATAGACTTGGGGAGACTTGGGCATCCTCATTATGCAATAGGTCATATTTAGCTTATACTCTCCACACCCTTGGTCCTAGATCTTAATACTTGAGTCGATGCTTGGGGTGATGGATGAAGTGGTAGATGTCATGGAGGTGGTCATGGTTTCCGAAGAAGCAGAAGTGGATGTTGTGGCAGTGGATATGGATGTGGGAGGCTTTGCAAGTGTTGATGGGTCAAGTAATTTAGATGATGAAGATGTTGAAGCTTCATTGTTGATAGGCACTTGGTGCTCCGAGATACCTCTCAAATTGGTACAATATTGAAATGGGTCAGGGTCTCCATATATGGTAATCTCAGTGCCTTCAAAGGGAAACTTCAAACACTGGTGATACGTGGAAGGGACAACTTTCAAGGCGTGAATCGAAGGTCGACCAAGTAAAATATTGTATGGAAGTTCTAGATCCAGGACGTGATAAGTGGTGTCCACAATGACTGGTCCGATATGAATTGGAAGTGTAATTACGCCCCGAGAGGAACGTTCTTCATCATCATATGCCTTGATAACAATGCTCTTTGTAGCATCTACACAAGCATTAGAAAATCCTAGGGCCTTAACCAATTTTAAGGAGCATATGTTCAGTCTCGCTTCGCCATCTACTAACACTCGTCTGACCTTATGCTTATGGATAAAGACTTCAATGTGAAGGGCATCATTATGATTGGATTTGGAAGATGAGTAGTCTTGGTCTACAAAATCTATATGGTGGGGAGCGGTAAGATATCCCACCATGGCCTCAAATTGATTGACATCAATGTATTGGGGAATAGAAGACTCTTGTAATGTTTTGTCGAGTATAGCCTTATGCGTTGGGGAAATACGTAGCAACTCAAGTATAGAAATCTGTGCAGGTGTCTTCCCAAGTTGGTCAATGAGGTTAAAATGTCCTTTAGGTTGGGATTGTTTGGTTAATGGATGGGACTATGATTGTTGGGTGGACGATCTAGCTATTATTATCTTTGGTTGTCTAGGAGGAGGAAGGCCGGCTATGGTGACTTTGCCCCCAGGGGTAGTGACATTGCATTCAGGGGCCTTTCTGATAGTAACTATGTTGACATGTTCAACAGCTGTTCTAATATGATTTATGATAGGTCCACCAGAATAGTCATATGCAATACGAGCATGGTTGGCTCGATTATTGTTATTGGCTTTTGATGTGGAAGGGTTACTAGAACCATGGTCCTGCAGTGGGTTCTTGTGTATGGTATGGTCTGAATTAGATGCAAATTGTGGTCCACCTATCTCAATGGTACAATTCTCGATAAGGTCTTGTACCAGATTTTTCAGTTGTCAACAAGAGGAGTTTTTATGTCCTTTTGCTTGATGATAATCACAAAACACATTGTCATCCCACCAAAATGGTTTAAACTTCCTTGGGTCATATGGTTTTGGGTCCTCAAGTGTTATGACACCATTTTGAAGGAGTTTCTTGAGGACTTCTTCAATGGGCTCACCCAAGAGGGTGTATGTGTGACTCCTGGGGAATTGTCTAGGTTGTCAGGGTTGCCTTTGATTTTGGTTATTCTGATTACCTTGGTTATTTTGATTTTTTTGTACAACATTGGCAGCATGGGTTTGGGTGGTCATCTGTGTATTTTGTGGTTGAGCCCCTTTAAGGGTAAGCACAAGACCCATTGCATTGATAGCCTTAGCGTCTACAACGTCATCATTGGTGACATGTTTATTCTTAACCCAATATTTGTTCTTGTCGGTGGGTGGACTTGCATTTGTGTTTTTAGGACCATATTTTAATCTTCCCTCAGCAATAAGGGCTTTCTCAAGTTGGACGCCTCGTTCGACTAGGTCCGCAAAGGTTGTACAACAATGAACTCGCAAGCCATTTTTCAAAGGGCCTAAGAGTGTTTGTACAAACATGTCAACCTTCTCTTTTTCAAGTATGTCTATGTGGCAGCGACTTGCTAGGCCTCTCCATCATTGGAAAAATGGGATAAAAGTTTCACTAGTGTCTTCTTGTGTAAGTGTGCATAAGCTAGTGATGGAGGTGTGTGTGTCAATGTTATAGGCATAATTTTTCACAAATTTGTCTACAAGTTCATTACATGTTTTTATCCCCTTCAAAGTGGAGAACCATTCAAGTGTGGGTCCTCTTAGACTCTTGGAGAAGAGTCTCATCAAGTAAGTGTGTTCATATGCAATGTCCATACAGTTGGTCGTGAATTCTCGAACGTGTTCAATAGGATTTGTCTTGCCCTTGTATTTGGTGAAGTTTGGTGCCACATATCTAGGAGGAAATGGTGGCATGTATAAATTTGTGTCAAAAGGATATGGACATGGGTCATATGACATTGGTGGCATTTTGGTGGATGTTTGCATGTTTTCCATCTATTTTTGGAGATCTGCCACTCCGGCTATCAAGGTATCTATTATGGGATTATTGGTCGCATCACACATGGGAGTGATGGGTATCCCTTGAGTCCCCATTGATTGTGATAGCATGTTCGATTTTGAATGTGACATGTGTTGTTGTGAAATGTATGATATGTTTTGGTTTGGTGATTATTGGTATTGCCAGTTTTGATGAGGAATGTGTTGTTGTGTGTGGATCTGTGATGAATATGTGGGGATGTGTGATCTAGCCATATTTGTCGATATTTCGGGGATCTAGTAACCTTGACTATTTTGGTGCCCAAAGGTATTCATTTGTTGTGTCATTTGAGTGCCTTGTCCATGTGGGATGTTGGTATTTTGTCCTTGGAATTGTCCATGCAGGATGTTGGTATTTTGTCCTTGGAATTGTCCATGCGAGATGTTGGTATTTTTTCCTTGTGAGGCATTGATGTTCAATTGTGATGATGTGTTAACATTTGGTTGGGGACCTCTAATAAGAATACATCATTTAGTTCCTCCAAAGGGGTTGAATGAGATTCCAACATAAGGATTTGATGATGATGTCCCTATGGTGTTTGAGGAACTTGCCCCCATTAATGTAGATCCAAGGGTAGTTCCAACTGTTTGTGAAGATGTTATTGACATTGCGGGCATGGATTGTGATATTGCTTGTGGCATGGTGGGTGTTCCTCCAATAGATGTTGCATTGATTGAGTTGGAGGTGTTTTGACTTATGGTGCCACTAGATGTAACATTGATGGTGCTTGTAGCAATTTGTGTGGTGACAACAGTGTTATTGTTGGAGGCATTGTTCATGTTTTGTTGAGGTGTCGAGTTTTGTGTCGTGTTGTCTGGAGACGAAGGTCTTATGGTATTGATGTCAAAGCCTCTTGGTAGTTTTTCCCTTTGGTCTAAAAGCATAGCAAGGTATCTGTCAGCATCGTTCAAGACCAAGTCCTCTACAAATGAAGCTACGTCAGGATTTTGGGCTACAGCATCTAGATCCTCCGCTAATACTTGTCCATTGTGGTCTCTTTGTGTGAATGGTTTGAATGGATTTCGAGAGGATGTTGGAAGGTTTATGGAAGATTGTATGTTCATGTTGGTAAATGGATCATTAAAAGCCATGTCTTGGTTCATGTCATAAGTGTTGGTGTGGATGTTGGCCGTGTTGAAGTCTTGTCCAAAGTTTTCCATTTGTCTTTTCTTTCTTTGAAGCCTAGTTCGACCATAAAAGAGAATTGCTCAAATGAGGATGATGATTATGACAACTAGTCTATTTTTTTGGTGTTTTTGTGATAAGGATGACAATGCAAGGTGATTATGACATTTCGTAAGGAAATGACTGATACAAGATGACAAGATTTCCAAAGAAAGATGTCAAAGGTCAAGGCGACAATGATGACTAGGATGACAATGTTAATTAATGTAAGGTGATAAAATTGAATAGGTGCAAAATGAGGACTAGGATGATAATGTTGACTAAAAAGGTGACTAATGCAATGTCAAGGTGCAAAATGAGGACTAGGGTGAACACTATTTTTGGATTTTTAGGCATAAAATATGCAAAGTATGGACTAAGATGAATGCAATGTGGAGAAAGGTTTTCCTAACCACTCTAATCTTAATCTATGTCTTAATTTTGGTTATCGAAGGACTTGTTAAAGGGACTAAGTGACAAGGTCAAAATGACTAGTGAGTTTTCCTGACTAGACTATTGAGTTGGAAATTCTCACGAAAAGGACAATGACTGAAAAGGAGATTGTTGACTAAGTCCCAAGATTACCTACTCTTGAAGACAATGATTTTGCAAAGTGTGGTGAGGTTGCCTAATCCAAAGTTTGCAAAGATGAAAACCTAAGGACAAGCATCCTGGTGACACCAAAAAAATGAAAAATTTGACAAAATAAAGAGAAATAATTATCCAATAGTGAAAACCTAGTAACCAGGCGCTTTGGATAAGTACTGTGGTGAAAACCTAGCAAAAAGGTGTCATTTGTCTTAATTAGATCAATGCAATTTTTCTTTTTTTAGTTTAATTTTTATTTGTGACTAATCTTTGACACTTTTTTTCTAGGTTCAAATGTCCATGATTCAAGCTTTGCAACATCGACTTTCGCTTGCCAAAGATTGGAGGCTCAAAACTACTAATCGTGTTTTTGTAGGACACTCACTTCAATTTTGCTTTATCTTGTGTGCCTTTTTCACATAGAAGGATTAGGGGGCCTAAAAAGCACTTGCGTGCTTGAGTTGACATCATAAGCATTGGCTTAAAATACACAAAGTGTTTGATCGGTTTGCCTCACACTTCAATTTGGCTATTAAATGAACAAATCCTTTCAACTTGTGTAACCTTTGATTCAATAATATGAGTATCCTCTCCCCTTGCGCACTTGTGCGATCCTGGGTGCAAGAGAAACTATTATTGACTCTAGGAAATTGGGCCTTCCTTGGTGGGAAAAAGTACTCGCCCCAAGGCGACTCAGACTGACAATGGAGCTCTTTGGCCGAGCTACCCCCGACCGGTATATAAATGTGAATCCTAATGGAAATCCTAGGATTACGAATGCGGATGTGTCATATGGACAAAGTAGTACTCCCATAAACCATGTTGAGCATAACCTCTTCAGGCTGGAGTGCCACCTAATCGGTGATTAATCTCTTGCCCCATGTATGGCCACTCGAATGGGGATCCCGAACTAAATACTCTTGTGTAGTATCCAAAAACCTTCTATCCGTTGGTGCAACAATGGTCATTGTGAAGGCATCCACATCTTCACAGTCTTTAGTAGAGGTGATCAGCATGCCATGGGAGTTTTATGGGTGATGGAAGCTTGGTTGGCCTGAGAAGAGAGTGCACTGTAAGGGGGAGCCCATGCAACCAAGCTTCTAGATTCACACATTAAGGATATGTGGCTGGGGAAACCCAAGTGGAATCTAGAATATATTGTCCTAGCCTAACCATAGGATTGTGCTTGTCTTCTTTACACATTCAGAACATCATGTTTGCCAAGTGTTTTCTGGATACTAAAACAAAACAAACAACACTCAAAAATTTGGAAACGAAACAATCAACTTCAAAAAATTTAGACTTTTCATCAAAACATCCTAAAACTGAATTCAAATCCAAACATTTTTTCCTATTGTCAAACAACTTTTATAGAAGTCTAGTTCAGAAATCAGAACTGAAATTGCTCAAAATTTTCATCATTCAACCATTAGCTTGCATTTTTACCTTAGGTTCAACCTTGTTAATTTTAGTTGCATTCCCTAGGCTTCATAATCATCCTTTCCTACATAGATTTTCCCTTAGGTTTTCATCTTTGCAGACTTTGGATTAGGCCACCTCATCACACTTTGCAAAATCATTGCCTTCAAGAGTAGGTTATCTTGGGACTTAGTCAACAATATCCTCTTCAGTCATTGTCCTTTTTGTGAGAATTTCCAACTCAACAGTCTAGTTAGGAAAACTCACTAATCATTTTGACCTTGTCACTTAGTCCTTTTAACAAGTCCTTTGATAACCAAAATTAAGACATAGATTAAGCTTAGAGTGGTTAGGAAAACCTTTCTCGACATTACATTCATCTTAGTCCATACTTTGCATTATTATACCTAAAAATCCAAAAAAATCCAAAAATAGTGCACCCTAGTCCTCATTTTGCACCTTGACATTGCATTAGTCACCTTTTTAGTCAACATTATCATCTTAGTCCTCATTTTTCACCTATTCAATTCTATCACCTTGCATTAATCAACATTGTTATCCTAGCCATCATTGTGGCCTTGATATTTGACATCTTTCTTTGGCAACTTTACCATCTTACATCAATCATTTCCTTAGGAAAACATCATAATCACCTTGCATTGTCATCCTTTATCTTCAACACCAACATCCACACCAACACTTATGACATGAACCAAGACATGACTTTTAACGATCCATTTACCAACATGAACATACCATCTTCCATGAACCTGCCAACATCCTCTCAAAATCCATTCGAACCATTCATACAGAGAGACCACAATGGACAAGTATTAGCTGAGGATCTAGACGTTGCAGCTCAAAATCCTGACATAGCTTCATTTGTAGAGGACTTGGTCTTGAATGATGCTGACAGATACCTTGCTATGCTTTTAGACCAAAGGGAAAAAATACCAAGAGGCTTTGACAGCAATACCATAAGACCTTTGTCTCTAGACAACACGACACAAAAATTGACACCTCAACAAAACACAAACAATGCCTCCAACAATAACACTGTTGTCACCACACAAATTGCTACAAGCACTATCAATGTTACATCTAGTGGCACTATAAGTCAAAACACCTCCAACTCAATCAATGCAACATCTATTGGAGGAACATCCACCATGCCACAAGCAATATCACAATCCATGCCCGCAATGTCAATAACATCTTCACAAACAATTGGAACTACCCTTGGATCTACATCAATGGGGGAAAGTTCCTCAAACCCCATATTTGGAACTTCATCTATGACCATAGGGACATCATCATCAAATCCTTATGTTGGAATCTCATTCAACCCCTTTGGAGGAACTAAATTACATATTCTTATTAGAGGTCCCCAACCAAACGTTAACACATCGTCACAATTAAACATCAATGCCTCACAAGGACAAAATGCCAACATCCCGCATGGACAATTCCAAGGACAAAATACCAACATCCCGCATGGACAATTCCAAGGACAAAATACCAACATCCCACATGGACAATTCTTCCAATATGGATAAGGCACTCAAATGACACAACAAATGAACACCTTTGCGCACCAAAATAGTCAAGGTTACCAGATCCCCCAAATATTGACAAATATGGCTAGATCACACATCCCCACATATTCATCACAGATCCACACATAACAACACATTCCTCATCAAAACTGGCAATACCAACAATCGCCAAACCAAAACATATACATTTCACAACAACACATGTCACATTCAAACTCGAACATGCTATCACAATCAATGGGGACTCAAGGGATACCCATCACTCCCATGTGTGATGCGACCAATAATCCCATAATAGATGCCTTGACAGCCACAGTGGCAGACCTCTTATTTATCCCACATTCCATCCCACCAAATAAATAATTAAAATAATTATAAATCAAGTCTTTTGTCTCATTCCCATTTGTGAATTAAACCATTATTTAATTCATAAGTCAACATTCCTCCATAAATTAAATAATTTATATTATTCAAACTACCTATTATTCTCCACCATTGATTTGATTATCTCCAATTAAATCCCAACCCTTCATTTCAAGGCTTGCCCTAACTTTGACCTAATGTTGCCCTAACCCTAATCCTCCTTATGACATTGATTCTTGGCCTTTGATCTTAGGGCTTCACCAACTTTTAATCCTGGCCATCCATTCTCAATTTGGAATTCTTTAAAAGGCCCTCTTTCAAGTCATTTTGAACACACACAAGAGTTAGACACAACATGCTTGAGAGCTTTTGAGTACTTGAGCATACATATTACTTCAATATTTTGCTTGTCTTTGGCATAGGTTATAGTTGCACTTCAATTCTGAGGGCAAGTATACTATTTTCAGCAAGATGGAGAAGGCCAATGGAGGTCAACCAATGGAGGCTTGAAGACTAGGTGATGTTGTTTCATTCTTTTTATGCTTCTTGTTTTCATTGTGCTCTATTGTTGATTGGGGATTTAGTTTTATGTTGCTTGCAATCTAACTTGAAAATATTTTCCTAATTACAAAGAGGACAAGCACAATCAATCACAAAGAGGATAAGCACAATCATATGGTTAGGCTAGGACAATATCTGCTAGATTCCACATGGGTTTCCCCAGCCACATATCCTTAGCGTGTGAATCCAGAAGCTTGGATACACAGGCTCCCCCTTACAGTGCACTCTCTTCTCAGGCCAACCAAGCTTCCAGTGCCCATAAAACTCCCATGGTACACTGATCACCTCTACTAAAGACTGTGAAGATGTGGATGCCTTCACAACGACCATTGTTGTGCTAGCAGATGTAAGGTTTTTGGCTACTACACAAAAGTATTTAGTTCGGGACCCCCGTTCGAGTGGCCACACATGAGGAAAAGATTAATCTCCATTTAGGAGGCACTCCAGCCTGAAGAGGTTATGCTCAATAGGGTTTTGGGGAGTACTACTTTGTCTGTGTAACACATCCGCACTCGTAATCCTAGGCTTTCCATTAGGATTCACATTTATATACCGGTCAGGGGTAGCTCGACCAAAGAGCTCCGTTGTCGGTTTGAGTCGCCTTGGGGTGAGTACTTTTTCTCACCAAGGAAGGCCCAATTTCCTAGAGACAATAACAGTTTCTCTTGCACCCAAGATCGCACAAGTGCGCAAGGGGAGAGGATACTCCTATTATTGAATTAAAGGTTACACAAGTTGAAAGCATTTGTTCATTTTAATATCCAAATTGAAGTGTGAGGCAAACACATCAAAACTTTGTTTATTTTAATCCAAGCTTATAATGTCAACTCAAGCACACAAGTTCTTTTTAGGCCCACTAATCCTTCTATGTGAAAAAAAAGCACTCAAGATAAAGTAAAATTGAAGCGAGAGCCCTGCAAAAACACGATTAGTAGTTTTGAGTCTTCAATCTTTGACAAGTGATAGTTGACGTTGCAAATCCTGAATCGTGGACATTCACACCTGCAAAAAAAAAAGACTCAAAGATTAGTCCTAAAATTAAAATTAAATTAGAAAGAAAAAAAATAACATTAATCTAGCTAATTAATATTAATAGAAAAAAAAAATTAATCTAATTAAAATCTAATTAAAAAATCTCATTAAATTAAAATCTTATTGAAGTAAAATCTAACTCTAATTAAAAATTAAATTAAAATATAATTTTAATTAAAAATCTAATTTACTTAAAATCTAATTTTAATTAAAAATCTAATTAAATTAAAATATAATTCTAATTAAAAATCTAATTAACTTAAAATCTAATTTTAAAAAACTAAGTAAAAATCTATATTTAAAGATAACTTTACATTACTTAATTAAAATCTAAATTAAAAAGTTTACTTAATTAAAAACTAATGAAAAAAAAAAAAAAAGAGTAAGTAAAAATCTACGTTACTTTTAAATGATTTAATTAAAAGCTAAATTAAGAAGTTTAGGTAAGTAAAAATTAATGAAAAGAAAACTAACTAAAAACACTAGTGTCCACCTTACGCATCAATTCATCAAAATGCATTCTGTCAGTTATAAGAGAAATTCTCTATCGAACACTTCAAAAACAAGAGTCAAGTACAATTAAGGCATGCGAGCTGTGGGTTCCATCAACGTTCGGCGCTGCATTAATGAAGGCACTCCATGTGTTTAATCCATTGTCCAAGCAGATTTGAATGCACTCCATGTTTTTAGCCAACTTGCAGCCGCTCCAAATTTATGATCACACTTTTATTTGCACTTTGCTATTTCAGAATTTATGACAGTTGACTCTAGTTGCTAAAGCGTCATTCTTAGCTCAATCAATTGTATGAGCTGTTGAGGCAAAGTTGTGATGCTGGCGGTGCATTGCAGAAGTTTTCAACTTCAACACTTCAAACACAAAAATGTACTGCCTATGAGATTCGCCAAGCAATGTCAGAATGAATTAATGAATGTACTCCACGCCGAATGAATAAATGAATGCACTCTCAACAAAATTTCAGTGGAGATGAATGCATTCCGTGTGTTCTACCCTGAGTTGGCACCAAATGGCTTTTATGAGAAGGAGATAGAGTTGCGTGTTGACGACTGTAAACTTGATGTGCTTGTCGTCAGAGCCGTCCAAAGCCACGCCAACGTGAGGAGCGTGAGGAGTAGCCGAGCAGTTGTATAGGTGGCTTTGTTGAAGCTATTCTTAATGAAGAAAGTGATCTTAAGCAAAAAGACGACTGTCCATTCTATCAATTGTGAGCGGAACAGTGAAGCTGTCCAGGAAGACTCTTTTCCTGGAACCGCCCAACTCTGGGAAAACAACGTTGCATTTGGTTTTAGCTGGTGGCCTCGATCCCTAGCTACAAATATCTAGAAGGGTGACTTACAATGGACTCGATTTAGATGACTTTGTGACTTAGAGAACCTCAGCTTATGTTGGTTAGAATGATTTGCATGGGGCTGAATGGACAGTGAGAGAAACTTTGGACTTCTCGGGTCGTTACCAAGGAGTTAGCACTCAATATGACCCAGCAGCCATCTTAGAAATTTGTTGTCACTGATTTAGTTGAAGCAGATCGTGTGATTTTAAGCCTTGGCGCAAAGAAATGAATGGTCTTCATTGTGAATGCTAGTCCCTGATCTCGATTGGACATAAGAGAATATTCAAACAAGGGATCGATTCAAGATTTTTTAGGAGTCTATTGACTAGAACATGCTCGCTGGATGACTTTAGGCATTCGATTGAGCAGTTCATGTGTCTATCTATGCTTCGGTCGATGGCATCTATTTTGATACTTTCTAAAGCATTTTCAACAAATCCCTTTTGAGCATATCCTGCGACTATGGCATGCCAAGAGACCACATTTCTAGAAGCATGATGTCAAACAGGTCACGTGCCATACCTATGCTTCTACAATTTTGCATACATGTCTAGCAATTGTGACTACAACATTTGAAAATGATATCTCTATCTTTTTATGTCTTTGATGGACACCCTTACCCGGATACAACTTTCAATCAACTAATAGCTACTTGACAATTTTGAATTTGTGAATAAACAGTTTACTAGTGTAAAACAGAATGCGTGATATGCTTTACAAGATAAGTCAGCACCTACAAATCTGAATCACAATTTTTATTTTTTTTATTACTTGAAACACATCGAATTCATGGAATCAATAAAACAAAACCAAGAAAACCAGGAGTAACTTGACAAGGGCAGTGCAAAGACAAGAGGATGAGACTTTAGGCACAGTAAAAAGACTTGATTGTGGCAATCCGGCACGGAATCCTACAAACATTGTTAGCACCCTCACAATTTTTCCAAAAATCACAAAGAACTCAAAGCAAAGATACTATTTGCTGGCAAGTAGTAAATGTTTCCAGTCGAATCAATGAAAGACAAATGACATATATCACTCAATAGGTATGCAAAATTTCAAATTTCATCAGTTGACAAAAGACTACAAAATAAAACAGTCTAGAAATGTTGAAAATCAAATCAATCAACTATTTTAGAATGGACCCTAAAATATGTTAATCAATGATAAGTAAAATGCAAGGCCACGAAGAAACTTAGTGCAAATGAAACAAACTTATTAATGGTTGTGCTCATAAGGACGTCGGGTTCACCAAATGTAATCAGGAAAATATTTTCAAGTTAAATTGCAAATAGCATAAAACCATTAAATCCCGAACCACAATAGAGTACAATGAAAATCAAGAAGCATTAGAATAGTGAAACAACATCACCTAGTCTTCAAGCCTCCATTGGTTGACCTTCATTGGCCTTCTCCATCTTGCTGAAAACTTGTATAATTGCCCTTAGAATTGAAGTACAACTATAACCTATGCCAAAGACAAGCAAAATATTGAAGTAATATGTATGCTCAAGTACTCAAAAGCTCTCAAGCATGTTGTGTATAACTCTTGTCGTCTCCAAAATGACTTGAAAGAGGGCCTTTTAAAGAATTCCAAATTGAGAATGGATGGCCAGGATTAAAAGTTGGTGAAGCCCTAAGATCAAAGGCCAAGAATCAATGTCATAAGGAGGATTAGGCTTAGGGAAACATTAGGTCAAAGTTAGGGCAAGCCTTGAAATGAAGGGTTGAGATTTAATTGAAAGCAATTAAATCAATGGTGGAGAAAAATAGGTAGTTGGAATAATATAAATTATTTAATTTATGGAGGAATGTTGACTTATGAATTAAATAATGGTTTAATTCATAAATGAGAATGAGACAAAAGACAATAAATAATTGTTTTAATTATTTATTTGGTGGGATGGAAAGTGGGATAAATAAATAAGTTTATTTGATTCAAGGATAAATGATAATGTTATGGAGTAAATAAGGATTGATCAGTGACACATTTAAATAAATAAACGTAATTTATTTATTTAAATAATCATGGGGAAATGGATATGATTAGATAATTGAATTATGTGAGGGAAAAGCATGGTCGTCATAGAAAAATATGGTTTGCAAGTTGAGGCCATTTTTATGTGTCTACAAAGCTAAAATAGGCTAAGAAATAGGGTTAACCCTAGAATAGAAATATTATCAAATCTAATAGAAGATCGAAAGATCAATGAGAAACTTTGTTGATACAAAGCTTGAAATATGAAGCAGTATCATTATGTTTGGAATTGACAGGTGTCCAAGAGCAATGTTATGCTCAAGATGGACAATAGTCAAGAGCATTACTTTTATGATTAAGGAAAATGGATGTGTAGGTGATGGACAGACTCAGCTTCTAAATTATCTGAAGGTATAAATACAAAGGGAAGGATGGGACCCATGGTGTAGTGTACAATACACTGACATTCCTTATCTAATTGGGTTACACTAAGGATAAATTCATTAGCCAATGAGAACATGATTTCCAGTCACTATGACATAGGTGTCATGTGGTATATAGTTACTATTGTACTTAGGATACACATACGAGGTAATATGACTATAATTTATAAAGCTCTTTGAGAGAGAAAGTATGTGTAAGGCACACAAGTTCTCCCTATGCATTAACGAGGACACTCAATGCAAGGTCCAAGAAGGACAAGATTGCAAGGAGTGATGTTACAAGGAAAGATTATTTTATAATTCTTACACAATTTGGAAATGGTAAGTAAAATATTTATTTGACTGTATCTATATGTTAAAGTGCTTGAAATCATCGGGGATGATGATTCACAAGGGGGGATGATGATTCACACCCCATCTTTTTATTGCTTATTTACTTTTAGCTTCATGGGTAAAAATGATGATAAATGCAATCATGATTTTGATATGCTTGCTAAAAAATGGAATACTAAAATAGGTATATGTGAAAGTGTTGATAAATTATAAATGTGGCTTTGAAAGAGTAAATATGTTTACATTGATGAAGAACATACATTTCTATATGAATATGTTAAATTTTTATGATGCATTTGGGTTTCTAATGAATGCCTAACTACCATTAAAAATGTGCTAAGTTGGTTGCAAGGACAAGTTCAATCCTCTGGAAGGGAGGGAAAGTATCACTCAAGAGAAGTGATTGGTCAGGTAACCCTAAATGAAACCTAACTGAGCTTACACACACACTCATAGTAGAATGGTTGATTCAATTCATAGTGTTGGGAATTGGTAAGTCATCCCTTATACATGATGTGTTTGCATTAGTAAGGGTCTTGATTAAATTTGAGTGTGTTCTTGGATGATGTTTATATGTTTGGAGCTTATGAGTTCTTCCTTATGTTACTATGCTTGATTCATGAGGTGAGCATACACTGAATGTATATATATGTATGCATATACATGTCAACGATAGACTATACGCATGGAGGAGCATGTACAAGAGAGTACATAGGTAGACATGTACCTATGCACGCTTATGAATGGCTTGCTTATGAGCATGGTGTTATCAAAGGCACAATGTGACATGCATGTATATATGTATATATACATCACATGTATATTTCCTATCAATAAGATGGTAATTGTATATGTGCTTGATTGTGCAAATGAATATATTTAGGTTAATAAGAAATGGTAACATGATATGTTTATATGTGTATGTATATATACATGTGATATATTCATTGGTAAATTGAATGGTTAACGTGATTAACTTGTTGTTAATGAGTTTGATAAACAAATAAATATGATTATATTTATGTATTAGTTGGCAACTAATACTTTCGATAAGTCTGGGGGAATATATATAAATATATCTATGAATATATATTGTTCTATATATGTATATGTATATATAAGGAATATGTCAATGTATATATACATGTATATATAATATATATATATATATATAATAATTATATAAGATAAAAGGGTGGGTGCATGAAGTTGGGTTACACTTTTGTGGCCAATTCCAAAAAAAAATTAAAATGACATAATGCAAGCGCGTTATATCATTTTAAAAGCAAAAAAAAAAAGAAAGTGATTCATTTTCTGTTGTCTGTTTTTCTGCTCTGTCCGTGGCCAAAAACCCTCATTTTCATGCTTACGTTCTAGGAGGAGGCATTCTACAAAATTCATCAACAATAGTTGATTTTTCTTTGCAAAGAGGGTGCCACGACGATGAAGAGGTGTGGGAGGCAAGTATTATTTGCTACTTGTTTTGAATTTCTTAGTTTCAAGTTGATTTTGTTTGTTTTAGGTTAGATT
Organism: Sequoia sempervirens; assembly: GCA_007258455.2. Classification (NCBI taxonomy): domain Eukaryota; kingdom Viridiplantae; phylum Streptophyta; class Pinopsida; order Cupressales; family Cupressaceae; genus Sequoia; species Sequoia sempervirens. The sequence continues at coordinate 431,523,936 of VDFB02047230.1, read as the reverse complement.
TAATTTTTTTTTAATTTGTAGGAGATGCAAATGATCCTAAAAATCCTCAAAATCGTCAACAAGAAGAGTAGGAAAATCCTCAACAACAAAATCAACCTCCCCCACCAATCACTCAACACCCTTCTGGCACTCAACAAAATTTGAGGAGTGAAATTGAGAACAACAAAAAACAAATTGAGGATTTTATCAGTAGGTTGAGTGATCCAAATGCTTCAACCACAGAAATAATGACCCTAGCAAATTCATTGAAAGAGATGTTAAAAAATGTAGATTCAATTACCCAACAAATAATTGGATGGCAAGATAGGAGGCAGGCAGCTAGGGCATATTATGCAGATAAACTATCATATAAACAAGTAAAAGATTTAAAAATTACTAAAGGTGATTTGTGCTCTTTATTCACTGACCCTAGAACACATCAAAATCTTAGCCTCAATGCGAAGAGGTTTCCTATTCATTGGTGCCACCACCAAAAGATTAGGAACCATTTTTATGATAAGTGGTACTTGGTCTTTGATTACCCATCGTGCAACAATTGTGAAGTCCCCCAATATTTTCTTAGGAAAATATACAGTGAGTTCGTATTGAACCAAATCCCAAATTATTTTGATATGAGGGAGTTCTAGGGGAGAGGTGGGGGGTCGGCTCAGGATAGGCCCAGTGCACAATCGGATCTTGTGCGACAAGGGAGACGACCTCTCGCAAGGCCGCCTTGTGAGCACATTGTTATGTCTGTCATTGCGAAGGAGAGTGCTGACGTATAGACATTGCAGGCGATCAACACTTTGACCCGGAGTGTCATCCATCATACTATACCTATTTTACAATGCCATCCATGGGAGTCTTCGGGTGGTGGCCTTCGAACCCATGTGTGTCAATCTTGCGGGGCGACTTGTTCATATGACCCCACCGACACTCAGGAGGATGCTACGTAGGATCTGTATGCATCTATGAGGATGGAGAGGATGGCTGAAATTTTGCATCATGCATATGGCATTAATACTCAAGTAAAAGTCAACATGTTCATTGAATTTAATTTATTAAATTTGGATTCTAAAATGCAAGATTAACTAATTTAGTTTTATTATTTTAATAAAATTGTAGGGTCACAGTGTTGAGACTAGATACACTGGTCCTCCACCTACTTATTTTTGTAGTACACCTATCAGTGGGGTATGCAACTAGTAAACAATTATATATTTATTACATGTTAATAGCATTGTTTTATGAATGGTATTTTAATATGTGATTTTGGATGTTGAACAGGCTAATATTGGAGGTTTCAAGCAAACACCTCCTAGTGCCAATGGATTTACTCAAACATACACAGAGGTAATAGAATAAAGAGAAATTAACTAATGAATTCTACTTAATAGATTTGTGTAGTTTATAGTCATATTGTTGGTTACATTGCATTACACATCATTCAAACTCAAAGCATTACTTAAAATTCCATAACTAATAACTAAATGTTGATAGATGACAAAATTTCAACTGTACAATATAGTTGTTTAGAAAGTCAACATAAGTAGCATGATGCAATTACTTCACATGGAGGCATGTGCTTGCAAAGGTGCACTAGCACGACAAACTATGGATGCTTGGAAAAAATCTATGAAACCATAATAGTAAGCAATAGCATAGACAAGGCAGTTAGTAGTTTGAAAAAATGCCTCGAAGAAATGCGGTCTCATGGTGATGGAATTCCATTCCATCACCACATGAGACCACATTTCTTCAAGGAATTTCTTCAAACTGCTCACCACCTTTCCTATGATACCACATTTTTCATACATGTTCACCAAAGCATTTTATCAAACTACTCACTTCCTTGCAGTTGCTACTATGGCTAAAAGCCTAAAATAGGTGCTTTCCAACAAACTATATGGATGCTTGGAAAAATATCTATCAAAGCATAATAGTAAGCAATAAAACCATAGAGAAGGAAATGAACTTTTTGAAAAAATGCCTGGAAGAAATGAAGTCTTATGGTGATGGAATGCCATGACGTGCATTTGTTTGTAATGGCATGCCATCACCACGAGACCCCATTTCTTTTGAGGCATTTTTTCAAATAGTTCACTACCTTCTCTATGCCACCATATTTATCGTACATGTCAACGAAAGCATTTAATCAAATATTTCAGCGCCTTACTGCTATGGGTAAAAGCCTAAAAACACGTCCTTTCGAACAAGATATGGATAGGGAAAATAGTAAGCATGATAATCACAAATATATAGTTTAATACTTGTACTCAAAATTTTGTTCATTAGATCTCATACATTATAAGTCATGACATGGATCGCTATTGTAACTTTTTTGTGATTGAATAATTTGTTGTTTTATTTTCAGATGTTGGTTGTGGAAATAACTCCAAATGTTACGAGGGAAATGGATATCGGTGTTTCATCCGCTATACAATCCTTGATGGCTCTGATAGGGGAGGTATGAGGAAAATTACTAAATTTCAATTTACATTCGTTGTTATAGATGTTAGTTCTAGTGAAAAATCAAACCATTATTGATTCATAGTTTAATTCCTATTTGGATGGTTTATACAAGGCTTGAGCATGCCTCAACATCGGCTTGCAAATATTTCCATCGTTGAGAGTGATCGTGAGATGGTCATAAGTGATTATTTTGTTAAATATATCATTTTTTATAATGTAATTTCTATATATTAATGTATTTACTTCTTATTGTAACAGTTAAAACTTCACCAGGAGCTAAACTCTAGGAGGAGTAGTAGGAGCACTCCTCAAGCACAGCAGAAATGAGTGACAGACTTATTGCCATCGGATCACCAAACAAAGGGAAAGAATTAATTTCCAGAGCATGGAGAGAAATGAATTTTGATTCTAGAGCCCTTTGTTGTATGCCTAGACATGGCAATTTTGTACATATTTTGTATTGGATATATTTGACATTGTATGCCTGTATGGCATTCTCGTAAGTCTATATGGCTATTTTGTAACTATATTTTATACTTATATTGACATATATTGATGTATGCGTACATGGCTATTTGGTTAATACAAATCCTTTTTATCAATGGTGTCCATATTTGCATTATAAATTCATGGTTCAATAGATATGAGTTACGTGTATTCGAGTGTATACTTTACAACTTACGTGTATACTTTTTGACTTACGTGTGTTCCAATGTATACTTTGTGACTTACGTGTTTTCATGTGTTGTATTCGTGTGTATACTTCAAGGCATACGTGTTTGTGACTACTTGTGCTTCCCTTATACATGTACATTCTTGACTTATTCACGTGTATACTTATTAATTGGTTAGCCCTAGCATTGATCATTGCTGTCCTTCATGGTTTGTCTTGAATAAATTAATTAATTGATAGTAAACAACTAAGTATCTAAAAGAAAAAAACACATTTTCAATTGGTATTCCATGAAATGATTGATAGAAAGATTCCAATTTATATTTAATCCTTTGATTGGAACAACTGAATTAAGCAAAGGATACATAATCTTCATGTAACACTTGCAAAACATAATATTCAGAGTAGATGAAGTAGTTAGCTTCTTGACACATTATCTATGTTACCAGGTTCTTCTATTTTAGCCCTGGTTCTAGTTCTAGTTCGCTCAAGTGGTACGGGTCTTGGTTCGGTTCGCCTATGGGTTCAACCAGGGTCCTTCATTTTTGGGTTTGGTTCGCCCAAACAGAACCCAAGAGAACCCGGTAAAAACCCAAATAGAACCCAAGCAAACCAAGACAAAACCCACGTGCCTAGGCATCCAAAAAAGTCTTTTTTTGAACTTTTTTTATTGTTTTATGGAGTTTGACTTTGACCCACACCCAAGGGAACCCTAAAAGTGACGTCTAAATCACTTCAAACACCTTAACTACCTCATTCTTATTCATTTGTTTTGCAAAAAATCATTTTAATTCCATGAGGCTAAGCTTTCATTTTTTCTTGCTAGATTGAAAGCGGATTGTGACACAACTTTCTTTTTTCAAAAATTGTTCTGCATCATTGAACTGAGAATTTATCACATCTGTAGAGAAACAGAGGAATACTACAAACTAAAACACATTACACTTTTGTTCTCACTAACTTGATGTACTCTCCAACATCTATCTTCTCTCATGCAAAGAGTTAGAACTACTTGGCCATGCCTTTGCATCATTCAGGAAGTTTTGCTCTTTTTGACAATGTCAAAAGCATGGTTGCATATAGATTAGGAAAAAGACTTTTCCTTTTAGATTAGAAATGCATGGAAGTTTCAAAAAGTATCCTTGATATTACAAAAAGATATGTGTTTATACCATAGCAGCAAAAATCTTTTGGGGAAAAAATCAGAAAACCAAAAGTATAAAAAATTTTGAAAAAATTGGGAAAAAGTCTAGAAAAAATCGAAAAAAATCAGATTTAAAAAAATTAAAAAAAGTAGAACAAGAGATAAAAACTTTTTAAAAAAATTAAAGGCATTTCCATAGTATAGAGATATAGAGAGCAAATAAAATAAAGAGTTTAACTAATGAATTGTAAAAAAAGATTTTTGTAGTTTATATTCATATCGTTGATTACATTGCATTGCACATCTTTCAAACTCAAAGCATTGCTTCACATTGCATAACTAATAACTAGATGTTGAATAGATGACAAAATTTCAATTACAATATAGTTTTTACAAAGTCAACCTAAGCGTTATGCAATTACTTCACATTGCATAACTAATAACTAGGAGCAGCTGCCAATTGCATTTGCTTGTCATGGCATTCTATGAGACCACATTTCTTTGAGGCATTTTTTCAAACAGTTCACTGCCTTGTCTATACTACCACATTTTGATACATGTCTACCAAAGCATTTTTTCAAATAGTTCACTGCCTTGTTGCTATGGTTGAAAGCATAAAACAAGTGCTTTCGAACAAGCTATGGATGATAGGAATTTTTTTATCAAAAGTTATAATAGTAAGCAATATCATAGACAGGCAATGAACTCTTTGATGCCTCAAAGAAATGAGGTCTCATGGTGATGGAAAGCCATGACAATCAAAGCATTTGATTGTCATGGCATTCCATCACCATGAGACCTCATTTCTTTGAGGCATTTTTTCAAAGAGTTCACTGCCTTGTCTATGCTAACACATTTTTCATACATGTCTATTAAAGCATTTTATCAAACAGTTCATTGCCTTGTTGCTATGGCTAAAAGCCTAAAACAGGTGCTTTCGAACAAGCTATGGATGCTTAGAAAAAATCTATCATAGCATAATAGTAAGCAATAGCATAGACAAGGCAATGAACTGTTTGAAAAAAATTCCTCAAAGAAATGTGGTCTCATGGTGGTGGAATGCCATGACAAAAATTGCTATGGATTGTCATGGCATTCCATCACCATGAGACCACATTTCTTTGAGACATTTTTCAAGCGGTTCACGCCTTGTCTATGCTACCACATTTTTCATACATGTTTACCAAAGCATTTTATCAAGCAGTTCACTTCCTTGCTGCTATGGCTAAAATCCTAAAATAGGTGCTTCTAAACAAGCTATGGATGCTTGGAAAAAATCTATCAAAGCATAATAATAAGCAATAGCATAGACAAGGCATGAACTATTTGAAAGAAAGCCTCAAAGAAATGTGGTCTCAATGGTGATGGAATTCCATGAAAATCCATAGCAATTTGCTTGTCATGGCATTCGTCATGCCATTCCATCACCATGAAACCACATTTCTTTGAGGCATTTTTTCAAACAGTTCACTGCCTTGTCTATGCTACCACATTTTTCATACATGTCTACCAAAGCATTTTATCAAACAATTCACTACCTTGCTGTTATGGCTAAAAGCCTAAAAAAATTACTTTCAAACAAGCTATGGATGCTTGGAAAAAATCTATCAAAGCATAATAGTAAGCAACAAGCTATGGTCTCATGGTTTTTCTGTTTTAAATGGCATTCAATTTTATGGTGGTTTTGTTGTTTATATGATGATATTTTATATTCTAATCCTAATTCATGCTTCTAGGTTGCATAGATATATATTTTGTTTTTACAGGTTTTTTGTACTAACAAACCCAAAACGAACTGAACCCCCCTTCAAAAAATTTTGGCCAAACCGGCGAACCGAACCCTCAAACCTAAACCTCAAAACCTATTCCAACACTCTTCATTCTGCCTACACAAACTTAATTGACCACCAAATTATGTTTCCCCTTGACTTTACCCACGTTTACTCCCTCAAACCTCTCTTTTTCATTCAAAACCCTTGTTTTCCCAACTAGGGCATGTCATGCCATAACATACTTTTGACCTCCCCTGTCCTTGCAGACCTTTTGAACACATCAAACTCCACAATCTCACCCTATTTACAACATATTCTAACTTACTTTCAAGAAAATTTCTTCTTTTCACCTCTTCTAGCCTTGCTTTTAAGGGGCCTCAATTTTGAATTTTCAACAAGGGCAGTGTTAGTAATCTCTTCCAATTCCCTTCCTAATGCTATTTTCTTATTCCTACTTACATCAAGCCCATATCACCGAGACACGACCTAAACAATAGGTGGAATGGCCTATTTCAACATACTACACTCAAACCCTTAAGGGATCGATCCGGTTGAATGTAGCTCAGAGCGATTCCGCATGTATGGGTGAGAAAGAGGACCATGCCTAGCATAAACATGCCTATTCGAATGCGTTGGAATAGTCCATTTGGTCACACGAGTTCCAGAATGAAAGCTGCACCACTTTGCAACTTTCCACTACTTCCATTTAACACTTTTTCCATCAACTGAAAACTAGACACCACAGGAAAACCACTCTGAGATAATGAAAACCGAGAGAGGTTATTGTAGAGGGGCCCAATACAATCCCATGGGATCAAACAAGAAGTTTCTAAGCATCACGGTGTCCGAGTAACCTCATGCTAAAGTTTGTAGCCATTTTGCCCTTTGGACCCTTAAAGGATCGATTCGGTTGAACGTAGTTCGAAGTGATTCCGCATGTTTGGGTGTGAAAGAGGACCATGCCTAGTGTAAACATGTCTATTCGGACGCATTGGAATAGTCTATTTGGTCACACGAGTTGCAAAATGAAAGTTGCACCACTGTGCAATTTTCCACTGCTTGCATTTGACACTTTTTCCTTGAACTAAAAATTGGACACCACGGGAAAACCACTCTAAGATAACAAAAACTAAGAGAGGTTATTGTAGAGGGTCCCAACATGATCCCATAGGATTAGACGAGAAGTTTCTAAGAGTCACGGTGTCTGAGTAACCTCATGCTGAAGTTTGCATCCATTTTTCCCTTTGGACCCTTAAGGGATCGATCCGGTTGAATGTAGCTCAGAGTGATTCCGCGTGTTTGGGTGTGAAAGAGGACCATGCCTATCATAAAAATGCCTATTTGGATGCGTTGGAATAGTCGGTTTGGTCACACGAGTTGTAGAACGAAAGTTGCACCACCTTGTAACTTTCCACTGCTTGCATTTGACACTTTTTCCATCAACTGGAATTTGGACACCACTGGAAAACCACTCCGAGATAACAAAAACTGAGAGAAGTTATTGTAGAGGGGCCCAACATGATCCCATAGGATTAGACAAGAATTTTCTAAGCATCATGGTGTTCGAGTAACCTCATGCTGAAGTTTGCAGCCATTTTTCCCTTTGGACCCTTAAGGGATCGATCTGGTTGAATGTAACTCGGAGTGATTCCACGTGTTTGGGTGCGAAAAAGGACAATTCCTAGCATAAACATGTCTATTCAGACGCGTTGGAATAGTCCGTTTGGTCACACGAGTTGCAGAATGAAAGTTGCACCACCTTGCAACTTTCCACTGCTTGCATTTGACATTTTTTCCATCAACTGAAAACTGGACACCATGGGAAAACCACTTTGAGATAATGAAAACCAAGAGATATTGTTATAGAGGGGCCCAACGCGATCCCATAAGATCAGACGAGAAGTTTTTAAGTGTCACGGTGTCTGAGTAATCTCATGCTAAAGTTTACAGCCATTTTGCCCTTTGGACCCTTAAGGGATCGATTCGGTTGAACGTAGCTTGGAGCGATTCTACATGTTTGGGTGTGAAAGAGGACCATTCCTAGTGTAAACATGCCTATTCAGAAGCATTGGAACAATCCATTTGGTCACACGAGTTGCAAAACGAAAGTTGCACCACCTTGCAATTTTCCACTGCTTGCATTTGACACTTTTTCCATCAACTAAAAACTTGACACCATGGGAAAACCACTCCGAGATAACGAAAACCGAGAGAGGTTATTTTATAGGGGCCCAACACGATCCCATAGGATCAAACAAGAAGTTTCTAAGCATCACAGTGTCCGAGTAACCTCATGCTGAATTTTGCAGCCATTTTTCCCTTTGGACCCTTAAGGGATCGATCTGGTTGAACGTAGCTTGGAGCGATTCCGCGTGTTTGGCTACAAAAGAGTACCATTCCTAGCGTAAATATACCTATTCAGACACATTGGAACAGTCCGTTTGGTCACATGAGTTGCAAAACAAAAGTCTTACCACTTTCAAATTTTTCACTGCTTGCATTTGACACTTTTTCCATCAACTAAAAATAGGAATCCACGAGAAAACCACTCTGAGATAACAAAAACCGAGAAATGGTATTGTAGATGGCCCCAACACGATCCCATAGGTTCAGACAGAGATTTCATAAGTGCCATGGTATCCAAGTAATACCTCGTCAAAGATTGCTACCCTTTTGCATTTTGGGATTTGATGTTTCATTGAACTGTACGGTTCTGTACAGGGTGATTGTGCTTTGTTTTTTATGGAATTTTGTGGGCAGTAGACTTAACTCTATTTTAGTTTTGGTTTGGTTGGATTTCAAGTGATTTTGTGCATTTTAGAAGCCAATTACTGAGGGTCAGTTTGTATACCCTGTTTTAAGGTTTTTGAGTGCATTAAAATGTCATATTAAGCCTTTCACCCACTGTATGCTTCGATAATTTGATGGAAAGGATTAGTTATGGTTATTAAAAATGTGTGCATAGTTTTTTGCGCAAGGGAGGTGAATAGAGGGTTTTTAGGTGATGCCCTAGATGTCAAATGGTGCATTTTTTAGTGGAAAATGGTGGTTTACTGCTAGGGTTTGAAGAAATATTTGGGGGAAGCAATATCTCTTGAACTTTTAAGCTTGTGCAAACCTTTTTGAACGTGTTTTAGGATTTGGTTGGTTGTGGAAAGTTTCAAGTATGGGTTTTCAACAAACCCTTGCCTAACTTATAGTCTCCAAATCTCATCAAATGGGCTTATCTTTTAGAGAAGGTCATCCAATGGCCAACCAAAAATCAATCAAGCTTTAACATAGACCCTAAGAAAAATTCCCAAGAGATCATACCATGTTTCTTTGTACCATCATTAAGATCCAATAGACCACCTTGCATAAAGGCTACTAAATTAGCCCTATTTACAAAGAGATGACCTTTTAAACACTAGATCTTCACTCAAACTCCTGAAACAATAGTATGTTATGTGTCAATACCTCCAATTCCATGATTTGTTTCTAGGTCCAAGACTTCTACACCCCTAATACAATAAACCCTCTATTTCAAGCAAAATACTTGGGGTTTTAATGAAACTCCTATCTCCCACACCTGCCATATCCAAACAAAGCACCAAACACACTTATCAGACCCTGCACATGGTGAATAATACATTACATGGACATTCCTTCCCACATTTTTTCAAAACACCACTTGAAACCCTCATTTTCATCATAAAAATATCCTATTGCACCCCTAAAACATCATCCCAAACACCCAACCTTGACTCCACAACATTATAATCAGGTTAGGCATGTATTTTACAAGTTAGAGGACCCATTCCATAAGTTACAGTAGGCACAAAAAGTGGAATGGGTCGAATTACATCATGAAACCCTTCAATCCAAGAATACTGTGAAAGTAGGTAGCAGCAGTAAAAACAAGATAACCTTCTTGCCCCTCCTAAAGTTTGGACCACATCCATTACCTCCACATAAAACTCGACGTCCTTGGTCTTCTTGGTTCCCATGCCTTGATATGGTTATGCAAATGAAAATGAAGCAAAGTAATTGTCTCCTTCTCTGCTGGCTGGAAGAATGCATGCTTAATGTTTTGATACATGATATCAACTCCCTCTTTTGCTCTCATGGTTGAATATTGAAATCCAATATGGTGGGCCTCCAGAGTTCCAGTCATCTTTATTCCTCTTCCACCAAATGTTGGCCTGAACCACACGTCTGCCAACCTAATTGGCTTTGTTTTTGAAAGCTGAAGTTTCTCCTGAGTCACCAATGTAGCTCTCTTTTCCTTTTTAGAATCTTTCATTGCTACATATCGTCTCTTGGATTTAATCATTTGTACCACATGGTTGATGTGCTTTGAATCCTTGCATCTAAAGTAAATTTACTTTACATAAATACTACTAGGTAATTTCAATGTTGCCACTGTAGTTGGTATTAAAGTCGGTACCTGCAACATGAAGAGTGATTCTCATTCCTCTTCTACATTAGAGGGTTCATATCCTTGATCTGATTCTTTCGAATTATCAGAATCAAAATCACTAGTAGAGGATTTGAAAGGAACTCCATGAAAACCAAGCTCTTTAAATGGTATATCAAACTCTAGTTCAAAATCTTTTAGATGAGGTTGCTCCCATAGCTCTCTTACTCGCTTGACAAATCCTTGAAACTCTGTATTGATTTTATTTTTCCTGTCCCTCTCTTGTTGTTCTTCCTCAATTTCATCAAGATCATTGATGAAATTGGGGGAGGTCCTACAACACAACTAATCACAAATTCAACAACCAACCATGTATTAGATCATCAAGTTCTCCATTTCACTCTTTCTCAACCAAATCACACTATTCCCTTATAGCATAGGAAGCCCACTAAATCGGGTACAAATTCTCAACCACACACTTCCAATTCACAAACTATCTCAATTCAGGGACCCATTATTGAGCTTTTTAACATATCAACACAACTCCATAAGTTTCTTTGTAACAACTCCTTCAAAACTTGAACTTTCACTCTTTTTAGGCCTTAATTAGGCCACTTTTACAAAGGATCTATACTCTAAACTTATCCAAATATTACCAACTCTTTGGGTATCAATTCTAAGGTGTCAAAAATTTAAAATCCATAATCATATCTTAGTTATACCACCGTACAATGGGTAAACCACAAAACCCTCTATTGTAGCCTAAACCCTAGGGGTTTATTGAAAATGATACTTCCAAAGCTAACCACAATATAAAAATTACTCAAAAACTTTTTTGATACCCTACACAAGCTCAAACAATCATAAAATAATGCTTCCCTACACAAAAAAAACAATTTGACTCTTCAAAACCACCATTTTTCTTAAAGAAAACTCACTTTTACACACATGGGTTTCACACCCATCTCACTTTCAGACCTCCCCAACACTAACACATCATTCCCACACATTAATAATGTTAGTTAAGACCCATTCCTCAAGTTACAGAGGCTACAGAAAGAGGAATGGGTCAAAAAGCCATTTTTATTGACTCAAAACCTTCAAATGTACAAGTTCAGGCCGGTTTTAGTAAATTGATGATAAAATGCACAAAACGTTATGGAAAATATTATAAATGGATTCAAACAAAAGGTAACTCCATATAATATGAAAATATCAACAAATATGGATCAACTAATTGAAATACAGGCCGTACAATCTACTGTTATAGCTAAAAATACAAAAAATTCTGGAAAATTTTGAGTTTTTATTGTTTTTGCTTTTTCAAATCATAAAATCAAACCTTCAATTTGATTTCTCCATGTTTTTAAACTCTTTCCAATCAATTAAAAACTAATTCACCTTCCTAACTGACCTTTGAACTAGTTTGACTCTTCACATTCCCTCCATAATGCAAATTTTGCAATTTTACAACGTTTGAGTTTGCAATTTTTGCACATTTTTGCAATTTTTAAACATTTTGCACTTTTTGAAAAACCCAACCTCCTAAACACCTAATACAGCTGAAATATGACTAAATACATAATATAATGGCCTCATAGATCTTATTTTAATACAAAACTCAAAATCCTATATTCTACTCCTTATTTTCCTTGATGAACAAAACCTATTGAATGGTGCTCCTACACCAATCATACATTGACCTTCTTGCCCCTCCTAAAGTTTGGACCACATCCATTACCTCCACATAAAACTTTACATCCTTGGTCTTCTTGGTTCCCATTCCTTGATATGGTTATGCAAATGAAAATGAAGCAACGTAATCATCTCCTTCTCCGTTGGCTGGAAGAATGCATGCTTAATGTTTTGATACATGATATCAACTCTCTCATCTACTCTCATGGTTGAATACAAAAATCTAGTATGGTGGGCCTCCAAAGTTCTAGTCATCTTTCTTCCTCTTCCACCAAATGCTGGCCCGATCCACACGTCTGCCAGCCTAACTGACTTTGTTTTTGAAAGCTGAAGTTTCTCCTGAGTCACCAGTGTTGCTCTCTCTACCTTTTCAGACTCTTTCATTGCTACAAATCATCTCTGGGATTTAATCATTTGTACCACGTGGTTTATGTGCTTTGAATCCTTGCATCTAAAGGAAATTTCCTCAACATAAATACTGCTAGGGAATTTCAATGTTGCCATTGTAGTTGGTATTAAAGTCGGTACCTGCAACATTGAAAATTATCCTTATATAAGAATTCCCTCCATCTTGTTGGCTTGTAACACTCTTGATGGTGGCTACATGAAATCTGATTATAATTTCTCTTCTACATTAGAGGGAACTCATATATCCTTGTTCTAACTCTTCTGAATTATCAGAATCATAATCACTAGCTTCCATATTCAAAAATTCCCAACCACCATCTTCAATAAATTGGCCACCAATTCAAGTTCATTATGCTTTCATAATACTTTATATCCATGGAGTTCATCCATTCCTTCATGCCATAAAGTGAAGATTGAGGAATGGTGTCAATGCGAAGTACATCCCGCTTGAAGTCTTTCAAAATAATAGCCATATCAAATGCCTTTTTCCCAAGTCATACTCTCTCAAGGTTAACAATCTCAATCTTGAACCAATTGTGATTATTAAGAAAGGTAATTCCACCAACTCTATCAAACAATTTACCGTAGGAACAATAAAAGCAGAGGATTTGAAAGGAAATCCATGAAAACCAAGCTCTCTAAATGATATATCAAACTCTTAGACCTCATTCTTTCACATTTACAACCAAATTCAAAGATTTGCCTTCAAAAGGCTACAAATTCAAATATTGACAATTTTGTAGCAAGAATGCATTTTTTTGCACATTTGACCACCGAGACTCAAAAACTCACCCTAATACACCTTAAATGGTCTTGATTGACCTTATTTAGCATAAATAAACACAAAATACCTTAATCTAATCTATTGACCACCTATCAACCTTCAAAAAGTGAAATTTTACAACTAGGAGACTAGGTGCTCCTACACAAAAATTACATTGTGTATGAGCCTTCAAGAGGCTTTAAATCTAGCCTTTACAAATGATTCTACATCATTCCAATCATGCCTAACTGTTGAGCTTGTTACTAACATGACTTATTACATTATAAATCAATTGACCATGTAATATGACCTTATTCAATTGACAATTTACTCAAAACACAATTTACTAACATAAAATAATTCCGTGAACCAAATTTGTTCAATAACCTTGGTGCCCCTGCACCAAATTTCAATATTTCAATAAATGTCATTACAAGTACAAATCTCATTACAATGCCTTAGGTACTCTGTTCTAACAGATATTTTACAATGTCACTCATACATTCGATATTTTCTTATAATGTCTACATCATAGGTTCTCATTTAGAGGTTAACTTCAAATGAGTAACTTGAGATTACCTCGCAAAGCTTCACACGCTCTTTTATAATGGCTTCAAATCATAATCGAGATTTGTCAAGATCAACAAAATAAGGATAATGCATTGTTTTTTTGGCTGAGATTCTCTTTGATGGCTCAAAAATCAACATTTTCTGCAAGGAGAGACCAATCAATTTTTACTAGTTTAGTTACAGATGTATGCAAAGTAAAAGAATAAAAAGAAACAGCTCATCCAAAATGGAAATGGAATGAAAATAGATGGAAGGAACTTACAGATAGGCATGGAAGTCTCTCAACTTAGTCACTCCTGGTCATTCATTTTCACTGTGAGTTCCAAGATACCTATTGCACACAACACCTCTCATGAATCTAGAATATCTTGAAATTCGAGATGCTCCTATAATGTCTACATCATAGGTGCTCATGATAAGGTTAACTTCAAATGAATAACTTGAAATTCCCTCACCAAGCTTTGCACACACTTTTGTAATGGCTGAAAATCATAATTGATATTTTTCAAGATCATCAAAATAGGGATGTTGCATTGCTTTATGCCTGAGATTCTCTTGGATGGCTCATAAATCTGCATTTTCTGCAAGGGGACACCAATCAATGTTTACCGGGTTACTTATAGATACATAAAGTAAAATAAGATGATAGCATTGGAATCAAACAAATTAACGTGGATACAAGTATAAATTAATAAGAACCATTGTGCATATACTTACAAATTAATCCAATGAACCATCCGGATCTACTCTACTCTTTATTGTGTCAAGTATTGCCTCATGGTCAGACTCACGGACCTTCCACAAGGTCTTGTTCAAAGGTCTACCCCCATATTTTCTCAAATGAACATTGGATTCCACAACAAGGTTCGAGTAATGAAGAATCTTACGATGCGTGTCAAAGTCCTCAAACAACCAATGTTTAACACTCTTATGTGGGTACCTTTTAAGCCACCTTCCAATAACAACAACTAAGCCTGTAGGGTATTCGATGTTTCCTCCATCTATAACTGGGTCCTCCAATTTCTTTTTGGCCTCAACACAACGACACAAGTAATAGTTTGTTCCCTCTTCATTTTCTTCATCTACAATAACTACATAAACATGCCACAGCATTGTTATGCGGAAAATCACTTGGGGAGATTAGTCAACATTACAGAATGGGTACAAAGTAAGATAACAATATGGAATTTCAAAAACTAAGCAAAAGAGTAGATATATTACCTAGTTGAACTAGATGCGATAATGTGGTCCAAAGTCAGCGATGATTCCATCTACATTGTTAGTTTACCCAATTTACATTGGGAGGAGCCATGTATTGTGAAGTGGAGGCTAAGATAGGATTGTCCAACCATTTTGTCAACCCACTCCACGACTCACAATCATTTCAAGAAGCTTGCATTGTACATGAAGAACAAAAGCATTCCAAAATGCTTATGTGAATCGATACTCCATGAACCTACATTTGAGCTAAGAATGAGTGCTTAACTCACTTGATCCCTATTAGTGTACAACAATCCTCATAATAGTTACCAATGTTAGTATCATCCATCAACCAAAAATCTATGGTGAAGACATACCCATTACACAGTTATTGAAGCATTACACCCACCCTTTCGGCGGTTGAACTTGCATCACATCCAACTTTACTGCGTCTTTTATACTTTAGCAACTCTTCTCATGCTAATGCTCTTTTCACATATGCTCCCCCCTTTCCATGCTCAACCTCACAAAGAAGTTCCCCACATATGTTGAACACGTGGTAGAGATGCATCATGCACAACCAGTAGAGCATGTGCGTGTTCTTGAACTGTGCTACACAGTTATCCGACCAGATTATATGCTGACCGTATGCTATGCCCCTCCAAGCAAAATCACTATAGAACATTTGGAAGAAAACTTTCACAAACTCTGGAGAATGTGTGCAATCATCACTAATATAAAATTGATACTCCCTCAATACCTTCCTTTGGTCCTTTGTACTATGTTTGCGCCGGTGAATGCTATGTGCACAAATACTCGAAACCTATGTGTGGCGTTGTATCTTTTATTGTTGCACCTCACAGCGTGGTTGTAGAGTGTAGTTCTCTACAAAGTCAACCACTGATACTATGCTTCCAACTAGAAAGGTGTCCTTGCATAGCTTGAATTGCATATCCAACCATCGGGCTCTATGGGTATGCCTTGCATACTCATACACTATATTCTCACGAAACATGGACATAAAATGATACACTGGAATCTTCTCAATAACCAAATCACACCTTTTTGCTTGAGACCCATCTTTTGTAGTGTATGCCACTGTTTTATACTTCCCAAAATCTACTAGTTTATGTCCCACCTCATCTGTGCTTTCCATATGCTCACATACTGGCATTCGTTGCAACCCACCGCAATGCTCGCATGAACCATCCAAGCATTTTGTCTTGTAGAATATTTGGCCATCCTCTATTTGACATAAATTTTTTGATAAGAACTCTCTTGAAGATTTTGGTGGGGCTTCTATGCCACAATCCTGCAAAACATCATTAGTATGCAAATCTAAAAATATAGAATATAAACATCATAATGGTTAGTGAATTCAATATGTAGTCTACAGCAACAAGTAGTGCATGTGTGATTTACCTTGACATAAAAAGGTTTAAGCATTTCAAAAAATATTTAAGAAATACTAATTTGAGGATAAGCATTTTGAAATTTATGAAAAAATTGGGTTTGAGTCATATCCAAAAAATGCTTTGGATGTGGCTCACGGTTCCGACTACAGATTCTCCTTCTTACGACATCCCTTTGATTCAGAGATGGCCTTGTATTATTCTTCCAATAATCTTCAATTAGTGTTCTAAATGATTCAACAACATTTTTATCTTTATATGGCAGTCTTCCCAAGAATTCCCATAATTCATTTGAATCAGTTCCCTCAATTATTTGCCGCCTTTGAATGGATTTTGATAAAAAAATTCTACTAATTCCTATTTGTTCACTTGTCTTTTTAATGAGACGAGATCTCTTTGTTTGATAGCTTACCAAAGTCGATGTAATGACACGTCAGGTGACATTACTATCCTTTGAGCATGAGGTCTTACCCACACTCTCATAAGCATCCATTAGATTC
This sequence comes from Sequoia sempervirens, assembly GCA_007258455.2. Classification (NCBI taxonomy): domain Eukaryota; kingdom Viridiplantae; phylum Streptophyta; class Pinopsida; order Cupressales; family Cupressaceae; genus Sequoia; species Sequoia sempervirens. Next base: position 431,506,952 of record VDFB02047230.1, on the reverse strand, counting down.
TTCACAATAGTGTTTTCACTTGATGTATTCGATGTTCTCAACCCAAGAGTCTTCATGATGTTTCTGTACTTTAAACCTTGCATCATTTGAACAAATAGTTGACATCTTGCAGTTTCATTTATCCTTTCAAAGAACATTTTCCAAATCTTATCAACATATCTTCTACAAGTGCATTCTGGAATCTTACCTTCCATGTGTTGCAAATATCCTCATTGATATTAATCAAAAACTTTGGCTTTCTACACAAAATTATAGGTGGTGTTCTCTTAGGTACATACATCTCAACATTAGCATTTTCATCAATATTTAATTGAGGTGGGCTAGATTGCATACCTTCGACCGAGGGTGGAATAGAATACATACCTTGAGGTTCACGTGGGGATGACGGCATACCTTGTTTGTCAAATCCAAGTGATGATGTACTCTCAAATTCAAATGTGGTCGATGGTGTCCAACCATACTCACTTGTGGTAGATGGTGTCCCTCCGTATTCGCTTGTGCTTAATGGTGTCCCTTCGTATTCACTTGCGGTAGAGGGTGTGTCTCCAACTATGGTATCTGCATCTCCCCTAGCATGACTCTTTCTCATTCGTGCCCTTTGTGCTGCCAATTTCTTTTCTCTTTTTGACGGTTGAGGTTCCTCTTCAACTGGCATGTTTTCGTCAATCGTTCCCAATTTCTTCTTTTCATGGTATTCCCTCATCCATTTTTTCTCTTTATCTCTGAAGGCATGGAGTTGATCATCTATTAGTGTTTTCCTTTTAACAGTTCATTTCTTCAGCATGACAAATAATTTTACCTGTGTAAAAAGTGCTAAGTCAAGTCAAATTAACTAATAGTGAAGGGTTGTAAAAGTCTATTAAAGAGGGAGACCAATGGTCACCTCTTTCAAATGTTAGTTTTTGAAGTTGAAGTGGTTTTTTTTAAGAGGGAAACATTATAAAAGGCCATGATAAACTTGAATGGAGGATGATCCTTGGATTGGGT
>VDFB02047230.1:431490214-431505865 GCA_007258455.2 Sequoia sempervirens | reverse complement strand
ATGAAGAATACTGCAAGAAGTGCCCTATAGGTTCTTGGTCCTGTAGGGAAGGTATTCTCCATGAACTCAATCATGAATAATACCAGAAGAAGCATCCTACAGGTTATCGGTCTTGCAAGGAAGGTATTCTCCATGAACTCAAGCATGAAGAACACCCGAAGAAGCACCCTATAGGTTCTTGGTCCTGTAGGGGAGTCAACCCCAAGATCTCTCACATGGAGGAAGCTCAAAGGAAAGCACCCTACAAGTTCTTGGTCTTGCAGGGAGGTATCCTCCAAGATCTCTCTCATGGAGGAACCTGACAAAGCAGACTCTGCAAAGTCAAGAAGCAACGACATGTCTACTCACAGATAGAACATTCAAAAGCGACTGGTCATGCAAATCGTCAATAAGTAAAACTTTCAAAGGGGTCCCTCTGGAACCCTTTAAAAGGAGAGGGGTCCACTCAAGGGATGCACTATTTGAAAGGTAAGGTCTAGTCAGGCTACCCCCAAGCTAGATGCGAAAGGGAAAATGGAATGAGCCTAATCATGCTACCCCTAGGCTAGATGTGAAAAAATCCATTCATCATAAAGGCCTTTGAAGGAAGGGTCCCTTGGGAACCTGCTGTGAGGAAGAAGGGGAGTCCACTCAAGGGGCACACAAATCAAAAGCGACTATTCTTCTTAGAGCAATTCGTCATCAATGAATCCTTTCAAAAGGTGTTCACTTCATCAAGGAATTCAAAAGGAAGGATATGCCCCCACATGAAGGGAAATAAAAGTAGTTCCCACTTCGGAGGAAGGTCTTCAAGTCCTTTCTTTATGAACCCGTGATGAACGAAACACATTCTGTTAGGGTTCCGTGTTGAGAATGCGGTTCTAAGGTAAAGTTTGTGAAGGATTTCGAGAAAAGATTCATTGGTGACGAATCCATTTTTTGAAAACCGAAGTGTTAAAGAAGAGCGTTGTCACACATAGAAAGGACAAATCAATCAAAGAAGAGAAAAGGATAAAGAGAAAGCAAAAGAGAAAGAATAAAAACAAAGGGCATAGGGGGATCTGGTTTAGTGGGGTCAGATATGTCTGAGCTCATATAATAATAGGTAATCATAATGCAAGGTGAAAGATCATCAATCCCCAACCAGATTAGGAAGAATGTATGGAAAACAAAGTAAAAATAAAAAATTGGGTCAACATGGAAGGGAAGCCTAAATGCCCCCAACGCCTTGCATTGTTCCCAATTTGTTGAAAATCAAGCGCAAGCACGAAAGAATGAAGATACAAATAGAAGAAGGTTCATGACACAAAAACCACACCTATATCCAAGCACCAACAAGGGGGACGAGGGTCATCCAGGCACACAGCACGAGTGAGAGGAACACATCACAAAACAAACACACACAAGATCAAGAAAAGGGGCCTCCACCTAACACTAATCGGCCAAGAGGTTGTCCGCTTCCCAATCTAGATCCTTATAAGGGGAAGGAGGATGAGCTTGCAAGGGAAAAATGTTAAGCGGAGGAGCATCTGGCCCTCCTGTAACAAGGGCTAAGGAAGAGGGCCCCTCAAGGTCCTCTCCAACGAGCTCCTATGGAGTCAAAGTCAACGATTTTGTGAAGATCGCCGATAGGGTCGAGACTTCATCCACAAAATTAAACATGCATCCCGTAGGAGTACCATGCCTATTCTCAGTGGACAAGGCAGGCTACTCCTAAATTTCACCGCTAAGTTCGTTGAATGACTCAGGAGTGGTGACAAACTTAGGGGAAGTCGGGACTAGTTCTGTCACAAGGACAAAACAAGTCATCACAGGACCACCTTGCGAAGAAGGTGGAATCCTCTTACATCCTTTGTTGCTAGAAGGACCAACCTCCACCTCTTTCTTCGTTGGAGGAGATGAAATCCCCACAGACGAAGCTAGGGGTGTAGAGGAAGAGGCAGAAAGAACTGCAGCAGATACGACCGAAGTATTAGCCATATCCACAAGCTCTGGGAAGGGATGAATATCTAGAACGGTCATCAACAAAGGCAACTCCGCTGAAGGAGTGACAAAAACCTATACCCATTTAGGGTTAAGGGAATTCAATCTTGTAACAAAAGCCGAGAGTGGCTCAGATTGAAGTGAAACAAAAGGAAGGGAGGAAGAAGATGCTGCAGGAGGTCCTAAAATAAGAGTGGTCATTCCTTCCTACTTCTATTGTGATGCGGCTTGATTAGCCAGGAGAGCCTTTCGCCGAAGCTTGTATTCATGTGCAAGGCAGTTTCTACGACTCTTGGAGTTAGAAGTTGGAGCTTGCAAAGGGACAAGAGGTTCTTACTCAACCATAGGAACATCTACTATGATTGTTTCAGGTAGAGGAACAGGTTCTTGTATGGGAGCAGGATGAGCAGGTTGAGGAGCGACAGGAGGAATTGACTCGAGAGCCTCGACAATGGGTCTCTTTCTGCTCACTGCCTTAGGAGAAAGAGTAGTAGGAGGTTGTGGAGGTCGAGACAAGGAGGACTCCCCTTGGGAGACCTTCTTCCTATCATACCGAATGGGTCTAGGCTCCGTTTGTAGGACATGAAGCTCAAATGCGAGACGCTTAGGCTTTTTCCAAGTGGGCACTAAAGGGTTTTCCTGCAAACAAGGAATAGATCCTAATGGTACCAAAACTAAGTGAGAAGAAGTGTTAGACTGGGCAGCGAAAGAGGAAGAAGGAGATTCACAAGACCCCTTCTCTTCTTTCCTCTTTCGAGCCTTAGTGGCATCGCTGCTGGCCTTCAAGCAAGCCCTATGTGAGATAGCATAAGGCGAGGGAGGGTACCTTACCTTCAGCCTTAGACACCCTTTTTGATAGGTCTGATATGTTTTATGCAAAAGGTCCATCCTATGCAGAAGGGGACCCACAGATGTAGGCCACGAGTGATCCAAGGAGTAGCTACCATGTGCAATCGGCGGTGGATAACCGGTGTCATGAATCATGTGCACAAAACCTTCATGGATAAATTTTAAACATTTGTGCACGATGGAGGGTACCGCGTTCATCACCACCAACCAAGGGATACCCAATTTCACCTTGAAGAGTTCAGATCCAAGGATTATATCAAATACAAGATTCATAGACTTAGGTCCAACTAAGACCGATGGGACAATGCTACCCAAAGGGGGTACAAAAATCCCATCATGTGTGCGGATGAAACTCATAGGAGCATTGTATCCATCCTTATGTAAAAAGTTTATTAGCATAATCTCCTCTGTTATTATGTTCACTTGTGATGTTAGGTCAACAAGAAAACCAGCTACGATGTTCCCATTGATCTGTATAGGAATGTAAAGAGGAGATGGTTCTTTGTTAAAGCCCATCAGCAAGTCCTATGAAGTAAAGGTTATGCCAACACTACTATCCACAGGCTGCACAGAGGGGATGGGTTGATGTAAGAAGGAGGCCATTACACACACAAGACAATGCTCTCACAGAATCCCAAAGGTTAACGGATAAGATAGTGACCCAATTAAGGTTTTGTCGTGCAATACCTTTAGAACCTTCCAACTACACCAACTAGGGTTCACAGGTTGGTTTGCAAGGCGACAACCTTACAACACTCACACCTATAACACTCCTAGAGTACGAGGAAAGGAACTGTCAGTATTGCAATAACGGAACCAAAATGGTTCACGTCAGGTTCACAAAAAATGTAAGAGGGAGACCACCACGTGCAAGACTCCAGGTCACGGAGGGTCAAGATGCGAGAGGCTGCCCTAACTTACCTCAACCAAGTCCAATGTTTAGGATTATGAGGATGACAATGATGAGGACTATGACATTCTACAACCACTCTCCAATCTTGAGTTTCAAGGTGGGGCTAGGCAAGTCAGTTTTTAAGTTCAACTCAGTGCCTCAGGGAGCTCTCTGCCCGAGGACGTCAGTGTGGTCTCTAGACGAGAGCGCAACACACTGGCATCTCTAAAGTGCATTGTAGTCCATATGGTCAGACAATAAACAAAGACAAGGTTAAACTCACCAAAATGACTAACAACCTAGCTACTCAACTAAAAGTCCAGAATGACACTAGCAAATAAACAAAGTATCCTCTAATATTGTAGAATATAAATGTAAGGGTGACAAGGGCAAGGAGAATCTCACCGAGAAATTCGTTCACCAGTTGATCCTTCGAAGAGCACACACACCTACACACAGAAAGAGGAAAAATGTTGGGTGGTTGTATAGGGGCCTACCTCAATTAGACCCCCGTTTAGGTGTTCCCACCTCCACGAACAACCAAGGAAATGAGATAAAGAAGCAATAAAGTAAAGAGAACACAAGCACTACAAAACAGTACTATGCTACTCAACCAAATGATAGAGGAGAGGAGAGGGAAGCTTACCACCTCCACCAAGAGAACTCAAGGCTGCTTGGGGGAGAAATGAGAGGAACTCAAGCCTCTCCTACAATGGCGTGGTCCCAAACGTGCTCTACCGAGTTGACAGAGTATGGCTATGGCTGCAATGGAATGCTTGAATGTTGCTAGAAGTGTTGGATTGAATGCTTGAAGTGGTGAAGAGTGAGCTCAATGCTTGGAAGAAGATGTGTAGAGTTGAAATGCAAGTTGAAGGACTAAATATGAAGGAGGAAGAAAGAAAATGGCCATATTCGAGTTGGTTGGCTGAAGGAGGCATTACAACTTCACTGCCAATGAGAAGAGTAACGCCTTTTTTGGCTCAGTCGCAGGAATCTACCAGGGATGTAAGCATGGTACGCAGACGTCTGCGTGCCATGTGGGTGTACCCAATAGAAACGCCTCCACTGACACTCAAAATAGGTGCCATGTGGACCACCAACATCGGGCTTAAGTGAAATTAAGTCTCCAACCTTGGTTTTCTAAGGTGGATAAAGGAAAAAAGGGGAATTGCACATAGGGTTCAAATTCGCTCTTATACAGTTTTATATGTGATGCCATGCTTATGATTATGGATGTACTGATGTATGTATGGATAATGTGATATATGATGCTTTATCTTATGGTCCTAAATGTGTATGCATTAATGATGTGGATAATGTATTACAAAGGTTTAATGCACTTATATGAATGCAAATGAATTGATGCAAATGATGTGTTTATGCTGAGGATGTAAATGCAACTATGTGGATGAATGTTTGTAAATGTGCAATGAACTAATGCAATTTCTGTATATGATCATTTTTGTATGTCACAAGATATCATCAAGAGGCGGAAGAAGAGAAAAGACCAGACAAAAGGGAGATGGATGTTAGTGCGGATAAAGAATCCTGCAATATATTGCCAAAGAACTAATAGATGTTGCTCTAATCATCATTGGGAAGAATATTGTAATGACCAAAAAACACCATGATATGACATAGATCAATGGTGTGCAAGGTTATACCATCACATAAAAGGAGCAGTCGCAGACAAGAATGATCATGACTCATACAGGGAACTTAGTTTCCCCGGTCTTTTTGTCACAACCAGCCACATACAAGAAACACAAGCCATGAAACGTTGTTGCTCCTCTAAATCTTGATGCCAGGACATCCTCGAGGAACTAGCAAAATGATTGTCAAAAAAAGAAAATACAAGATAATCATCATGATACGTCGCTACTCCTCTAAATCCCATTGTTAGGACATCCTCGAGGAACTAGTAGTATGATGAAAAATCAAAGGACATATATGACAAGATAAAAGATAATGTTTTCCAAAGTGTTTGCTAGGTGTTTTCAAATGTCAAGTTTTTTGATGTCAAGATGCCATGTGTGACGAAGTCTAGGTTTAAGTGTGACAGATGTCAGGTAATGTCAAATTTAGGAAGGATACATCTTGAATGATTTCGATGTCGAGAGGATCGATCCTCAAGTGTTGAGAGGATCTCCCAAAATGCAAGATGATAGAATCAATGCTTCAGAAGGACACATCCTAAAGCATAAATAAATGATGGTAGTTTTTCTTCAGAATGACACATCTGAAGAATAACCAAGAGTTGAAATTTTTTCTTGTTATGACCATTTGACCAAAGTTGACTAGATGACTAAATTGACCACATGCTAGTGTTGACATGCTAATTTGACTGAAGTGTCGATTAAATGATTGTCAAAGGTTGTTTAAGAGTTGTCAATTTTTAGGATGAAAAAGAATTTGTTTGATTTGAAGACATCAGACGTGTGTGATAGTGAGTGCAATGAGCCCTAATGGACTGACCTAGTGCAGCCTTAGGGGCTCATTGATTGGTGGCCTTGCCTACGTCATACACTCAGAGACCTCGTAGTTCAAAACGACCAATGACTTTGTCTTATTGATCAAAGCTTGAGTCATGATTTTATTTTGGACAAGCCTAAAAGGACTAACCTAATGTATTAGGAGCTCAAAGATGAGCCTTGCTTACGTAGCATATACATAGAGACAACATAGTTTGACAATGACAAAGATTGACACGACTAACATGATAAAAAAATTGACTCTGTTTTTGAGATTTTTGAATGTTATTTGGATGTTTTTGTGTTTTCTAAGTTTTTGATTTTTTTGGATTTCTTCAAAAAAATTTATGATTTTTAGGGATTTTTTTTTCAGGACATTTTCTAATTTTTATGGCTTTTTTTAGGACATTTTATGATTTTTTTGGCTTTTTTTAGGACATTCAGGACATTTTACGATTGTTAGGACCATGTACGAGATCCACTATAGTCACATGATAAGAGGATTTCCCCCAGTCAGGTCAAGGATTAGCCCAGTTGACGGAGGTGGAAAAGGACGTGTTCAGGATGAAAGGTGGACAGTATGCAAGACCTGATGTCAACCATTGTCAGCCATGGAAAGAAATGGCAGGATGTTATGGCAAATGTTGTGAGAGTGTCAGAAGATCGGGTGTTTTATTATGGACAAAGGTAGATGGAGTGACAGTAGATAGCGAAGCCAAGACCAACTACACATGGTGCATGTTTGACGGTTTTCACCATGGTACTTATCCAAAGCGCCATCGAAGTGGTTTCCACTATTGGAAAAATTATTTCTCTTTAATATTTTTGATATATATATATATTTTTGATGTCACCAAGATGCCTGTTTGCCAGGTTTTCATCAAGGTGACGATTTTTTTTGTATTTTTATGGTTTTCAGCCAAGCTCTCTGATGTTATGTGTAGAATTTGTAGAGATGTAGACTGTTGATGGGTTCTGTCAAATTTTCACCGTCTAGAGTAGCTAGCTGGTAAGCTCTAGAACCAAATGTGACAATGATGATGTAAGGGCCCATCCAATTAGGCTCGAACTTTCCAAGCTTCTCTCAATCAGATTGCTTCTTAGGATTTTGCATTAATCCACCAAGTCACCAATGTCAAACTTTCAAACAATCACTCTCTTGTTATAATTGTGGCAAAGGCAATTTCGATATGCATATAAGTGATTCAAGGCATTTTATCTTCGTTCTTCTAACATTTCCAACTCATGCAGCCGAGACTATCGGTACTCTTTGTCATTGATCAACCCCTTCATGGAGACTCTAAGAGAGGGAATTTCGACCTTGATGGGAAAGATGGCTTCAACTCCAAAGACCAAGGTGAAAGGGGTGGCTCTAGTAGGCATGCAAATCATGGTGCGGTAGGCCCACAGAGCAGGGTTAAGTTGTAAATTCCAGTTATGACTAGCGTCATTGATAGTCTTCTTAAGAATTTTGATAACTGTCTTATTAGATGCATCGACTTTATTGTTACCTTGTGGGTAATAGGGCGTCGAGAAGTGGTGTTGAATGTGGAAGTGTTCACAAAGCTCATGGACATCCTGATTTTTGAAAGGATGACCGTCGTTTGTGATGATGGAATGTGCAACAACATACCGACAAATGATGTAATTGAGGATAAATTTGGAAATTTTCTTGTCGGTTATGTATGTGAGGGGAATGGATTCGATCCATTTGATGAAATACTCAGTGGCAGTAATAATGAATTTATGGCCATTGAATGAGGTGGGATGGATTTTACCCACAAGGTCGAGTCCCCATTGTGTGAAGGGCCAAGGAGAAGTGATTGGCTGAAGTTCCTATGTAGGCGCATAAATTGAATCACTATGTATTTGACATTGTTGACATGTTCTTACAAACTGAAGGGTATTCTTTTCCATTGTTAGCTAGTAATACCCAAGTCTCATATCTTTCTTAGCTAAGGTTGGGCCACTCAAATGAGATCCACATATACCCTCATGTACCTCATGTAAGGTTGTTTGTGCTTTATTAGTGTCGAGACATCAAAGAAGGGTATTGTCAAAGTTGCGTTAGTATAAGGTGTCACTAATGATGGTGTAACAGGTGGCTTTGCGGATAAAGGATTTACGTTGGTTATTGGAAAGATTCAGGGGGTCTAGGACTGAAGGTAGTCATATATTTCTTGATACCAAGGTGAGTTGGTACCAAAAATCTCACAAACCATTTCTGACTCAGTAATATCATATGTGGGAACCAACAACAGTTCCACTAAGAACTCAAATTGCAGCACATTGCTAGGAATGTCCAACAAAGATCCAATCTTAGCCATTGCATTTGCTGCTTTGTTTTGTGCCCTAGGAATTTTCTCAAAAGCAAGTATGTGGAAATATTACTGAAAGCTATCGACCATGCATTTGCAGGGCAACAAATTTTCATCTTTGGTGTCATATTCATCATTGTCCTGGTTGATGACCAATTGAGAATCTCCAAAGACTAGAAGTGTTTTTATTTTCCATTTGATAGCCATTCAAAGTCCTGTGACAAGTGCCTCATATTCTGCCATAGTTTTTGTACATGGAAAAGCAATCTGGAATGATTTAGGAATGGAGTCTCCTTGTGGTGTGATGAACAATATACCTGCTCCTAAGCCATGACCAGTATGGGACCTGTCAAAATAGAGCTTCCAAGGTGATTTAGAATCCGCATGAAAGATAGAATCATCAGGGAAGTCTGCTACCCAAGGGTGATTGCCTTGTATGGATGCATCTACGAGTTGATCAACTATTACCTATCATTTTATAGCCTTGCAGTCCACGTATTGTATGTCATATTCACTCAATATCATAACCCATTTTTCCAACCAACTGTGGGTGATCCCATAATAGTGGTTTTACAATTTTGGCCAACTGGACAGCAAATTATTATTTTAACTAAATCTTCACATTCGGGCTCCTATAGCGGCTAATCTATGAGGAATTTGAAGATGGTGCAAACCAGAGTCTCATCAAATTTTGTCAGATTCTAAAAATATTTTTTTCAAAATTTTTGGAATCAAATTGCACTTCTTTTTCCATCTCCCACGAAAATAGATTTTTTGAAAACAACATTTTTAAAAAGTGACACACCATATAACGTATAAATTTTTTCCATGAAGGATAGATTTCTAATTCTTTCAAATTTAGATTTGTAACTTTCACGATATCTAGTGCTTCCCACTTGGATAGTTTTATTGAATATTTTTTCCTTAATCAAGTTTAGTCAAATGAATTCTGATTCGGACACGGTAGCGGCTGTATAGCAGCAACTTTTTTGTATATGTCAAAATTTAATTTAATTTTTTGTTGGATCAAAGACTTCAATATATGGTGCACTCATATTTTTCAATTTTTTTTTGATAATCTTATATTTTTCCACATGTGAAGAACAAAGAAATTCATTTTCGATTAAAAACCTATGTTTAATAAAACTTAAAAAACAGAAACATAACAAAACCAAAACATATTAAAATTATATTCATTGGATAGCTTGTTCTGAGGAATACCATAATCATTTTAAATAAATTTTAAATGAATTTATTTGATCCCCCAAAATCTAATTCAAAAGTGATTTTTTTATTCAGCATTTTGATAGGTGTAAGGGAGATGCATTTATAGGTATGGTTTAAAACTAGCGAGGTTCTATCCAAGGGGGTTTGATCTAAGGTGATTTGATCAAACCCTCTTCAATTGGAATCCTTAAAATGGAACTTTTTAGGGCTTAAATCATTATATTTTCTAAAAATATGTGATTTCAGCTAAGAATTAAGTTCCTCTCGAGGGAATTGTAAGAAACCACTATTATGACACCATCGATCTTGCTTTCGATTGAGGAGATACTTCAAGGGATCAATCTTGCTACTAGTTGTGTCTTGTGGTTAACAGCTGTAGTGTCTCAACTTCTAGGTGGTGAACAATTGCGAGACAAGCACATCTAATGGATGTGTAGTTGAGTACATATTTGAAAATAATGCGGCCCGTGTAGTATATATAGCCCTTTCTATCTCATCATGGTCATTTTGGTACCTTGATACCTCCATTGCTGAAGTGGTTCCTGAAATATAAAAAATCAAAGGTTTTCCCTCAATGGGTGGCATTTGGACAGGAGGTGTCAATAGATAGTCTTTGATCTGTTGAAAGGATGCTTGGCATTTTTTGGTCCAGACAAAGGGGATGCCCTTGCACAAAGGATATTGGAACAGTTGGCATTTTTCTACTAGTTGTGTAATGAAGCATCGAACGGATTGTAATCTTCCTTGCAATGTCCTTAGCTCACTAATTCCTTTTGGCGGCGGCATGTCCAATATTGCTTTCACTTTAGCAAGGTCCACTTCAATGCCTCATCGAGAAACTATATACCCCAAAAGTTTTCCTGAAGTCACATCGAACACATATTTCTTAGGATTCAAACAGACCTTGTACTCTTCCAGCCTCTTAAAGATTTTATCCAACACTTTGAGGTGATCACTGCATGTCAAATATTTTTCCAAGAGTTCATCGATATAGTCTTCCATTAGCGCGTGCATGAGGTCATGAGATATCATGGTCATGGCTCATTGATATGTGGCACCTACATTCTTTAGGCTAAAAGGTATGACATTCCAGCAGTGTATGTACCCCAAGGAGTGAATGTTGTTTTATGCTGATCTTTGGGGCTATTCCAAATTTGGTTTGTATCTGAGAAACCATCCATGAGGGACATCTTGTACCCAGCTGTAAGGTCCACAATGATGTCTATGTTGGGTGGAAAGTCCATCTTTTCGGGCATGCCTTGTTTAGATTGTGGAAGTTTGTACAGATGTGTATTTGACCATTTGGCTTGGTGACAGGTACAAGGTTTGAAATCAGTCCATAGTCTATTGATCTTATGAACCCATCTAGCAACTTCTTGAGCTCAACTTTGACTAACAAGGCAATCAGGGGGTGCATCTTTCACAATTTCTATTTGACTAGTTTAATGTCTGGTAAGGGCAGGATGGTGCAAAACTAGTGTGGATCCAATCCTGGCATATCGGCATAGGACCATGCAAAGTTAATCTTACATTCTGAGAAGAACTTTTGAAATTCAGGGTTTTCTTCTTCTATCAAAGATATTGCAAAGAGAACCATTTGGGATCTTTATTGTGGCTATGTTAACTTCTATGGTGTCCTCAATGAGCATTGTCAATTTTTCCTATGTACGGGGAGAAAGTCCAATCCTCCATCCTTGGGTGCCTCGGGAGGTTTTCACCATTGGATATGTCCTTTATTTTTACTTTTGTATCGTCAGAAGGTGCCTTGCAGTTTTTACCTAAAGGCGTGTCTTTTTTTGTTTTAGTTTTATTATTTTTTCAACTAGAGGATTGCACAGTCTCCCCAAAGTATGCTGCAAAATCAAGATCTATAGTGAATCTAGCTTTATGGTCCCCACTCGGTATTCCTTCATGGAGTCCCATGAATTCCACAATAGCTTCATCATTCTGAAAAATTTCCATAGTAGGCGAGCCTTGTTGATCCCAATCAATGAGTTGTAGGTACATAAGGGTAATACCATCATCAATGTTGGAAAAGGGTGGGGAGGATGCGGAAAGCATGCAAGCTGAGGCTAAAAGGGTAAAGACAAAATTATTGTCCTCAAAGTCCCAATTGGATTCTAGCCAATCACCATCTTCATTAGATTCTGATGAATTGGACTCATAGAAAAAATAGGGGACAAAAGGATTGGAATCATGGTCAATAGTGTCAGATGGTAGGTCAAACGAGTTGAAATGATGATCAATAGATTCAGATGGTTGAACAAACAAGTTAGAATGATGATTGATAGGGTCAGATGAAAGTTTAGGTTTGTCATCATCATGAGGCCAAAAGAGTCTTACCCATTCTTCTCTTTTCAATGGGACTTTAGGAGGAGCTTTAGGAAATACAACTTTAAACATTTGTTTGAATCTTTCATCAAAAGAAGGCTCACTAGGTTCTAGAAACATTTCATCAAGGAAAAAGTCACTTAAGGATCTTTGAGAACCAAATTCCCATTCGTGTGAGTCAATTTTGGTAAAGGAATCTTCGATTGTCTCGACACTTTCAGAAACATTAACACTCTCACCTGAAAGTACCTTGGTACATTGATCATTAGTTTCGAGTGGCCCAAACCCTAACCCTAGGTACTTTTGTCTCCCAGAAGGCATTATAGGTTTTCTTCTTCACATGTCTTGTTTTTACCAAGGCCACTAGTTCCATCATAGCCTTTTCCATATTGTTGTACTAGTAGTGGAGGTAGGTCTTCCATCTCTTTGTAGATCCAACCTGATATATCATCAATATCTTCTTTATTCAATTCCCCCCATTTTGTGAAAGTCATTGTAGGAGGAACGTTAAAAATATCTTTGGGATCTAGTTTAAAACAAGGTCTACCATAAGCTTTTGGAGACTTGGGTATTTTAGTGATACAATAGGCCATGTTCAACTTGTATTCTCTACAACCTTGGTCCTAGATCTTGATATTAGGGTTAGCACTTAGGATGGTGGAAGGAGATGGTATGGTGGAGGTTGAAGAAGTGGATGTTGAAGCTTCACAGTTAATTGGAACTTGGTGTTTAGAAATGCCTCTCAAGTTTGTGCGGTACTGGAAGGGATCAGGATCTCTAGGTATGGCAATTTTGGTGCCATTGAAAGGAAACTTCAAGCATTGGTGGAAAGTAGACGATACGACCTTTAAGGTATGGATCCAAGGTTGACCAAGTAGAATGTTGTAAGGTAGTTCAAGATGCAGGACCTGACATGTGGTATCTACAATGACAGGCCCCACACAAATAGGAAGTGTGATAATTCCCCTAGAGGAGCGTTCCTCATCATCATATGCCTTTATGACAATACTTTTGGTAGCATCTACACAAGCATCAAAGAAGCTTAATGCTTCGACCAGTTTTAGGGAGCATATATTCAATCCTACTATGCCATCTACTAAGAATTTTCTAACCTTATGTTTATGGATGAAGACTTTGATATGCAGTGCGCCATTGTGAGATGGTTTAGGTGAAGAATAGTCTTGGTCTAAAAAGGTAATGTGATGGGGAGTAGCCAAGTATCCGAACATGTCTTCGAATTGGTTGACATAAATGTCGTTAGGGACAAAAGACTCTTGTAAGGTTTTATCAAGTATGGTTTTGTGTGTAGGCAAGATGCATAGCAGCTCGAGTATGGAGATTTGAGTAGGCGTTTTTACCAATTGGTCAATAAGATTAAATTATCCTTTGGATTGTGACTATTTGGCAGAGGGACTGAGTATTGTGATCTTTGGCTATCTAGCAGGAGGACCAACTATGGTGACTTTACCTCTGTGGGTGGTGGCATTACACTTCATAGTTTTCTTAATAGTGATAGTATTGACATGTTCATCAGCAACTCAAAGGTGGTTAATTATGGGTCCACCGAAATAGTCAAAGGCGGTGCAAGTGTAATTGGCTTGATTGTTATTAGTATTTGGACCTGACGTAGAGGGATTATTTGAACCATAATCTTGTAGTGGGTTTTTATGAATTGTATGGTCCGAGTTTGAAGCAAATTGTTGACTGTCTAGTTCAATGGTACGATTTTGAATAAGATCATGTACGAGGTTCCTCAATTGTCTACAGGAGGAAGTTTTATTTCTCAATGGTAATCATAGAATGCATTGTCATCCCACCAAGATGGCTTGAACTGACCTGGGTCATATGGTTTAGAGTTTGACAATGTGATGATGTTGTTTTGGAGGAGCTTCTTGAGAACTTTGATTGGTTCACCCAAGGGGGTGTATGTGCGTCTTTTTGGGAACTATCATGTTTGACATGGTTTTCCTTGATCTTGATTGTTCTAGGTGGAGTTTGTGGTAGGTGTTGGTGTGGTCAATGGTGTGTTTTGTGTTTGAGCTCCTTTGAGTGTGATTGTAGGACCTGTTGTGTTTACTGCTTTAGCATAAACAACGCCATCATTGGTGATATGTTTGTTTTTGACCTAGTTTTTTTTTGTCATTAGGTGGGTTTGGGCTTGTGTTCTTGTTTCCATATTTGAGTTCTCCGTTAGCAATAAGGTCTTTTTCAAGTTGGACCCCTTTTTCGTTAAGATCTGTGAAAGTGGCGCAACAATGAACTTGTAAATTGTATCTCAAGGGGCCAACAAGGTTTTGGACAAACATGTTTACTTTCTCTTTTTCTGGTATCTCCATAGGACATCAAATAGCTAAACCTTGCCATCTTTGGAAGAATGGAATGAAGGTCTTGCCAGTGTCTTCTTGAGTAGTCGTACATAAATTGGCAATGGTAATGTCGATGTCGATGTTATAGGAATAATTGTCTACAAATTTATCAACAAGTTCCTCCCATGACTTTATTCCTTTGGGAAAGGTAGAAAACCATTCAAGTGCAGGACCCGTGAGACTTCTAGGGAAGAGTCTCATCAGATAGGTATGTTTGTATGTAATGTCCACACAATTGGGTGTAAATTCTCGTATGTGCTCAAGGGGATTAGTCTTGCATTTGTATTTGGAGAAGTTGGGTACCGCATATCTTGGAGGGAATGGTGACATGTGTAAACTCATTTCAAATGGGTATGGACATAAGTCATATGATGTGTGGGTCTTTTTATTAGACAATTGCATGTTTTCCATTTATTTTTGTAGGACAACCAGTTGAGTTGTGAGTGCATCAATTATAGGGTTATTTGTGGTGTCACACATTCTGGTAATGGGTATGTTTTGATTTTGGATGTACTGTTGAGGAATGTGTGATGCATTTTGGTTTGGAATTTGTTGGTATTGATAATTTTGATTAGGAATGTGTTGTTGTGTATGGATATGTGACGCGTATGTGGGAATGTAAGATCCAATAGTGTTAGTTTGTATTTGTGGAATTTGTTGTCCTTGAGTGTTTTGATTCCCAAATGGAGTCATATGTTGTGTCACTTGATTTCCTTGTCCAAATTGGTAAATGTGACGATGTGGTATATTGGTGTTTTTCCTTTGGGGTATATGAGTATTGGTATTGATTTGTGACGAAGTTTAACATTTGGATGAGGTCCTAGAATGGCGATTCATCATTTTTTCCTCCCAAAGGGGTTCAATGAGTTTGTTCCCATGGCATTACTTGAGGACCCAATTAAAATATTTGATGATGTCATTCCCATAGCACTAGATGGAGATCCAAATAAAAGGTTTGATGAATTTGTCCCTATTGATCCAAAGGTAGCTCCAACAGTTTGTGATGGAATTGCTGACACTTGTGGGATAGATTGTGGTATGGCTTGTGATATGGTTGATGTTCCCACACTAGATGTTGTGTTGACCATGTTAGATGTGTTTTTAGTTGTAGTGCTGGTAGAAGTACCATTGATGGTGTTGGTTGCATTTTGTGTGGTGGCACCAATGAAGGTATTATTTTCATTACGTTGTGGTTGATTGGTGTTGGAGGTATTATTTCCATTATTGTTTGCATT
>VDFB02047230.1:431416166-431490114 GCA_007258455.2 Sequoia sempervirens | reverse complement strand
CAAATTGGCATGCTAGAGGCGAAATTGGTATCTCTAACAAGTTTCTATTTGAATGGGTCCAAGAAATGGGGGTCTATCGGTGATTTACTATCAAGACCCCATTTTTGGACCCATTTTTTCAAACAGTTATTTCAAGGATATACAATTTCACCGAATTGGCAAGCTTGTTCTGAAATTGGTATCCTTAGGCCAGCTAATTTCAACCTAATTGGCAAACTAGTCGGGTGAAATTGGTATCATAACAGCTTATTTAAATAAGTCCAAGAAATGGGGTCTTGAATCTCCATTTCTGGAACCATTTTTTCAACAAGTTGACTACATTGCCACTCTCACCTAATTGGTAAAGCTTGGCCTATGAACAGCAGTTTTTTCCTAATAGCCTGTTGAGTGGCTGTTCTGAAGAAATGGGGTCTCCTGGGTGATTTTACATCACCGGTATATCCTACTTTTGGACCCATTTTTCAACAGACCACTTCATATTGCTACTTTAATCAATTGCAGGAATTATCCTAAATTGGCCTATATTTGAGAAAAATTCACCTAGAGGCCCCATTTCTTGAACCGTTTTTTCTTGCAGTTGTTAGATGCCAATTTCGGATCCTCGTGACTTCTCACTCTTAACCTTCTCCCCTCACCGCTTTCAACTCTCTCGGGCTCTTAAACCCTTAACTGGCCACCACTCTATACCCTCTACCTCTATACATTAATCTCTCAACCCTAATCCTTCAACCATATACTCTTCTCCCACCCTCATGCTCTCTCCCCTCTGGACCTCTCCCACTTCTCCTCCCACACTTCTCCCACCCTCTCTCCCACTTCTCTGATCTTTGTTGATGCAAAGATCTTTGATTTTGATTTTGATTTGGCGGATTGATTTTTTTGCGGATTTTGATTTTGATTTGATCGCGGTTGATTTCGTGCCTGATTTTGATTTGATTTTGCGCGATTTTGATTTGATTTGATTTTGTTTGATGCGCGATCCTGACCGATTTTGATTTCAAAGTTTGATTTAAAAATGATTGATTGATGCAAAGATCTGATTTTGATTTGTCCGATGCGCTGATTTCTGATGATTTTGATGGATTTTGATCTCGGTGGTTTTGATTTTCTGATTTGCGCTTGATTTTGATTTTGCGCTTGATGCCCGTTTGATGATTTTGATGCGCAAAGATCTGATTTAAAAAAGTTTGTTGATCGCAAAAAGCTGATGTTTGAGGATTTTGATTTTGATTGCTGGATCTGATTTCTGATTTCTTTGATTTGATTTGATTGATTTTGATGCCGGATCTTTGATTTCTGCGTGATTTTTTGGTGATTTTGATTTGCCGGATTTGCGCTTTGATTTCGCGATTTTGATTGATTTTGATTTGCGCCGATTTTGATTTTTTGCGCTTGATTCTGCGCCGATTTTGATGCCTGATCTGATTTTTTAAAGATGCGCTGATTTCTGATTTTGATTTTGATTTGATTGATTGATCTGCGTTTGATTTGATGCAAAATTTGATGCAAAATGGATTTTTGCTTGATTTCTGCGCTGATGCCGGATCTCTGTTTTGATTTTGATTTGATTTTGATTCGCGCTGACGATTTTGATTTGCGCTGATTTTGATTTTGATTTGATGCTGATTGCGCCGATTTGATCTGGATTTGAAAAGATTTCTGTTGATTTTTTGATTTCTGATTTTGATCGTTTGATTTGCTTGATTGTTTGTTCGTTGATTTTGATCTTTGTTGATTTCGCAAGCTGATTTCTCGATTTTGATTTGATTTTGATTTTCGATTTTGATTGATTTTGATTTTGATTTTGATTTTGCTGATTTTTGCGCCTGTTGTCTGATGCCTGATGTTTGATTTTTGATTGTCTGATTTTGATTTTGATCTGATTTTGATTTGCCGATTTCGATCTTTCGACGAAGTGATTTGTTTTGATTTGCGCCTGGAGATTTGATTTGATTTTTGCTTGATTTGATTTTGATTTTGATGCAAAGACTTTGATGCCGATCTTGATTTCTGCTTGATTTTTTGATGCGCTTTTTTTGATTTTGATTGACGTGATTTGATCTGATTTTCGATGCCGATGCAAAAGATTTTGGTGCTTGATGTTTTGATTGATGCCAAAGTTGATCTTTGCCGGATCCGATTTTGATTTTGATGGATTGATGCTGATTTTGATTTTGATCTTGATTTCGATTTTTGCCTGGATCGCGCCTGATTTCGCGCTGGATCAAAAGATTGATTTTGATGCCGATTTGTTTGATTTTGTCGATCTTGATTTTTGATTTTGATGTTTTTGATTGATTTCGATGGATCTGCCAGATCTTAAAAATTGATTTTGATTTTGATTTCGGATGATCGATTTCTGCGTTGATTTTCTGTTGATCTGCGTGATTTTGATTTCGACCGCGCTGATTTCGATTTTGATTTCGATTTCAGCGCGTTGATCTGAGTTTGATTTTGATCCGATTTTGATTTTGTCGATTGATTTGATCTGCCTGATTTTGATCTCGATTTGATTTAAAAAAAATGATTTTGATTTTGTTTGATTTTGATTTTAAAGCGCAGTTCTGATTTTGACTTCGGCAAAATTGATCGATCTGATCTTTGATTTTGATTTTGATTTCAAAAAACAGATTTCGCGCCGATTTTAAAAAATGATGCCCGATTTTGATCCGCAGCCTGATTTTGAGTTGATCTGGATCGATTTCTGATGAAAAGATTTTGATGCTGATTTTTGCGGATCCGCAAAGATTTTTGATTTTGAGATTTGAGATTTTGATTTCTTGCGTTTTATTCGTTTGTTTTGAGATCGATCCTGATCCTGCTCGATTTCGATTTTTGATCTGATTTGTTCTGATCGCGCGCCTGATTTCGATCCGCGGATTTGCTGATTTTTGTTCTGATTTTTGCCTGATGATTTTGATTTTTCGATTTTTCGACTGATTTTGATCCTGCTTGATTTCGATTTTTGCCGATTTGATTGATTTTCCGGATCCTTTGCTTGATTTCGTGCCTGATTTTGATCCGATTTCTGATTTCCGTTCGATCTTTGTTCGACATACATACATATAGGCATACATACAAGCATGCATGCATACATACATACATACATACATACATACATGACACACTACATATACATACAAACATATCAACAAACATTCAATAAAGTGGCATTTAACTAAAGGAAGACATAATGCGAGCACGTTATGTGTTGCTGGACATGTTCCCCAGAGAAGCAAAAAATGTAAAAACTAACACATAACACGCTCGCGTTATATTTTTCTTTGGGAATCCCCAAGCCTTAGCTTTGGTATTTTCCTGGAATACCAACCCAAAGGCTTGGAGGGCATTCCCAATGACCAGAGACTTGTTTTTGCAAATTCTACAATTTTTCACATAATCGGGTTCGTGCTCACCATCATGATTGCATCTGGTTCAATATCGACAAAATCGAACACATGGGTAATGTTAGGTTTCTCTTAGCTTTCCAACGATGTAATTTTTTTCACTATTTGACAATGTTAAGCCTTTCATCCATAATTTCTTTTGTTTGTATGTTTTTTTTTTTTAAAAAGGCAGTGTTTGGTTTTTTTTTTGTTATAAATTAATCGTTCATCAAAATTTCAAATAAATTACATTTTTAGAAACTAGACTCCATTCTACATTTTTTTTTTTTTTAAAGTCTATTACTTTCCAAGATTTGTAGGGGGGGCACGGCCAAAATTATGCTTTTTAGGAAGTGCCCACTTAGAAAATTAGTAAAAAATCAAATATTCATTAAAAAATTATCAGAAAAATTGAGCATTAACTAGATACTGTTAGCTAACTTCTGACCATAGCGGTTTTAAAAATACTACAAAAATGTTCACCATGCTAGGGTTGTACAAGAGTTGCTATGTTATGTTTTTCTGAAAAAAACAACATCAATTTGTGTACATCCCTCTTTTGAACCCCTTAATCTCAACCATTTTCAAAAAAAATTAGTAGTTTAGAAAGTAGACTCGGAGCACTTCGATCCTTGTTTTTGTTCCATCTCAAAATTTTGAGTGTAGCTATCATCTTTTTCACGTCCAAGGTCAGTATTTCCTGATTTTAGAAAAAAAAGTGGCAACTTAAGCCCCCTTTTTGGGAACCATCTTGGTGCACTTACCCAAAAGACAACACATAGAGAGTAAATGGCCATGCCATTATATATGAGAAGGCATGAAATATGTAAAGACTCATAAGTAGCATATACACATGGCGTGTGGAAAATGGAACAATCCAAGTTTAAAGGCCGATTTGTATATATAGAATGTAAAGTGCATAAGGCTGATTTATATAGATATTTGTAAAGAATAGAAGTCAATTTATAGAAGCATATGTTTGGTTGATGCAAGAGAAATATAGCGTTTGGTATATATTATAAAGCGCATGGTTTTGACTATGATATGCTAGATATAAGCACGATATATAGCATTGTGATATGAAAACAATAGTATATACATGTTGGTCAATGTGTTGACTATGTGGAAAGGTTGATATAGAATAATTATAATGTTGATATACAAAGCACAATGCTAAGTGTTTAAACACATATATCCTCAATGATTAAAATGATGGAAATAATAATCATTTAATCTACTGTGCAAAGTGATTTAAATGCATGAATAAAGGATGTAGACCACAACAATAACATGTTGGTCAAAGCATAGCTTGAACACTATTTTAGTGGAGTCGATTCATCTTGTCTCTATCGAATGAAAAGACTATGACTAAGTCGACCCTGAATATGTGTTGCCTACAAAATGTGGATTGTTTCTTTGGATAAACCGCATCAAAGGAATAGGTAAATGGCTGAAATTTGGCATCATTATATGAAGCTCTATTACTGTAGAATTCTATCATGTTTAGAAATTTGATTCTCATCTATTAAGCATGGCTTTATTTGAAATAGTTTTGTGTTGTTGTTAATCAAAGGTGGTTGATATGTAGAATACCAAGCTGATTATTTACTTAGAATTTTTCCACCTTTTATCATGTGAGGTGAGTCGGCCTGCATGCTTTTGAGGTGTCGACTGACATACCTTTTTCCAAGGCATCAATGTCTCAATATTTTGTATAAATAGGAGAGCCAACACTCTCATTTGGGATACACAATTCTATAGTTTTATTCTACTGCAAATATTCTAAGAGATTATAATTTGTGAGAGTTTAGAGTTATATTGTGAGAGCATAGAGTTATCTTGTGAGCCTAGAGAAAGAGGATATAGTGAAGAATTACTTTGAGTAGTTAAAGTAAAGCTAGTAGGCTTCCGTTGGAAAGTTGAGAATCAAGTTAGCCGATTGGATCAAGCGTATTTCAGGAATGAGGTTCTAATCTTATTTTATTTGTCTTTTATTACAAAAGAATGAGTTTGATTGCTTTGATTGGAATTTCTTGAGAATACTTGCATTAGTGAATCATAGCGTTTTCTTATGGAAAGGAAAAGAATATGTTTATGATTTCCTATGAAGTCTCCATAGTAGGAGTGATTATCGTCATTAGTATTATATACTAGGAATGATGAAATATGATTAGCTTAAGGAAGTGCCTTAATACTCTTATATACCCTAAATGGGGATTTAGATAACGATCTAATACTACATGTATATTGTGAAATGTATCAACGTCATGAAGTGACTTGACACTATAGCTTATTTTGCTAGGGAACCTTGGGAATGATAGGGTTAGCATTACAAAAGTGAAGGTATGAAAGATTGTGACATAGATTTTGGGAACCCAAAATGCTTGGCTCTCTTCCTAGGGTTTTTCACCTAGAAAGAGAGAGATTTAGGTGCCAAAATACTAATGTAACACTCAAATTAGGATGTATGCAATGTTATATGATGTAAACAATCTTAACTAAATGAAATTGACTGATTAAGATGATCTAAAATGAATGCAAAGGTGCAATTTAAGTTATGTTTGAAAACACATTGTGATATGCAAACAACTATGAAAATGAAGAAATTATGCATAACAAAAGGTACAAGGGTAAATCTGAGTGCACCTAGATGAAATATGAGTTGTCTGGAGTATCTAGAATGCTAATGAATTTTACTAATTTTTCACAGTGGGACTCATTTGCCAAGGGTGGCAAATCAGTCCTCCAACTGGTGAAAAAGTGTCAAGAACTAATTTTTGACAGTCAGGATCCGTAATCTGACAAAATACAAATTTTAAGATTTCAAGTGGGACTCATTCACCAATGGTGGTGAATTAGTCCTCCCCAAGATTTTTGGAAAATCAAAAGACAACTCTGCAACACCAGATTTGGAGATGTTTGAATGTCAGGTTGTTGAAGTAAGTTCTACAAGAAATAGATAGAAAACACTCAAAATGCTTGAAAGAATGATAAGTTGACTTGAAGAGCCTAGTTGACTTGATTTCCACTTTTCAACACCTTTAGACTTGTTAAATATACAAAACAAAGGCTGCAAATACACATGCAAAAGGGGGCAAATGATTAGGGTTAGTAAATAGGGGTTTGCCTTGGTCAAACCCCACTTTTGGTAATTAAACCCTTGAAAATATGATGAAATACAAGAGAAAGATAAAGTAATAACATGTAATTGATATCAACTCACCTAACTCTTGATCTTGTAATTCTGAAGTAATGTCAATGGCTACTCCAAAGTGCTTGAAAAGTGCTTGAATTGATGATGTAGAATGCTTGAATGCTTGCTTGAATGAATGATATTGAAGGATAATGTGTTGGAGATGTTAGGAGATGTAAAATGAGGTGAAAAACACTTATTTATACAATTCTTGTGCCTTACTATCTATTCATACCTCATCACAGGCCGACATCAAGTATTTTTGAATAAAATCCCGAAAGGAAATTTGAAATATTTTGAATTTGGGGCCAAGGGGGAATCATTCACCATCCATGGAATATGGGTCCCACCTAGGACCTAAAACCATGTGTCTGGAAAAATGTTGTGTTTAATGTTGTTTGTCGAGACAAGATCCAAAAATACATTTAATATAAGCATATGAGGGCATAAAGGGACAAAATAAAGCATGAGAAGGGTGTAAATAGTGAAGATGTGCCTAGAAAAGCATGAAATCTTGTTACAATACTTTACAACACTTCAAAATAGGACTTGTTGATGAGTAAAAAGGTGATTTTTAGGTGAATTACATTAAATAGAGTCTAGAAGAATGTAGAAATGTCTTACAACACTTCACAACACCTTCACAAGACGTCATTCTTTAAGTTTTAGTACCTAAATAAGCATGTTCAAGCCATGAAACATCATAAAATCAAAGCAACATAGTTCCAACACCATGAAACAAGACCTAAAAGGCCATGAAAATGACAAGGGGCCATTTTTCTATGGCACATTTAGTCCCCACTTTAGTGAGAGGATGAACCTACTTTAAACTCACACTATAGTAGCCATGAACATCGAGGAGAGGGTTTGAATGCACTTACGTTAGCAAGATGGAATACAACGATCAAGAGGGATGATCAAGCCCCCAAGATGAAGATCCCATGGAAAACTAAACATAAGGACAAAGGAACACACAAGTGTTGAGATGAATTGAATGAAGCTTCGATCGTCAATCCAACTAGTTGTGAAAAGAGATCTAGACTAATTGTTTGAAAAAGAGAGACTGTGTACTCACTCTGGGGCCACAGAACTTCAAGCTATCTGTAGGGTGAGAAGGCCCAACTGTATACTCACTCTAGGGCCACATAACTAGTTTTCTACAGGGTGAGAAGGCCCAACTATGTACTCACTCTAGGGCCACGGAACTAGTTGTCCGCGGGGTGAGAAAGCCCAAAAAGTAAGATACATACGCTAGTTGGTATGCACTCACAAACACAAAAGTGGCTATAGGGAAAAGTCATGCCACTAGGTGGGATTCTTGCTCAACCATGCCAAAGCTATACCCATTTGATAACTTTAACAAGGCACCACAAAGCAAAAGGAAATGCAAATGTTTAGTTTTAAATAGTACGACACTACAGGCATGCAAGTTGTGTTATGCAAGGTGGCCAAGAAATGCAACAATGTAAAATGAAAAAATGTAATCTGAAAGATTTTTGAAAGGAGTCTTGTTCAGTTTATGCAAGGTCAGTCACTTAGGGAACATTGTGTCAAATGTCTCCAAGAGAGGACCAATCAAAGAATAGTATATTCACAACTTAGGGGATGCAGTGTGTCACATCAAACCACAAAGATGAATGCAATATGCTTAGATAGATCACACTTATGAAGGACATCACACCCAATGCCATCCACAAAGTGACAAAAGCACCATGTAAATGACAAGGCTACACTAAGAAGCATAAATGAAAATGAATTATGGTAATGTATGCCCCCCACTTTAAAGGAATTGCTACACATCATTCTGTGAGCAATTACTTGAAAGTAGAGAAGAATGCAAAAAGAAAACAAGACATGAGAGCCAACCTGGAAAGCTCTATGCCAAGTCATATGTTTCAAAGTTAGGTTGTGTCATGTCAAGGAAAATGAAAAGGAAAGAAGAGTTTCCCCCTAGAAAACAAAACACACCAAACACAGAAGGGATCTATGGATTTGGGGTCAGTATGTTCGTTGCTACAATATTTTTATGAAGGAGCTCAGAATTGGACCATCATTCCCCAATTACACATAGAACTAGAAGAATGACACAAAGAGAGTGAAATCAGAGGAAAAAAAAAGTCCATTTTGAGTCAACATGGAAGAGACATTGTGGTCTCAATGCCTTGCATCGTCCCTAAAAGGAAAACACAAGCGAAAAGAAAATGAAAAAGCTTTTGGGTCAACATGAAGGAGACATTTTGGTCTCAATGCCTTGCATCATCCCCAAAAGGAAAACACAAGAAAGGACAAAGGAAACAAAGGAAAAAGGACCATTTGGGTCAACATGGAAGATACATAGGGCATCTCTATGCTTTGCATCATCCCCAAAAGGAAAACACAAAATAAAAATGAAAAGAAAAATAAAAAGACCTTGCGGGTCAACATGGAAGAGACATAGGGTGTCTCCATGCTTTGCATCATCCCCAAAAGGAAAACACAAAACAAAAAATAGAAAAAGACAAGGACCTTGTGGGTCAACATGGAAGAGACATAGGGTGTCTCTATGCTTTACGTCATCCCCAAAAAGAAAACACAAATCAAAAAAGAGAAAAAGATAGGGACCTTCTGGGTCCACATGGAAGAGACATAGGGTGTCTCTACACTTTGCATCATCCCCAAAATGAAAACACAAAACAAAGCATGACAAATAGAAGAATAAAGGTACGAATAGAAGAAGTGTACAAATAGGGAAAACATTAAATGCATAATACAGGGGAACACGATACACACATAAAATAAAAAGGAAAAGATAAAAGGTTAGCTAGGCAAAGGCAAGTCAACCATCTAACAAGTCATTTTCCTCCCAATCATGTTCAGTGTAATGCAAAGGTGGTTGACTGTCCAAAGGAGGAATCACAAGTGCCGAACTAGGGGTTGTACCAGGTTCTTCACTTGGTGGAAAGGATTTATCATTTAAGCTCATTGTGGATGAGAATAAAGAGTTCAAATCATTGTGTGCTTCTTCATCTATTTTAGCAATCGTCGCATCATCATCATCATCATCAAGATTAATAATGACAGGAGGACGAAGGGTGATTTCTAAGGATGAATGTATCAAGAGTGTTGGTTGTTGGATGGGTTTGTTTTCTTGCAATTTTTGGGTTGAACTATCGTGTGGCAGGTTAGGAGAGGGAAGGTGGTCATATATTACTTATGTCAAGGGTGGAGGTTGATTTTCTTTATCATCTTCCATACGAGATTGACGAGAAAGGAGATGATGGCGATGCCTACGTTCCTGAGCACCGCGGTTTCGTTTAATTATATTTTGGAGTTGTTGAGGTGTAACAGCAGATTGAGTCATCCTAGGTTCTACTTCCGAAGGGGGAAGAGCAGGAGAAACCAAAGAGGATGGATCAATCACTTTCTCTTTTGCTTTATATGCTTGTTTCATACAAGGTAAGACAGGAGTTAGTTCATGTTCTCTTGGTCATTTAAACGATGGCAAGGAAGTGTCAAGAGGGATTTGTTTAGAAGTTTTGGTGGTTTTTTCAATATCAGGTTCAGGTATAATCATGGTTTCATCTAGAATAATATGGGTGGAGGTGGACAGAGATGTGTTACGAAGAGATAAGTCAGCGATCTTTTTGGCTTTAAACTTTTGATAAGTAATGTAAAAGAAGTCTTTTCGAGGGGTGATAGGTTCCATGGGTGTAGTCCAAAAGGATTCTAATGAAAAGTTACCTTTGGAAGATAAAGGATTAAAGCCACTATGGTGTACGATGAATACCTCATTGCCATGTGGAAACTTTAAGCACTTATGAATAATTGATGGGACCGCTTTCATTGAGTGAAGCCAAGGAAGGCCTACCCACAAAAAAAATTGGTTAGATTGTGGAATAATGGAAAATGTTACATCCAAAGTCTTAGGTCCTATTTGCAAAGGTAGTACGATCGATTCAATCGTAGGGCATGCAAAAGCATTATGTGTTTTAATCCATGCAATTGGTGTATTATATTCATCTTGATATAGATCATGTAATACTAGAAATTCTTCTATGATCACGTTCTCACCACAAGAAGGATCTATTAATATCCCATTAGTAGGTTTATCATAGATTCTACCAGCTGTGTAGAGAGGACCATCAGGAAGCTTTTGTAACTTATGTCTTTAGCATAAAAAGTAATATCAAGAGATTTAGTGGTTTAGCCCTTGCGAGGGATAATGCCTACCGTAGCTACAAGTTTATCCACAAGACTAGCTTGGGTAACAATAAGAGGTGTATCGGGTTGTTCGTTATGTGTATCAACAGTCATTACATCAGGCTTTGAAGGTTCACTAGCCTTGACAAACAAGGTAGTGTGTTTAGGCATAGGATTGGTGAAAATTTGAAAATTTTGGTTAGGGGGTGCAACATACTTTTTTCCTTGATCATTAACACCCATAATGGTCAATTCACCCGAATCAATGAGGTCTTGAACTAAATGTTTAAGACGCTTGCAATGTTTGGTGTCGTGGCCATTTTGACGATGAAAATGGCAATAAGCGTTAGGTTTGAAGGTAGGTGGTAAGGGTCGATTAGGATCAAGTGGTTGAACAGGTGGTAAGCTAAGCATGTTTTTTTGGATTAATTGGTCCATTGTATGATGGAGGGTGTTGAGTAAAGGGGTGAAGTGTCCGTTCGGATCACCCTAATGATAAGGCACAACTGTCTTAGAAGTGGCCATTGAATTTTGAACTTGTGGAGTTGGTTGTGATTGGGGTGAAGGAGGTGGATTAAATTGTAAAAAGCCTCGGTTAGGTTTGCAAAAATTTTGTGTGTTGTGTTGGTTTTGATGGTTATGTTGTTTGTCAACTCGGCTAGAAGTGGATTTTGACTCACGACTTGAAACTAAATTTTGATAATCACATAAGGTTGTACACAAATGCATGAATGAAGGGAATTTCATCATGGTAAGTTTATCTTGAAGGTTAGTGTGCAAATTCTCAATAAACATCTTCTGCATATGTGCATCTGGAATTTTGACATCAACTTGAGCATATAAGGATTGGTAACGGGAGATGAAATCAATCACTTTTTCATCTATTTTTTGTCTATATCTCATAAGGTCAACCATTGTCTTTTTAGGTGTCATGTGCACTTGAAAGTGATTAATGAAAGCTTCCACCAATTCATTAAATGAACAGATGGAATGATTAGGCAAGTTAGAAAACCATTCTAAAGCGGTATCATTCAAGGTCCTTGGAAAATTTTTTGCTAAAAATTTATCATCAAGGACAAAGTCACTACACAAAGTTGTATAAGCATTGACATGGTTGATAGGGTCTCCTTTTCCTCCGTATTTCTCAAAACTCGGCATTTCTATCCCTTGTGGCATTGAGGTACATAATATTTCTAATGATAAGGGGCTATTGTGGACAAGATATGTGGGTGGAGCGGTTTGACCTTGACTAATGGTGGTAAGTTGGTGTTGCATGGATGAAACAATGTTAAGGAGTTGTGTAATAAAAGGATCAACATAATTGGGTTGAGGTGGAAGGGAAAATGGTGATGGAGTGTAGGTGATGTTAGGGGAGGTGAAAGGAATGCTAAGGGGTGTGAAAGTGGTAGAAGGAGCTTGTGATGCCACAAAAGAAGTAGGAATGCTAGTGGAAATTGGGAAAGAAGTAGCTACATAATTAGGTTGATGCATAGTTGTGTGGACTTATGGATTGGTTTAAGTTGGTATGGAAGCTATAGTTGAAGGGGGATGAACTTGAGATGCCCCTTGGCTTACAAGAATGTTTGCAGATTGAGTATTGGAAGAGGCATGTTTATTGTAAATCTCGGAAATTTGTTTCAACACTTGCAAGCCATCATCACTCTCAATTAAGTGATGAAGGTTCTCAATAGTAGGTATAGCAGTGCTGGAAATGTTTTCAAGTGAAAAATCTTGTTGTAAATGTGCAAAGTTCTCACGAATATTAATGACCTTTTCTTGTGGGAGGGATTTTTTTTAATTGTCAACATGCATAGGATGGAAAGGTGAAGGCGTGGAAGTGGTATTTTCAGGGCCTAATGCACCATTGTCCATACCAGGAGTAGGAGCTCGTGAGATCCCAAGATCCACTTGTATGAAAGTGTTATCGCGGGATGCCATGAGTCTAGAACTTCTCACTAAAGTATTATCAACGAAGCACCAAACACTCATGCAAGTACCACAAAGGAAGGGTGGATGGAAATGAAAACTAATCTAAGAATTTGAAATGCCAATAACAAAAAACCTGCTAACTATAACAAAGATGCAAATATAGAAAACATAAATGCAGGAAAATGCTAGAAAAAGCACAACACTATTGTATAAAATGTGCAGAGGAACTAATTCGCCCTGGGTGGCGAATGAGTCCCAGGATGCAATTTTTTTTGCTATTTTTCAGAATTTTAAGGATGATTTAAATGTTCTATAGAATGCAAGTACAAATGCAGAATGCATAGTTTCACTTTTTTCAATGAAATTAAATGCAAAAATGAAAACTAAATGAATGTTTCACTAATGCAAAATGAAAGGTCCTATAATGCAATAACAAACCAATGCCCTAATTGAATGCCAATGCAAATGGAAACTAGGATGCAAGATATGAATGCAATTATAAATTTAAAATGTTCAAAATTCAGGTTCACTAAAATGTGACATAGATTTTGGGAACCCAAAATGCTTGGCTCTCTTCCTAGGGTTTTTTGAACCTAGAAAGAGAGAGAGAGAGATTTAGGTCCCAAAATACTAATGTAACACTCAAATGAGGATGTATGCAATATGATATGATGTAAATGATCTTAACTAAATGCAATTGACTGATTAAGATGATCTAAAATGAATGCAAAAGTGAAATTTAAGCTATGTTTGAAAACAAATTGTGATATGCAAACAACTATGAAAATAAAGAAATTATGTAGAACATAAGGTATAGGGGTAACTCTAAGTGCACCTGGAAAAAATATGATTTTTTTGGAGTATCTGGAATGCTGATGAATTTTACTAATTTTTCACAATGGGACTCATTCGCCAAGGGTGGCGAATCAGTCCTCCAATTGGTGAAAAAGTGTCAGGAACTGATTTCTAACAGTTGGGATCTGGAATCTGACAAAATATAGATTTTTTAGATTTCAAGTGGGACTCATTTGCCAAGGGTGGTGAATTAGTCATCCCCAATATTTTTGGAAAATCATAAGACAACTCTGCAACACTAGATTTGGAGATGTTTGAATGTCGGGTTGTTGAAGTTAGTTCTGCAAGAAACAGACAAAAAACACTCAAAATGCTTGAAAGAATGATAAGTTGAATTGAAGAGCCTAGTTGACTTGGTTTCCACTTTTCAACACCTTTAGACTTGTTAAATCTACAAAACAAAAGCTGCAAATACACATGCAAAATAGGAAAAATGATTAGGGTTAGTGAATAGGGGTTTGCCTTGGTCAAACCCCACTTTTGGTAATTAAACCCTTGAAAATATGATGAAATACAAGAGAAAGATAAAGTAATAACATGTAAATGATATCAACTCACCTAACTCTTGATCTTGTAATTCTGAAGTAATGTCAATGGCTGCTCCAAAGTGCTTGAAAAGTGCTTGAATGCTTGAATGATGCAGAATGCTTGAATGCTTGCTTGAATGAATGAGATTGAAGGATGATGTGTTGGAGATGTTAGGAGATGTAAAATGAGGTGAAAATACTTATTTATACAATTCTTGTGCCTTACTATGCATTCATACCTCTTCACAAGCCAACATCAAGTGTTTTTGAATAAAATCCCGAAAGGAGATTTGAAATATTTTGAATTTGGGGCCAAGGGGGACTCATTTGCCACCCATGGCGAATGGGTCCCACCTAGGACCTAAAACCATGTGTTGGGAAATTTTTTGTGTTTAATGTTGTTTGTCAGGATAAGATCCAAAAATACACTTAATATAAGCATATGAGGGCATAAAGGGACAAAATAAAGCATGAGAAGGGTGTAAATAGTGAAGATGTACCTAGAAAAGAGTGAAATCTTGTTACAAGAATTTACAACACTTCAAAATAGAACTTGTTAATGAGTAAAAAGTTGATTTTTAGGTTAATTACATTAAATAGAGTCTAGAAGAATGTAGAAATTTCTTACAACACTTCACAACACCTTCACAAGACGTCGTTCTTTAAGTTTTAGTACCTAAATAAGCATGTTCAAGCCATGATACATCATAAAATCAAAGCAACATAGTTCCAACACCATGAAACAAGACCTAAAATGCCATGAAAATGACAAGGGGCCATTTTTCTACAGCACAAAGATACGATGTGGCATTATGCAAACCACATCAATTATCTTTACTTGAATGATCACTTGATCATATGTCACTCTCAAATGAAATCCTAGGTTTGGAATAACCTATTGAGTTGAGAAGTTTATTTAAGGAAACCTTAGGTTAAGATTTACCTACTAGGTTGGGATATGTACTTGACTACTCATTGAAACGTATAGGTTGGGAATAACCTACTTTGATGGGTTGTGTTGAAGAACACAGGTTGGGATTAATCTATATTATTGGACTAGTTATTAACTATTGACTTTATCCTAGGATTAGAATATACCAAGGTTAAGACTCACCTATGTGGTTAAATAAATCACTTGAGTTTATGAAGTACTAAAAGTTGGAGTTGTAGGTGGGATTACCTATTGAGTTAGAGTGGTTACCTAATTGGTTATTTTTACTCTTGACGAGAATCACTTATTAATGTGATATATTATTGAATGGAATCAATTATTTATGAATATTTAATCTACAATTAAGTGGAGCTTATAAAGCTACACTTTATATTATAAAGTTATGCTTGGGACTAGATTAAAGTAAATAGCTTGTTTATGCAAAGTTAATTTTTAGACTAGAAAAGCTGAATATGTTATACTTGGGATTGGAATATCCATTAAAGGGGGTAACTTACGCTTAGGCTTTATTGGTAGAGATACCATAGTGTTTTGGAAAAAGGGAATATGTTATTTCTAATTTTAGGGATTACCTATGGAAGGAAATTACTTAAGTACAGTATATGAATGGTCATAATCCAAACTGACCAATAGAAGTGTACATGTGAATAGGAATACTGTCACTCAATGTACAGGGTGTTAATACTTTGGCCAAAGTAGTGTAAGTAGCCAC
Source organism: Sequoia sempervirens (assembly GCA_007258455.2). Classification (NCBI taxonomy): domain Eukaryota; kingdom Viridiplantae; phylum Streptophyta; class Pinopsida; order Cupressales; family Cupressaceae; genus Sequoia; species Sequoia sempervirens. The sequence continues at coordinate 431,474,381 of VDFB02047230.1, read as the reverse complement.
TATTTGCACTGTCAATTCACTGTGTTCCTTTTATGCATTCTAGTTCAAGGATTTTCATACTCATAGGGGAAATGACCGTATGATTAGGTTCTATTTTGTAGAACACAACACTAATCTCAGATAGGCATTTGTTATGGGGTTTACCAACCAATATATTTGTTGAAGGGTAGGGCCATCTTGTCATATGTCATAGATGTGCGAGGGACCACATGTTTGAGTTTGTGGTTGGCAGAAAAGCATTTGAGTGATGTTTCTCCTCATCAATTGGAAACCAAGGTTTGCAGATGTTTGCACCAATGTTTGGTGCTACTAGAGTGTATGCACCAGGGATTGGAGACATCTAGAATGTATGCATCAATGCTACAACATTAGGACTAGTTTATATATCTATTTCTAGATGAAGCTCAGAAGAGCTATGTATGTATCTTGTACCCATTTATATGGAAGGATGTAATGTTGAATGATAAACTTGAGTTTACTCCATATGCAATCTATGTTTTGAAAAGATTTGTGAAATTACAATGAAATGTAATAGAAGTTTGGAAATAGTGTTATTTCAAATGTGCATGTAATTTACATTATGGAAAGAAAAAAAATTATTGCTAAGCTATGGCATCATGGATCATTCACTTAAGGTGAAAAAATTAAAATTTTACTAAGTATAACACCGGGGTTGTTACACTATGTGATAAATCAGATGATGATAATGCAACCAATCAAATAAGTTACATACAAGGACTCTGTGAAACATGTGAAAATTTAGCTAAAATACCTTTAAGAGATGAAGATACCGACTTGACAAAGTTGGTAAATTACAAGAGTTACAAATACATCAAGTTTCATACTAAAAGTGGCAAAGAATCAACAAGGTTAGATTATGTAGAAGAGGAGATACCTATTGGAACATTTATGGAAAAGTTTCGTAAATTGATACAACCATACATACAACATGCTTTATTTTCTAAGTGTCAAGAACAATAGTTTTAGAAATTAAGAGATATGTTCCACTTGGAACAATGTTATTAGTAGTTGGCTTTGCAGAGAATTACTCTTTTATACATCAAAAGAGATTCAATCACAATATTTTTTCTTAGAGTAGATCACTATTATGGTGCATGTGTGTTATCGACATGCACAAATTGATTTGGATTGTGTTGACAATACATATAAGGCACGAGTTATTAAGAAAGAATATCACTTCTATATTAGTGATGACGAATATCATGACACACTATTTGTACAACATTGCTTCAAGAAGTTTTTTGAATATTTGGATATCAGGGGTGTCCAAATTGAAAAGCATTTTGTATGGTTTGATGGATGTGCTTCACCATTTAAATCTTGAAGGCCATTTTATGCACTATGTAGATATCATCGAAATGACAACATACCATATGTTTGGAGCTTCTTTGAGAGTGAGCACGAAAAGGGTGAACATGATGGTGCAGGAGCTTGCATCAAACGTGCTCTAAGAAAGCATCAAATGAATTATGAGGGAGATCACATAAAAGATGTGTATGATGTTTTTGAATGGTGTCAGCAATGCTTTGCATCAAATGAGGTCGACACATCTTCAACAACCAACCAATACATTCCACATAGAGTGTTTTGGGAGATATCAGGTATGTTTTTGTTTGAAGCTAAATCTTTAAATATACATATAAGTGTACATTCAAGTTTATTTATCTTAGTTTGAATATATTTATATTAAATTATGATTTTTTAATACAAAATCATTTTTTGTAGGTGTGGATAGAAGATCAATGCATGGATGCAAGGGGGTAGAGAAAATAAGATCTTTGCATTTTGTCATGAGTACAAATAGTTTCAAGTGGACATTGCAGACTAGGGATTACTCATGTTTTTGTTATTACTACATTTTAAAAAACTATGATGAATGCAACAACCAACAACAAGGATATGTCAGTGGATGGAAGTTGGTGCCACTAGATTTTAGTGACACATATAATGAAGATGAAGATGAATTCTTTGAAGACATCATTTGATTTCAATTGATTATGACCATATTTCAGGATTGATTAAAACAGGTATGTATGTGTATATATTTATATCGTGTAGGTACGAGCTTGTGTAAATTTGTAACTTAATCATTTAAATTTTTTTTTTGCTACTTCTTTTAAGTAAATTTACATATACTTAAATGATAGTGGAACTCTTTTTTTTACAAATTTTCCATGTTAATTTGGTGCAAGAGATGCTTTTGCAGTCATAGCAGAGCCTGGAAACATAGAAGGTGTTAGTTATTATCTATTGCATTGCACAGGAGAGAGGCAGAAGCTAGCAGAATCATAAACAAGTGATGGAATGTCGTTCCCCACAGGTCTAACAAAATAAATAGATGCTCTTGCAAGATTTATCTATTGAGTGTATATTTTGAATTTGTTACCCATATTGACCTTGTAAATGTTATGTCTTACCTTCGAATGTTGGTTCCCATAGGTTCAATTGTAGTGCAAGAGACATATCTCAAACAAGTCAAAATTATTCGAGATGGGATTCATTTTATTGATTATCAACCTGAGAACAAGGTATATCAATATAGCTACCTAGTGATTGCTACTGCCTTATCCCTTCATCCAGTTACACATGCACGTGGACGTCGTAAGTGGAGACTAGATAGTGATGATTATCAAAGAATATTACATGTTATTGAAGAGCAAGCCAAACCACTTGAATTGGTTTGAATAACATGATATGTTATAGATGTACTTGAACAATTTACACAAATTGTATGAATCCAAACTATATTAAATTGAAATTTTTTTCAAGTTCATTCCATCTTATTTGTCAACAAAACAAGTATATCATGTATATGTTACTTTAAGTTTAAAATCTCATTCAATTTATTTGTTTGTTTCCCTTTCCACGATTCATTCCCTCTTTTACAACTGAATGTTAAATACTTTATTTTATTAATTGTTAGCACATTGTACATATCTTCATTTTTTCATGGTTTTGATCATTCATCGTGCACATCTTCAACATTAATTTTAAAATAGAACACTTTACACATTTAAAAAAAAAAAAAATAGTTGTTGTATATGTTATGTATACATCGGTCTTTTTCAATATATTTGTTGTATTTTATCAACATTTCTAATTTTTCCTATAATTGTTGTATATACATTGTGCACTTCATATCTCATTTTCCTCATTATTGTTCACATATATTGTGTATCTTTTCAGTCTTCTTCTCCAAGTTGTATATATATTATGTATATATTCAGTGTTATGTTTGTTCAGAATTGTTATACATGTGTATGTATTGTATATTTGTTGTACATTATCAACATTAAAAAAAATCTATAATTGTTGTATATACATTGTGCACTTTATAGCCCATTTTCCTCAAAATTATTGTATATATATTGTGCATCTATTTTGGATTCTTTTCCAAGCTACATATACATTGTGTATATCTTCAATATTCTGCTTGTTGAGAATTGTTATACATGTGTATGTATTGTATATGTCTTTGACATTCTTTTCCTCATAATAGTTGTATTTATATAGTTTATCTTCACTCTTCTATTTTTTCATAATTGCTATGACCTCATGTTTATATCTTGGAAACTTTTGTCCTACCTTGTCCTAGTTGCAATGAACAAGGGAAACTAATAGTTATCAGCAAGGCAATATATCAAGTGTAATTGATCTATAAATCATCACAGTCCCACAATTGATCTAAAAATTGGCATATTGTAAGAAAATATCAGAAAGAGGTCATTACTACACAACATGGAGGATTTGCATTTGAAGGTCATGCTAATGGATTGGCAAAGTGTTTGGTTTGTTAATGCCTTATAAGCCATACCCAAAAACTTTTTCGTTTTTGAGTAATTAGACATTATCTATTCTAATATTATTTAGATAGTTTGTATTTATTGTCTTTTTCACTATATGGGATATTTAATACTCAAGCCATCCTTTAATCACTATTTTCCACAAGTAATCATTTCCTCAGTGATCTTTCACAGTTTCACTCATGTCCTTTGGTCATTAATGACTACTATTCCTAGTCATATATTGTCTTTGATAAGTCCCAATGCACTTGAAAAAGTACCTCATACAAGGAAAAGTAAGCCTTTGCAAACCTTAACTCATAATGTGCTTCAGACTTCAATTCAATGACTAAGCATCCCATCTCTCAATTTTTTGCAACCCATTCTTTTTGTGCAGTGAAGTCTTGAAAAATCCTCAATTTTTAATGGCCAACTTCTGCAAGTTTAATTTTCTAAGTTATTACAACATATTCCTTTTACTAACACACTTGTTGAAATGCCCCATAGATTGTTAATTGGTCATGACATTCAAGTTTTGTTCATTGTTGAACATTGAGAATTCTATATGGGTTCTAATACAGAGGTTCGTCATGTTACTTTCACAATGAATTGGATAGACCTACAGTTCCTGCCTTATTTGATTTAGCTTAAAAATGCATTTCCCTTTTGTGGTCCAAAAATTGTCGCATCTTGTAATTAGTCTATGTTTTTCAGTGATGACCTTAAAACCATATCAAATTGACTTAATAGAGGGGAGATTCTCCTAGTCCTTGGGTCTCTGATGTGAACATGGATGTTACTACCTAGTTTGATATGGTTTAAGATTTAATTTATTATCTTGCCTAGTTCATAAACTATCATGTCCTATTCTTTAGAGATAGCCTTCAAATCAGATGGAATTGGAAAAATAACATGTGTTGTTCCTATCCCTTGGTAAGACTTAAATAAGACTGAAGGAAGGCAGTTTTCTTGCAAAAGATGGCCTCACAGGTGGTGACAAAATTTAGTAAGACTCAAAATCATAAGCAATGAGGATGGTATGATACATTGAGCAATTTAAGAGTTTCTAATATGAAATTCTTCCATCACCTCTGGGAATGCATGGTACTGTTTATGCAAATTATGCAGTGGATAAATCTGACCTGTTACTTGCTTTTGGTGTACGGTTTGATGATAGAGTAACTGGGAAATTAGAGGTATTTTCAAGTCGTGATAGCATTGTTCACATTGACATAGATCTAGTAGAAATTGGAAAGAACAAACAACCACATATCTCCATGTTTGCAAACGTACAACTTGCACTGCAGGGCTTAAACGATCTAATGAAAAATAGGGAAGATAGGCCAGATTTCCAGTTGTGGAGGGAAGAACTAAAAGAACATAAGACAAAGTGGCCTATGAAGTATGTGAAATTTGAGGATGCAATCTCTCCTCAACATAGTTGGTTCATGAACTCATGAAGGGGAATGTCATTATTGTCACTGGAGTGGGTCAGGACCAAATGTAGGCTGCTCAATGGTTTATATTAGACCATCCTCGACAGTGGTTGACATTAGGAGTTCTTGGTGCTATGGGCTTTGGATTTCCTGCAGTATTAGGGGCTGCATTTGGTAATCCTGGGACAAATGTTGTTGATATAGATGGTTATGATAGTTTTCTAATGAATGTTGATGAATTGCTTACCATTAAAGTGGAGAACTTTCCTGTGAAAATTATGATATTGAACAAACACTTGGGTATGGTTGTCCAGTGGGAAGATTGATTTTACAAAGCAAACAGAGCGCATACATACCTTGGAGATCCCTCACAGGAAACTAAGATCTTTCCCGATTTCTTGAAGTCGACAGAGATGTGCAAGATTCTTGCAGCACGAGTCACTAATAAAGCAGATTTGAGGGCTGCTATTTCCCAAATGCTAGAGACACCTGGGTCATACTTATTGGATGTGATTGTGCCTCATCAAGAGCATGTGTTGCCAATGATACCAGCTGGTGGAGGTTTCAAGGATATCATTACAGAAGGTGATGGAAGAATTTCATATTAGAAAACTCTTAAATTGCTCAATGTGTCATACCATCCTCAGTGCTTATGATTTTGAGTCTTACTAAATTTTGTGTTGTTTAGAAGGAATGCAGTTTTCATTCAAAAGATGGCCTCACAAGTGGTGATAGTTGAGCATTATAATTGGGCAATCGGATAATTTATGTTTTCTTTGCCCTTTGTACAAATCTTTCACAAATAAGGCAATTTTCTTGCAAGAGATAACCTTAAAGGTGGTGCCATTTGGGCATTAGAACTAGGTGGTCAAATGATCGGGTGTCCTGTCACTGTTGTGTACCCATTAACTAATGGTTAAGCAACCATGAATTAATGTTAAAGTGAATATCAAATGTACCAATTCATAGACCAATTTGAGTGCCATACAAACACTAACTAATGTTTAAGCAACCTTGAACTAATGCTGAAGGGAATATCAACTGTACAAGTTCATAGACTTTAACAAATTGAATCAGAATACTACGTAAATACAATACAATGATCTTGCCAAAAATACTAGGCAAATCAAAGCCAGAGTTGGGATTTCAAACCCCTTTCAGATGCTCCTATTTTTCAACACGTACAGGAATCCCTATCAACAAAATTTCATTCATCAATGGTTGTAGCTAATAATATTCAACAATGTTTGTCTTATGGGGGTAATGGCTTCTAATGCAAGAGCATCCCTCAACTTAATGGAAATATTTCATCGTTCTGAGGCTAGTAGTTCTATTATCTATTTTAGTTGTTTATTGGTCTATGAGTTTGTGGTTACCAGTCTATGAGGAGAAATTTAGTGCATGTTTTAGCATAGTTTGAAATTGGCTAAGTCACAATTTTGAGCATAGTTTGCAAAATTGTTAAAGAATTTCAAGTTAATTTTTGAGGTGATTTAGATGAGAAAAATATTATAAAGTGATCTGAGAATATCTATGGTTATTAAATTGTACAATATTGTGATTATTTCAATCTATAATAGGTTATTTGGAGTTTTCCCCAACAAAAGATATTTGAAAGGATTTAAGTAATAATTGAGGGTGTATTTTGTGTACCACATGGAGCTTATCCATAATTTTAAGCTTATTTTATAGTTTAATCTATGATTGAATTGTTAAATTAAGTGTAATACATGGTTGTGTCATAACATGTAAGAGGCCCCAATGTGGAAAATGCCATCATTTACAATGATGTCTTTTAGTTTAATTTTTCCTATAGGATTTTAGGATAATATTAGAATTTCAACGGTGTTACAAGGTAGCTTACTAGGTTCACAAAATGTTTCGCATTAAAACAAGCAATTTTTTACATATTCTTGGAAGCTCTTGCAATTGGCTTTACAATGTGCTCAACTCATCTAATTTATGAAGGTTCTTGGGCCATTATGTATGCACTCCACTAGAGAATTGACAAGGAAATAGAGACTGGACAAAACCTTTATCTAAAAGCTCTCATACTTTCTTTTCTAATTTATTCTTGATACCTAAATTAATATAGCATTCTACATGCTTAATGTTGATAAAAATTGCAGAAGAAAATGAAAGAAGAAATTGAAGAAAATAAGAACATAAATCTAAAGATTTAAATAACACAAAAGAAGAACACAATATTTGTAGTGGTTTGTCCAATAATGGCTATGTCCACTTTCAACAAGGATTATATCTTTTATTAATTCCCAATGCTTTACATATTGAAGCAGCAACAACTTTATAATTCAGTCTCATCTCCAAAATGGAAAAATCCATCAAAATAGTCAACTTAGATAAATTAGCGAATACATGCCAAACAGAAGTCAGTTACAAAAAAGGCATTTGTTTTGAATGTGAGACAAACTATTGTTTAAATTAGAATATTTGGGCTTCACTAAACCCAACAATCTCCCACTTGAAGACCAAATAGCTCCTTAGAGATATCCCCCCACTATAGGTTTATTGTCAACATTGGACAAGTCTGAGAGAAGCTCTATAGAATTCAAACTTCTCCCTGGGTACTACCTTCATCAACATATCAGCTGGATTTAACTTTGTGTCAATTTTCTCCACTTGCAACTTACCTTCATCAATAACATGACAAATAAAATGATATTGCAACTCTATATGCTTTGTTCGATTGTGAAAGGCAGAATTCTTGGCCAAGTGAATAACTCTATTGCTATCACAAAATAGAGTAAAAACTGATTTCTTACACCATAATTCACCTAACAACCACTACAACCTTATCATTTCCTTTTCTCCTTCAGTGAGAGCAATATATTTAGCCTTGGTAGAAGAAAGTGCAACCACATGTGGCAACCAAGAAACCCAACTTATCGTTGCCTTGAAAAAAGTAAACACTAACCAGTAGTAGAACATCGTTTATCCAGATCTCCAGCCATATCTGAATCAACATAACCTCGTAGGTGAGTTTCCTTACCACCAAAACATTAAACATGATCTGAAGTGCCTTTCAAGTAACTGAAGATCCATTGTACTGGCTGCCAATGTGATTTACCTGGATTACTCATAAATTTTCTCACAGCTCCCATAGCATGAGCAATATCTGAGTGAGTACAAATCATGGCATACATGAGACTGCCAACTGCTAATGAGTATGGAACACCCTTCATGTGTTCTTTATCCTCTTTTGTTTTAGGACACATAGTTGAGGATGAGCAAAAATTATCAGTCAAAGGAGTACTAACAAATTTGGCATTCTTCATATTGAATCTATCTATGATTTTAAGAATATATTTTTCTTGAGATAATCTGATTTCTCTCTTATTTCTATCCCTAATTATATTCATCCCAAGAATCTTCTTTGCTGCCCCTAAATATTTCATGGAAAATCATTGAAATAAATGTTGCTTTAACTCACAAACAATCCTCACGCTAGTGGCAACAACCAACATATCATCAACATAAAGTAAAAGAATAAAAAACTTGCCATTAGCAAGCTTCTTGTAATAAACGCATGGGTCTGATTCACAATGAGTGAAATGTTGTTGAGTCATGAAGCTATCAAATTTGAGATACCACTGCCTTAGGGCTTGCTTGAGCCCATACAAACTCCACTTCAATCTGCAATATAAATGTTCTTGACCCTGCTGTGCAAAACCTTCAGGCTACTCCATATATAGTTCCTCTTCAATATCTCCATGAATAAATGTTGTTTTGACGTCTAGTTGCTCAAGTTAAAGATCCCACACAGCTGTCATGCCCAAAATAGCTCGAATAGTGTGCATTTTCACAACTGGTGAAAAAATATGATTAAAATCAATTCCTTTTTGCTAAGCAAAACCCTTCACAACCAATTTGGCCTTGTAACATTTATGACCTCCATCTTCCTCTTTCAAATGATATACCCATTTATTCTTCCGTGGTTTTTTATTTGGGGGAAAAGGAACCAAATCCCATGTGTCATTTGTATGCAAAGACTCCATTTCTTCATTCGTTGCCTCCATCCATTTCACTGAATTTGCATCTTTGCAAGCTTGTTTAAAAGTCGAAGGCTCTGCGTCATCAAAGAGCAATAATTCATAATCATCGAATTTCGTTAGTTTCTTTCTCTCCTAGGTAGATCTCCTTAGTTGAGGACCCATGTTTGGCTGCAAATTACCCTAGTGTTTTTCATTTTCTATTTCAGACAGTAGATTAACTCCAATATTTTGCCTTTGTAGATTAAAACTCCCTTGTTCCTTATCACTCTACATACTTCTAGTGGCTTGCAATTTACATGCCCCTTTTTGATTATCAACTAGCAAATTTATCTTGGGATTTAAATCTCCCACTTCTTCCTCATACGATGATGAAGGATAAACCAAGATCGTGTAGGCAGAGGGAATGGCTTGGTGCTATGAAGGAAACAAAGACTGTGCATAACTCTCTACAGGTAGCGATCTAGTGAATGAAGGCAGAGAAGCAATTATAGAAGGAAGCATATTCACATTTAGAGGTTGTGTTTCACTAAGTGAAGGCAATGATGAAAAAGCTAAGGGCTGTGAATAAACAAGAGGTGGCGGGACATTCAAAGATGAAGGTTGCTCATTAATTTGAGGATACATATCAATTAAAGGAGACTGCACATTAAGATCTATGGGTTGTGCAGAAAGGTCTTTAGGCAGCATAATATTAACTGGAGGTTGTGTTTGAATTGTTAAAGGAAGCGATGACAATGTAGAAGTGGCAGTAATGTATGACGAAGGTTGCGAATGAACCAATGAAGGCTGTGTAATAATATGTGATGGTTGTGCAAAAACTATTAAAGGCTGGGCAAGTGAAATAGAGGCTTGCCTGACATTTTTATTATTAAACAAATCAACATCTAAATATGCATTTGAGGATGTGTTCTGAGGCTGCAAACCTGGAATTTTTTTTTCATTAAATATGACATCTCAACCGCAAATAATCTTTTTGGCGATGAGATCCCACAACCTGAAACCAAATTGATCCTCTCCATAGCCTAGAAATATGCACCTCTTGGATTTGAAATCAAGTTTTGTTTGCTACTCCTTAGGAATATGCACAAATGCTTCACAGCCAAACACACACAAATGGTGAGAAGAAAGTATTTTCCCAAACCATCTCTCCTCTGGGATATCAAAATCTAAAATAGATGAAGGAGCACAATTGATTAAATAAACTATAGTATAGTATGCCTCTACCCAAAACTCTTTTCCCAAACCAGCATTGGAGAGCATACACCGAGCTCTCTCAAGAATCGTCTGATTCAACCTCTCAGCTACACCATTTTCCTGAGGGGTGAATGGAACCACTTTAATTCTGTGAATGTCATTATCTGTACAAAAAAATTCAAATTCCAAAGAGCAAAACTCTCCCCCATTATTAGTTTTAAGACATTTAATTTTATGCCCAATCTGGTTTTCAACAAGATCCTTAAAAGTTTTAAATTTTTAAAACACTTTTGATTTTCTATTTAACATATAAATCCAAACTTTGTGAGTGCAATCATCAAAGAAAGTAACAAAATAATTTGCACCTCCAAAAGAGGTTACGTCTGTGGGACCAAAAACGTCTGAGTGCACAAGTTCCAAAGGAGTTGTTTTCTTATCATGGCCCATCCTCAATAAGTTGGTTTGACTCTATTTTCCATAAAGGAAATGCTCACATAACTCCAAATCAACCGATTTTAAGCCAGGAAGTTGATCTTGTTGAAGCATAACTTCAAGCCCTTTCTTGCTCATATGTCTGAGCCTCTTATGCCAAATTTTTGAACTGTTGTCCACAACTGTCATTGCAGCTCCCACTTCACCATGGCATTCTAAAATGTAAATATTACCCAACTTCTTTTCCTTTGAAAGCACCAAAACTCCCTTGGTTACTTTCCAAGTGTCTAAAGAAAATTTAACATTACACCCACAAACAATAAGTTGGCTCACTGATATTAAATTTTGTTTCAACAATGGAACATATCTCACATCCTTTAAAATCCATTTATTTCCATTTTTCAAATGCAAAATTATATCACCCTTACCTAAGATTGCACATTCTTTATTGTCACCAAGAAAAACCTTACCGAATGTACCTTCTTTGAAATTTGCAAATGCCTCCCGACATGAAGTAGCATGGAAAGAAGCATCAAAATCAAGCACCCATGAATTTGCAGTCATGTCACCAGTAGCCAAAACCAAAACACCATCATCTTTTTTAGCTACAGTGTTTGCTTCATTATTGTTGACTTTTTCTAGTTCCTTTTTATAATTCCAACAATTCTTTTGTGTGTGACCCGGTTTGCCATAAAACCAACATGCACCATTTCTACCTCTGGAGTTTGATCTATGTGCAGATTTCAACATTCTTCCATTATTATTTTTTCCTCTTTCTCGACTCCTACCTTTATTGCTAGTACTTACAACAATTAATGCATCACCGGTTGAGGGTTCTTTATTTTTCCTCCACATGTATTCACTGAGAAGAGTGGCTTCAACATCATCAAATTTTAATTTACTTTTGGCAGCCACCGAAGTGCTAACTATCATCACCAAACCTTCCCAGTTGTTCAGTAAAGAACACAATAATAAAATTGCCTTGATTTCATCATCTAAATTAACACCCACAGAAATCAACTGGGTGACTAAGGTATTGAATTAATTTAAATGATTAGACATAATCCCACCTTCTTGCATTTTCAAATTATATAGCTTTTTCATAATGAATACCTTATTCGAAGTCGATGCCATCTCCTACAATGAAGAGAGTTTATCCAACAAATCCTGTGTTGTCTTCTTAATTGAAACATTAAATAAAACATTGTTGGACAACAAAAGAAAAATGGTTGCTCTTTCTTTCTTATCCAGTTTCTCTCAATCTTCGTTGATAAAGAACCTTTCCCTTTGGCAATGCATTTGAGAGATCTTGATTGATAAGCAACGACTCCATTTGCACCTTCCACAGACCGAAGTTCTGACCTGGAAACTTTTCAACCTTTCATTTGTCTATATCATCCATGGCCCTAAAAATTCTTCACTAATTTCCAGCACCGAGCTTCTCCACCAGGCTTTGATACCAATTGTTGATAAAAATTGCATAAGCAAATGAAAGAAGAAATTGAAGAAAATAAGAACAAAAATTAAAATATTTAAATAACACAATATTTATAATGGTTCATCCAATAATGGCTATGCCCACTTTCAACAAGGATTATCTCTTTTATTAATTCTCAATGCTTTACATATTGAAGCAGCAACATCTTTATAATTCAATCTCATCTCCAAAATGGAAAAATCCATCAAAATGGTCAACTTCTAAATTAGCAAATACATGCCAAAAAGAAGTCAATTACAAAAAAAGGCATTTGTTTTGAATGTGAGAGAAATTGTCGTTTAAATTAGAATATTTGGGCTTCATCGAACCCAACACTTAATGGGTTCCCTACTCAAATTCAATTTTATGATTGACCTCTCTGTACAAGAGCAATATAATAACCAATCTTTCAAGGGAAAGTTCTAACAAAGATAAAAGGCTTAAGTTGCACATTAATTTGTGAAAAAATAGAACAATGAAACCTTTGACCCATATCTCATTTTTAATGAATACATAATATCAATGGTTCCCCTTTTTAGTTGATGCCTTCACAATTACATAAGATGAATATGCATATGATTGTTACCCAAATGTGCCTTAATTATTTCTCTTTCTTTGAAGGGAAGATACAAATTTTATATAGAGAAGCATACTATCTCACTCTTGATAACTTGCCACTTTTATAGCCAAAGATAGCATTATACCTCTAATGTTTCCTAAGAATGCTGAATTAAAATATTATTACTGAGAGCACTCAAGCGGAAACATGAGGCTACAAGTAACTCCAGTTTATTGCAGCTAAAAATTAGTAAACATTGGCATGGATTTATTGTTGGATTGCCCAAATTTGAGCATAAGGATTCCATTTGACAATGTAAATTACTGGGTTACTAAGTTTCTCTCAGAAATGACTATTGCCTTTCAATTTAGTTGCCACATGGAAGTTTCGATAGAGTCTTGAAGGTGTAATTACCATTTCATACAACTGAATAGAAAATCAATAATTTAAGTGGTTTTACTTAATAATTGGTAGGTAAACATATATGGTACTCTGGTTATAGAATAAAGTCTTAATGGTGTACCAAAAAATCAATAACTTAAATGGCTTTACTTGATAATTGATATGTAAACATTTATGGTACTCTAGTTATAGAATAAAGTCTTGAAGGTGTACATTTCATATAGCCAACCAAAAAATCAATATTTTAAATGGCTAAGTTACTTGATAATGGGTAGGTAAATTTTTATGGCACTCTGGTTGCAGACCATTGTTCCTAATTGAACAGTTTCATAAAGAGCATCTATTAAGGCTCTTCACAATTTCTTGGAAGAGATCACAATATACTAGCCTTACTCAAAGAAAGCATGAATAAGGTCCATAAAGACTAAAAAAGTAAAAAACAGTAGGCAAGAAAAATGGGAATATGACATAGCAACTTGGGTTTGCAATGTATTTTTCATGTCTACATGTAGAGAAACATTGGGAAATTATAAATTAAGCGGAGAGAACATGCAATCACAATCGACATACTTACATAAACTAAACAAATGATGTAGAGAAACATTGGGAAATTATAAATTAAGCAGAGAGAACATGCAATCACAATCGACATACTTACATAAACTGAACAAATATAATGGTATTGTATTAATATAAGGAATGTGGATACATAATGGTGGTAACTGAAGTGAGATATGGCATCTAGTACAGTGATAAATTTAAGAAACCCCCCTCAAAAAAAGATATAAAATCTTGGTGAATCTTTCATTTTTTTAGGAAAAAATATTAATTTCTATTGGCGAATCTTTCCTTTTTTTCAAAAAAATATTTAATTTTATTGTTGATTTTTTTACATCACTAAAATTTTATAGAAATTTTTGGTGAATCTTGAAAAATAATAGGAAAATGCATTAATTATGATGACGAATCTATCCAATCTAAAAATAATTCTCATGGAAAAATAGGAGCTCAAGTGTGGAAATTATTGATGGGTTGAAGGGGTAGACTATAATATTTACTTTCCACCAATTTATTCTACAAGGTAAAATGTACCCATGGTCTGTAATTCTCATGGGGCTCAAAATTGCTTTTAGATCATTGATCTAATGACCCTTATTGTAATCTACAATGTAAAATTTACCCACAATCTATAATGCTCATGAGACCCAAAATTGTGGGCCCCATAAGCATTACAAATCATGGGTATATTTTGACTCATCGAATACAAGGGCCATTAGATTATATTATATATCAATGGTAGAAACTAAAGACTAGAAATATGGTCCTAAAGCAACTAATCATTATGATATACAATTGGCGAATTAATATAGATTTATACTATAATTTATAAAATTTAAGCGAATATGATCTAATCATGTATCGAATATTGTGGCAAATTTTTGAGTAATTTTTTTTAATAAAATAAATTATTTGGAAATTTAAATAAGACTATAATATTTTTTTTTTAAATGTGGCGATTCAAGTCACATTATAGCCCAAACTATTAGCCAATTTTGGATTCCCAAATTTCAACTATTAGCCAATTGGCGAATATTAGTCACTAAAAAAATCACTAGTCCAGTAAGTTTATGCTTGCTTAAATATTGGACTCAAATATGGGTATGTGTAGGATCATGATGGGCCAAAAAGTGGCAATATGATGGGTATGTGGCTAATGAATATTTTTTTACCCAAAATTGATGAAACGAAAAGGGTTTTTAAAGGAGATTCTCAGCTTTCCACCAATATAAATTATGATTTACTTTGAATTTAATAAGTAATTATTATTCATTTTCTATTCAAATTGACTAAAGTCCTGATTGATAGACTAATTGAAAAACATCTATAGCTTTCAAATGTTGTCAATTTTTTGAATCTAAAACATGCGTCACATTCTATGCTTCGCATACTATAGGATTAAAAAAGTAAAAAATGAATTTCATGAAGTTTTGACCAAGTTAAGGTGGTTAGACATACAAATTTTTATATTTTTTAAAAGTTGTAATAAGAAAATCATAATTAATTATTTACTTGGAAAAAAATTACAAAAAAAATATTCATCACATTGAGACATGAGTCCTCTACTTATATCTAAAATCTTATAAAAATTATTATCATTTTATTGTGGTTAGGGTGGTTAGACAGACACCTACTTCTTATTTTTTCCCTGAAATTTAAGTACTACTGCATTGAAATTTCAATTTTTCACCAAATAGATATATGTTTTTAAAACAAACCTATTAGTTTAGAAACTACATTCAATTTTTTACAGATTCTATTCTTACATATTTGTAAAATAATATAGATAACTTATTCAATTTTTTATGTCAAGTTGCCTAACCTTGATTTTTTCAATTTTTTTGCCACTTAAGGGCCTGTTTTTTCCACGATGATCCTACACATACTCATATATATAGTAATAGTTGCAACTATAAATCTCATTCTAAATACAAATGACAATAGTCACAAGAAGAGGATAGCATCTGCCATCCTGTCTAAGCTTTAGAGTCATCAAGCAGTGGACACTAACTAACCTGCATAAATCTTCCCAATGGAGCTTCTGGTCATCTCTAATAATTTTGATGTTGATATTGAAATTGATGCTAGCATTGTTGCCTCATTCTTAAATTTTGTTTTTGGAGTTGTTTATTGTAGAACTCTTCTTACCCCATGCTAAAGATGTAAAACCCTCTTAAAATCTATATTTTAGCATTGAGTCACTATAATTTTGAAGAATAGGGCACTACTTTTGTAACATGAAAACATGTGGAAAAATGCACATTAAGTGGGGACATTTATGCCATGTGAAATGAAGCCACAAGATACTGGTACAAAACAAGTTCAGAATATATATATATATATATATTCCACAAAAAATGGTTACAAAATAGCAACCAAAAAATACCAAGGCAAGGCCAAAATTACAAAGTAGAAAGTCATATTTTTGTAATATACATATCATAAGCTCTTACGTGTCAAATCTGAATTTAAACAAAGTTCAAAGAACAACAAGAAAAATAGTTGTTTCTTCAAAAGATGGCTAGTGAACAACAATTTTTCCTTTCATACATAGATAAATGTAGGAACCAGCAGTTTGCATCATATATGCGCATTAACATGATCAGAGTCTAAAAGAAAACTAGAACAACAGGTAGGGTCACTTCCTTCCTATTGTGTGTTGATGTTCTATGCAACAGAATGGAAGGCACTAGGTTTGTATAAGGTGGTTACTTTTGTACCAAAAACATTTTCCTACATTGATCTCTTTTCTTGAGTGGCCACACTTTTGGCGAAAAGAGAAAACATTGCATCCATGACAAAAAACAATAGAATCAAAATCCACCAAGTTGGTAAAATGAATAGTGAAAGATAAAAGTGCATGGTTTGTACAATTTTTGGAGTAAACAAATTGAAGTTTCACAAAAGACAAGCTTACCAAAAGCTAAAGACAAAAGCATCAGTGAGTAGATTGTGTCCATTGTTATAAGCTCCACCAGCTTCACCAACCCAAGCACTTGACCAAGGTCCATAATTCTCCAAGATTGTTTTGAGGTTCTTGAATGTAGACTCTTCTCGAGTAAGATACGATGGATCTAGTATCTTCTCCACAAGATGCTAATCAACACCTGGTAACCAAATAACAAATTGTGAAGCAATATCATCTAAAAACTTGATATGATGAATAGACTGATGAAAACTAACATCTCATAAAAAAATGTAAATTACAAGAGTATATGATTTCACTGACAAACTTATTGAATATGTTATGTATTTCTAAATTGAAAAGGAAAAAATTGAAGAGTTACATTTCAGATTAAAAACTAGCAACTCTTTTTATTGCAGGTCTCACAATAACATGCCCATCAAAGAACCCCTAAAACAACCCATTTGATGTGTAGTCCCAATTGACCACACTCCACATTCTGAAGCCCCACACTTCTTGTACCATATGTCCATACACACACTTTACACATGAACAACATTTATGTGGTAGATTGTTAGAATTTTTGTAAGCTTGGTATTGTTTGAAAAACATGTAAAAAATTCTTATAACTTTGCAGCAGTCTTGAAATCCAAAGATTTACATTGCAAATGCAACATAAGAGATTGGTCATTGCAAACACAAACCAGAACTTCACCATGAAGAATTAGACACCAAAATCAACCCAAAAGATCCACTTATTTGGAAAGAAGTCTTAAAGTGGCGTGTTCTCACAAAATGCATTGATTGCAATTATCATGGTAGTTATGTATGTAATCATGGAAAGCACTAAATGGAGATGTGAGCTCCCATGGAATACATGATTACATGTTTAATTTCAACAGATCTTAAAAAACTCTTTACAAACTTCAAGTATATGTCATTGGCTGGAGTAAAACTAAACTTCAACTTTTCCAATGATTGGAACATAGATAATATTTTGGATGAGTTGTCAGTTAATGGCACCATGAAGGTTGTACACATTTGTATCAAAGCATATGGTATATAATATGTATGTATATAAAGTAGGTAGAGTAGTGATTATAAATTGGTATTGAAAATATCATATCATAGTAGCATTACACGCAACAAACCTGCCATTAATCCCAAGTAAGATCATGAATTATTCCAAGTTCTCACAAGTTATTCAAGAAGTTAGGCCATCATAGAAAACTTTTACAAACTATTTGAACCAAGGTTACCCCAAGTTTCTAGGACAGGGACGGCAAGGGACGGCGGGACGAGTCCCCAAGTTTCCAATTTTTGAGGCCAAAATTAGGGACGGCAGGGGACGACTATATAAAAATATACAGAAAATTTTAAAAATATAGGGAAATTTTAAATATTCAATAGATAACATGAATAAGGCATGCATAATACACATTATAGAACATTAACATATAACATTTGTGTTGAACATTATGCCAATACTCAATACGCATTCAAAATTAACATACAGTTACACAAATCATGAAACAACCTCCAAGTTATAATTTATAAACTTATATCAAAATTCCCAAAGGCTACATTGCTGCCATATAGTTTTAAAGTTTTAGTTTGCTATAAAAATCAAAATACAATATCGTATGTCAATAATGAATACAAAATAAACAAAGAGCACTGTTACCCCTAATCATCTCTCATAACTGCATCAAAATCAGAGTCATCCTCTAAGTCACTACCACTGTAATGCTCCTCCTCATCCAATGGGACCCCAACCAAGCCCTCAACTGTCTCCTCCTCATCTACCTGAGCTGTGTCCTTGGGATCAATATCCCACTATAGAGCTGGAGTCTGTCAATACTCTGGAGTTTGTCGATCCTGAAGCCGAAGAGCACTATGAACGGCCACTAGCTTCTCTGCTCGTCTAGAGGTAAGTCTATTCCTCTTGAGGGAGTGGATAAAGCTATACATGGACCAATTCCTCTCTGCAGTAGAGGAACTAGCAACCTGTGCAAGAAGGTGAGTGGCAAGTATCTTCAACTACGGTGTATCTCTCCCATGATAGGTCCACTATCCAATAGGGTTCGCTTGAGCTAATATAGCTCTTCAAGTTTGGGCCATTAAGATTAGAAAAGTCTAGAAATTGTGACCAGAGTAGTGAAGCTTGCTCGGCTGGATAAATCTTTTCAATGGCCCATGTGAACCCATCTAAAACCTCAACATCATCACATGGAGGCACCCTACCATCCCTTGGTGCATACCATTTTGGATTTAGAGCAAAGGCAGCCATATGAAGTGGGGTGTTCATTGTATTCCACCTCCGTGTCACAATGGGCCTAATGTTTTGCTCATATAAATCCAAAGTGGGGTCCTTTTCCAAAATAACTTGCTTGATCTTCCCAAGCATAGTGTTAAATGTCTCATATATCTCTCCAAGACTAGGAGAGTCTGTATCAACATATCTAATGAAATCTACAATGGGTGAGATAAAGGAGCAAATATATCTGCAAAATGCAAACAAAAAGTTCAAAATAATTAGTTGACAAGTTATTTGACATATTAGAAACTTCAAAAGTTGGAACATTGGACAATAAAATTAAAATATTAAAATCAGAAATTTAATATGAAAATCAGCCATCTAATATGTCTTACCTCACATTGGCCCACCAATCATCATCGAGGATCTTTTGTTTGATGCTCTTTCCTTGAGTAGAACTTGCATTAGGCCATCTAGTCCACTCAGCATTGACCATCATCAGTTGTAGAGGCTCATGCACCTCAACCATCCTCTCCAATAGGATGAAGTATGTGGCATATCTACATTCATTAATTCAATGATTCATTAAAAAATAAAAATTTAAAACAAAATCAGATTATGAATACAAATTGAAAGTGAAACAAAATGAAGTAAATGGCATACCTTGTATCAATAGGTTTGAGAAACTCCTTCTTTGAAAATGTCCTGAAAAGAGCAAGTGAGGTGTGGTGGTTGCAAATGAACATCTGAATTTCTCTAGCTTCTGCCACCGTTTTCTTCACCCAATCCATCTTCCCTATGTCTTTCAATGCATTGTTCAATGCATGAACACAACATGGGGTCCAAAATATGTGCCTGTAAGTACCCTCCACCATCAACCCAGCCGATTTGCACACACGTGCTGAATCGGTGATCACCTGCACCACATTTGCAGCCCCAACCTCCTCTATGGCATCTCTCAAAATGGAAAATTGGAAGTCAGCATCCTTACGTCTCCCTGAACAATCTACGGCTCTAAGAAAATAAGAACCAGCAGGGCATGTGACTATGACATTGATGAGTGGCCGACGTCTACAATCAGTCCACCCATCCATCACTATAGAGCACCCCGTCCTCATCCATGTTTGCCTCATCTCCTCCATTAACACATTAACTTTGGAGTACTCTTTGTCTAGGAGGGTGGTGCGTAGCTTATGATCTCCAAGGGGTACGAATGAAGGACCAACAGTGGCTAAGTCTTTCACCATTTGTTTGAAATAAGAGGAACGGGCCACATGAAATGGAATGGCATGGGCAAAAAAGAATTTGGCAATGGAGGATTCAGTGGTTTTTTGTGCTTGGTTTTGAAACATGGACTCAATTGAGGCTACCTTATCACTACCAATCACCTTCCTCTTTCCTCTTAAGATAACACTACTACCAACCATGGAAGGACTAGGAGTAGGAGTAGGCATAGATGATTGTGAACTTGGGAAAGGAGACCCACCTTGAACCCCACCATCACACTCCCTTTGATTTTTTTGGCACTCTATAAATAGTGCATCTGTCAATGCAGGACACACTCTAACTCCATGGCCCACCTCACCCAAAAAATGAGACCTAACTCTAGTGTAGCTGCTCCTAAACTCCTTTTCACAAACATGGCAAAACCAAACCCTACTCCCCCTTAATTTTTTTTGTCTTTCACCCATAGTTGTCACAAATTGAAGGAATGTTTTTTTTTTGTCTAGTGGGTGTTTTGCATAGTCCTTCATAGTTTTGGTATTGGTTGATGAAGGATGGTGTTGGGTAGGGGTTATTTGCTCTCTAGTTTTCCTTCTAACTTGCATTTCAACTTCACTATCACTCCCACCCTCACTGCTACTCATGTTTTTTGTTTTTAGAATGCAAGTTTTGACTGAAAATGTAAAAAATAAAAATAAAAATTAGACTATGTATACTTCATATTTTTCAAAAAAATGAAAAAATGAGAATAGAGAAAGGAATTGCATACCTCTTTGATGGATTTGCACTCCCTACAACACTATTTCAACCTCCTCTCCTCCTTCAAACTGTTGCTCCTTCTCCTTCAATCATGGCTGCAATTTTTTTTCTTCTCAAACCCTTGGCTGCTCACACAAACAAAATGAATAGAATGAAGTTTTAGAGGCCTTTCTTCTTTCATAAAAGAGTGCAAAATAGTAGGGCCCACGCATGCCACGTAGGCAGGCCTTTTCTTTTAAACTTTATGCTTTTTTTTAAGTTTATGCGCTTTAAAACGCGGGGGATGGTCGACCATCCCCGGGACGGTCGAGGGACGGCTCAATCATCCCCCTTCTATCCCCGAGACTGGTCAACCATCCCCCTTTGGGGATACGGCATCCCCCCGTCCCTAGGACGTTTCCCGTGTTTTGGCAAAAAAGGGGGACAGTCCCCCCCCATCACCTTGTCGTCCCCTAGTACCCGAGACGTCCCCGAAACTGAGATGGGGGATTTTTTTTTGGGGGGGGGAGAATGTGTCCCCAAGTAACCCTGATTTGAACATATCTTAAGCAATCTCAAGAGACACATAAAAAGTAGAATCTTAGAAAATTTACCTTTTGTACCCAAGAATGACTCCTCATACATAGAGCCTAGAAAAAGACATGTGCCAAAGAGTTTGAATCTAGATAAATTACTAGCATGTTTCATTCAAAATTTTGAGTAGCTATTGTGAAAACATAAAATAAACATTGCATCTTGTACCAACTTGTTTACCTATTAATTAACTCAAGCTCCACCAAGGTCGTCATGCTGACTATGAATCAAGCGACCCTCTAAGTGAAAAATCATGCTTTGATGGATGTGCCAAGCCCTGCAAATAGTACAAGACATGTACACAATCTAATTACATTATGCCAAATTGGAATAATGTTATATATCTATATATGCGTGTACAAATTATATATATACATGAGTACATGATTTAAAAACTTAAAAATCACCTATCCACTAATATTAATCACATCAACTGAATCATGCCTACGTAGACGGTCTGTCCTCAGACTCAGTGTAACATGAGCTAACTCCCTCTACAATATATGTATAACATAAATGTGCACATTAGGAATATCTACCATTTAAGTAAAACAAGTAATATTAAAGTTTAAACAAGTTTAAATTGTGCACGTGTATACTTACATACATACCTCTGTATTAGGTGGTGTAGGATCCATTGCAATGATCATATCTATCAACTTGGTTGTATCACAGATCTCTTTGGCTATATCTAGTATTGACGAGTGTAGTGGACTAACCAGGTGAGATGGCATTGACGACATGTCTCCATGTACTAGAATATCCACAAAACCTAATGATCCCATCTGCAACTGATCATCAAGTAAATCCAGGCCTTGGGATGCATGATGTCGAACACTCGCAGGAGGACCAATAGGTGTACCCTCCTCTCCAGTAGCTGAATGAGCTGTAGGTGGATTTGACAAATGTGAAACGTTGCCAAAGTGATGAGAATGTTGTGAGGGACCTGTAGTCTGGTTGGATCCTAGATGTGAACAAGTTTTATCCACATGTCCTCTGACCTCATGTATTGGGATCCCAAGCTCTTCCAAAATGAAACCATATGCCTCCAATAGGTTGTCTGACAAACAATGAGTTGTACTCTGAAGCATCTACTATCCTTTGAGACCATCTATGTCTAAGGGTGAAAGGAAACCTGCCATACCATAAGGATCAATACCATGATCTGATGGTCTAAATCACGCAAAATGACTCATCAAATATCTCCCCACATGATCAATAAATATTGTAAATGCAGCAACAGCTATATCACCAACATTGTCAATTACTTCCCTTTGGGAAGAAATGACAACCTCGTCTGCAATAGGCGCTAGGGTTGGGGAGATAGCAAGTAATATCTCCCCTACCAAATCCTGATAAAATTAAGGCTATTGATTTGGTCGATGAAAAGCCTCCTTGTCAGCAACCCTACCATGCCCCTGACCATAATATTGTGGTAGGTCCAAGTAGTTGACATTGAGGCCCAAATGAACCTTAGCATACAACTAATGTGCAAAGTATAAAGGAATTTGGTCATTATTTGGATAACGACCAAATGTTGCAAGAAAGTGTGGGTATATCAAAGGGGTCATCTGAGGATCAACACATCAAGTCACTTGATATCCCTTAACCTTGGATTTACCAATGTAATGTGGAAAAAATTGTATTTTGAGGGTTTCTTTTGGAACTTGCTGCTGAACATCTACAAGAGAAACCTCACCACTAATCTCTTGCTACATATGAGCAAGAATATCTACTACAGTGTCAACAGAATAAGGATGTGTAGTGTCAAATGTTTGTCTAATATTCTCTAAGTTATATAGAATTGACACACATGTATCTTTGTAAACCCCTGTGGTGGTGGGCTCATCTAGAATATGACACAATTTACATCTCTCCTCGTCTATATTGGTAAATATTCCCGCAGGTGGTGGTCCTGAAGCCGCCATATCGGTCCCTGATTTGTCCAAAAAAATAAGTTACTTTAAACATCATAATGTTTAAATTTAAGTGAAAATAAATAAATAGACTTGCTCTTTTCCATGCCAAAAAAGAAATCAAAAATAAAATGACAGACAAGGGAAGAAGAATTACAAACATCATCACTTTATTTCTTATTTCATAATTTGTAGAAGCTTATGCTTGAGAAATTAACAAGAATAGATAAACTTAGCTATAAAAGTTGGCTTTCATTATATGGTTGAGCACATATCATCTAGACTCTCAAGACAATCCCTCTTCTGAAAAATGATTCACAACTCCTAATGAGGATCATCATAAGCTCTAATCAGGTCTTCAAACAATCTATAATGTGTACTATCCCTCAAGATGTGGGCATCACATGCAATATGGTCCATATCATCTAGAGATGGGATTCTTGTCATGGCATATGCATCTGAATCGATGAGCGATGTAGATATCCGCTAAGCTTGGACTATAATATCAACAATATTGTGATGCCCAAATTTTGAGGGATACATGTCATAGATTGTTTAAAGACCTATTGAGAGTTTATTGTGAAACTGGTTTGGGGTGTGCTCACAGATGTTCTCCCAGTTGCATCAAGAAGTGTCAGATCTGAATTTTTTATTTCAT
This sequence comes from Sequoia sempervirens, assembly GCA_007258455.2. Lineage (NCBI taxonomy): Eukaryota > Viridiplantae > Streptophyta > Pinopsida > Cupressales > Cupressaceae > Sequoia > Sequoia sempervirens. Next base: position 431,450,215 of record VDFB02047230.1, on the reverse strand, counting down.
TTCCAGTCAACCCTAGTTGAGTACTATGTTTGGAGGAATAAAATCGTAAACCCAACCTTGAGATTAGTTATACAATTACTAGTTTACATCATTCCTAGCCACCAACAATCATCCTCAACATTACATCGATCAAATAAGGTCCTATTCCAATCATCAGAAGGTTATATTAGTCATATAAGAAGTTCCAACATTTTGGAAAATTACATCAATCATATAAGGTGCTATACTAGTCATCAAAAGGTTATATGTCATATAAAGCACTATTCCAACATTCTGGAAGGTTACATCAGTCATATAAGGTGTTCTATAATGCCCTCCCATAATTTACAAAAAAAAAATGTGTTGACACTGACAAACCAAACACAACTCAGTAGGGATAGTTAAGTACAATAGGCTCCACATGTAACTATAATTAACTCAAATAGCTTCCAACATAGGACCCTGCTTGATATCCAATTGGTTCATTATTAAAACAATAAGCTCACCAAAACTAGATCTTGATGATCCCCCCAAAACTTGTCTAGTCTAGATCCTCTTTAGAAGCACAATCAAATTTTACTTTAGTCCAACCAAATGGAGGTGGAGACCAATAGGCACATTTTATAATGATCTTTCTATAACTAATTTCATGCAATTCCTTATTAATACCCAAACCTCAAGAAATTTTGACTTTCTAAATAGAAGGAAAAGTCATAAATTTCTTAAATTAGCATTATTTAGATTCTCCACAAGAAATCTAAAAATAAAGTTAAAGACATTATCAACACTATTAAAAAGTCATCAAGACTCAACCCATCTTAGTTGGGATAAATTTTGTAAACCTGATAGAAATAAATCTGCTTTGATGCAAATCTGACCCATAAACTACTCTAGATATTCTTAAACAACTCACCAATTATGGATTTCTAATGCTAGCTACTCCAAACATCTTTCAATTGAATGCAAAAAAGAAATACAGTACTAAAACCAAAGCAAAAGTAAGTAAAGAAATAGAAACAAAACACAAGATTTGGTCTAGAGAAACCCAAAAAGGGGAAAAACTCCAGTTGGATGATTAAATACTCTCCAAACTCCACTATAACCAATCAAGTACAGTCAATATGAATGAACTTCTCTTCTATAAAGTGAAAGATTGAACCCTGGAATAGAAAAAATGGTAAGGAAAAATAATAAAAGCATAAAACAAATAAAAAACCCAATCACATAACTTGGAAATCCAATTAAGAAATTCTTCAAATTCTTGAGTGATGACTTAAAGGAAACTAAAAGTGATTAAAAATGTGTTACAAGAGCTAAGTACAACAATAATCAGCAGAAAAAGTGAAAAAATGAGGGATATTCAAGTGTTCAAAGCTACAGCTAATATATTCATGTAGTTGATGACTTCTTCCCATGAATGTGTGAGTAACTATGAGTTTTTGGGTGAGAAGCTTGGTGAGTACTTGCTGAGTATATTCAGCTCGTGAGTCTTGGAAGAACTTTACTTCATTTCTAGATCATTTTGTGTCCCCAATCTCTTTTGGGGTACCTTCCAAATGTTGTTTTAGTGCTATCTATGAAATTGCCTTTTCTTGTTCAAATACTTTGTTCTCTTGGTTTATTTTTTCTCCATTCCAACTCTAAGCACAAGTAGTATTAATTGCACAAAGTTATATGGGAAAGATGATTTTTTCTCTGTTGGAATGGACATTTAGATCTAATTTGTTGGTGTTTGGAGGCTTTGGCTATGTAAGGGGCCAAAAATGATTGTTGTTAGAGCAATGTAAATACAATTTTTTGTTTTGAATTTAATGGGTGGGGCGGACCTAGGGCAAACATGAACACCAACTCTTTTTTAATATTATTTTCCATTTTCGTCACTAGCTCACACTTTATCCATTTTTGTCAAGTGTCACCTTTTCATTAGTTTATTAACTTAATTTTCGATAGCAAGTACATTAATCTGAAACAGATATCCATTATTAGATATTACAACCACCTCTTTTTAGATTAAGTCTTCCACACATAGAAACTCATTATTAGATATTATAGCACCTCTTTTCTAGACATGCACTTCACTGATGGGTCATTGGCCCTAACCCTGTTGGGTCCACAGTTCATCACTCCTGTCTCCAATTTCTTCCCATTTCGCACCCATCTCCCTCCCTCCCACATTTTCCATGGATTTATTTGAGAAGATGTATAATCGTCTTATTCACACTTTTGTTTTTCTATTAGTCTAAGGATGGAATGCCATATACTTGGTCAACTTTATGTCCATTAACCAAAGCATTTTTAAAAATTGCTCAATAATCTTGCACCTCTATTAGAGACGATGTGATGGCATGCAATCCAAAGTAAACCCATATGGAATGAAAGAATTATTGAGTCATTTCCTAAGCCAAGGTAGCATTTTTACATTGCATAAGAATTGTCATTTTGAGAATCTATCTACTACTACACACAATCCATCATTTTCATGCTTCATATAGTGAGTAAACTTGAAAGGAAATCCATGGAAACTACTTCCAAAGGTTTGCTCATAATATCAAATGAGTGTGCAATCATTTCTTCTTCTTGATTAGCTTGGGATTTAACCATTCATTCTTATGAAAAAGGGATCAGGCTCTAATAGAAACTCATAGCGAAAAGAGATTTAATGTTTTGAGGTTTGGATTTGAAAAGAGTGCAAGAGTTAACGTATTTTGCAACATCCACCTTGATAATGACCAAAGGAAGCACTTCTTCAATACAAAAGGATCATTCAAATAAAAAATAACCTGCAACCTTACTAGAGTAAGCCTCCCATATCATCTTCTATTTTTCTGCCTCAAGCAATACACGCAAGTTTCCCAAACAATAAAAAAGTGCATCCTACAAGAAGTAATTTGGAATTGACTTACCACTATGAAATACCTGATAAATTTCTGCAAAGTCTGAATCGAATTGGCATAAATTTTGGCCAACTGTTGGCCTCATGTCCACATGCATAAAGCATAATGAGAAGATTTTGGGAAATAATCTACTCAAATAATCTACTTTTGGATTAGCACAACCTTTCTCATATATGATGTTCAAGTGGAACTATTGGAGGTATGAAGACCATCTTTAATAACATCACTGCTGCAACTTGCATGCATTCACAAGAACTGCAAAGGCTTGTAATTTGTATGGATGATGATCTCCATTACCCAAAGACGTGAAAAAACTAATCGACTTTGATATCACTATTACAGATTATGTAACTTTGATATCCCAAAAAATGGTGAATTACACTATTCACTGAGTTACATATTGTCCCAGTTGTTTATCTGCATGCAACTCAGCCATGTTCGTAAACCAAAACGCAATAGGTCTAGTATGAAGAAGAATCATCAGCAAACCACAGCTAAAGACAAGCATCTCTTGGCATTCATCACCATAAATCCACCAGTGATTTCAGACTTCCACTAACTCATTTACATAGTAAGAACATTAATAAGTCAATCACCAATCATAGAGCCTCAAGAGACTCAAGGAATTCATTCAATCAATGCCTAGAGAGAAACACAGACTTAATTGAATGCAGGAACATCACTATCTCAATGCCTTTGAGATTCAAGGAATTTCCTTATCAATGCCATGTGGGTTCCAAGGCCTTTACAAGGCATACCTCAAGGACATCACAAGATTAGGTCACTCGCATTAGGGACTCCACAAATACCAATACCTTGATAACTTCATTGTGGTCGATGGCCTCAACGAGTTCACAAAAGTCCAAAAATAGACACATTAACTCAGAAAAAGTATACAAGAAAAAATTATAGTAGATCTTGCACTTCTATGTTAATCAAGAGTTAGATTCTTCAATCAACAACATATTATTTTAGTCAAAAGTCTGACATCATCAAAGAGATGTATTTGACTGACATCATGAAAGAAGTATGCTTGACATTATCAGAAAGAAATGATAGTAAGAATGAGAGCAGATTCTTGTGCATTAATGTTAATAAACATTCAAATTCCCCAACAACAAAATTTTATTTTTCTCAGCACATTCGCAACATCCAAATCTCTGATGATGTCAAACTGTAACTTGTTGAGAGCATTCAATTTGGTAAATGGTTAGTAATTTATCAATCTCACAGCCATAGAATCACCACACTAGCATCAATTAGCAATCACTGATGTCTTACTAAAGCCATGCATGTCTTATTAAAGTTACTAACAGTAGAATTTACGCAAGTCTTATTAAAGCCAACGGGCAAAGCACAGGGAAAATTTCAAGTAAAAACAAAACCCCTAATCCTAAACCCCGCTGATAACAACAATTGAATGATAATTGTTTTCATGCACCTGCTTTTGCTTGTACAATCTTCGCCTTCCTTCACCTCGCCCTGTTCGTAAAACGACCTCACGCAGTTCCTGAAAGTGGCAGAAACTGTAATTAAATGCTCAAGAATGTTTAATTTAAGAAAAAAGAATTAGATAGTTAAATTGTTTTACAAGTTAATCCAAAATGAATTCAAACTCATATTTTAAGTAATTTATTTTTTCTAAATTAACCCTAATTACCTTATTAGTTGTGATATGGAAGATTAATTGTGTCTCTTTCCTATTCCTCTTACTAATAATTTGCAAATGGAACTTATAATCTCAATCCTCAAAATAAGTTAAACAAAATAGAATTATTAATTAAATCTATAATCACTTTTAAGTTCAAAAATCATTTAATTAAATAAAACTAATTCTTAATCATAACTAACTTCAACTGCTTAGTTCCTTTAAAAATCTGAAATCCGCCTTCATCAAATTTTATGGACCAAATTAAATTTGTGTTTCCTTTTTTCTTGCAAATCACAACTAAACATATTTGTTTCATTTCACTTGATTATTATTTTTTTATTATATATATATATATAATTTCAATATACTATAAAAAGCTAACTCTTAGACAAAAAGCATCTATGTATGTAACATATAACATGACATTCCATCCCCATCCCAACACTGGGACAAAACACACGACGAAAAGACTTGACGGTGGATGGTGGACGGAGACAGACGGATAAAACGGAGTTGACAGACGATTGTGGACGGACTTTACGTACAAATTTTGAAAAACCAGCAGAATTTAAAAATCAGCGGGATGTTTAAAGTGGGCGGGAGTTTTAAAATCAATTTTCATTTGTTTTGCAGCAACGCATATGCAAATCATTTGTGTTCTACTGATCGTTGGTTTTTCAGGTTTGATGGCGGACTGCGATGGAGAGTTTATTTGCCAGTCAAACCACAATGTCTAAATCCTTCATTATCGTTTCCAACTAATGTGTATATATATGCACATACGAATGGCGAAAATGATCATGTGTTGCGGGTGCCGAGTCGGTTTGTCATCTCCGCCAAAACGTGCCTGCACTTGGTATACACAGAATGCCCATTTCTATTTCTGATTATCTGATTTTTATAGTCTGTATGTACACAGATTTTTTTATTTCAAAACAAATTCATTTTTATTATTTATTTTTTTCTGCAATTCCCGTTTTTGTATGTTACATGCCTCTGCATTTTGCTATTATGTCGCTTCTCTTTGGTGGAGGTTTGTCTGTATTAGTTTATACTAATGTCTTTTGTTTGTATTAAACTGAATTATTTTGGGGAGATCGTTTTGGATTCAAAAGCCAAGCCAGATTGAGACTTTGAGGGAGGCAGTTGGTAGACGGTTGGGACAGAGAAAAAATTACTATCTATAGTTTTCTTCTCATTTTCCTTTACTTGTGACGAGGATATGGTTAGTGTTTTGACTATTGGTCCTTGGATGATTGGAAAATCATCATTGGTACTTAAGAAGAGGGAAGTAGGTTTTAATCCAAGCTCATGCTCATTTTCCTCAGCCCCTGTATGGGTTCGTCTCTCAGCTCTTCTACTGGAGTTTTGGGATAAGCAAGTTTTCACTGGTATTGCAAATACTTTTGGGAAGCTTCTTTCTATTGACCAGATGACTGCTTCTCAGAAAAGGTTGGTGTATGCTTGCTTTTGTGTGATTGTTGATCAATCTGTGGATTTACCTGAGAAAGTATCGATAAACTCAAACTTGGGTGTCTAAAATCAAGTGATTGAGTACGAGTCTTCCTTTTGCTTGTTTTCACTATAAGAAAGTTGGGCATTGGGTGAGGAAATTTCCTTCAAAGCCTACTAAAATGACTCCTTCCCAGCCCTTGAAAGAGTGGAGGGAAAAGGAGAAGTCGAAGGATGGGACGAGGGCAGAAGTTGGAAGATCTAATGTTTTGTCGAAGCATGATGTGGTCCAGAATGTGGAGAACGATGCCTTGAGCAAGGTTGAGGATGGTATGGGGAAGGATCATGTTGCTCTTGCTGTATCACCAAAAGATTTCCCTATGAAAGAGATAGTTCTATTGTCTTGTGATCAGATTCCTCATGTGGATGGTCACAACTTTTGTTGAATGAGACTGTTTTGGAAGAAGGGGAGTTGAATGCTCATGCAAAGGACAACCTCCTTGGCTCGGCTGCAAAGCCAAGGAGTGGAAGGGAAGAGTTGGTGAGTGATAGTAAGGAGCTTAAAATTCCTGAGTTGGAGGAGTTTGCTTGTCCTATTGATGTCTTTGATTCGCCTGTTAAACCAAATGTGGTGCTTACCTCTTTTGTCACGAGGAATGACTTGGGTAGCTCTTTTCCTGTGAAGGAGACTCCCTTTTTGCCTATTAAGACCAGAAATAGGAAGAAATATGCTTCCCCCTAGGGGGTTACGACTAAGAATCACCAGAAAGCTAATTGTGGGTCGGAGAAGTGGGGCAAGGGAAGACCTTCTCTATAGCAGCATAAGGAGAAAGAAAGTAAGGAAAAAATTGTTGATGGTTCCTAGAAAACCTTATTTGAGATGTGCTTGAAGAGAACATCTTAGAATCTCCTATGAAGATCCTTTCTTGGAATATCTAAGGGTTGAATAACCCTCATAAGCAGGACCTCCTTGCTAATTTAGTAAAGGATCATAAACTAGATATTATTTTGATTCAAGAAACTAAAATGCATGTGGATAGGCTAGATAATTTAAAGAAAAGGTTGTTTAAGGAGTGCGGGCTTCATGGTTTTGATGCAGAGGGAGCTTCAGGGGGTGTGGCTACCTTTTGGAATTCAAAGGTGGTCATTGGGAGGGATGTCTTTGGTGAATCTAACCATATTGCAACCTCCTTTCATCACATTAGGGATAATTTTTCCTGGGTTTCTTCTAATATTTATGCCCCTATTTTGAAGAGTGCTCATAAGCAGTTCTAGGGGAATCTAAATTCCTTCAAAGCTTATCACCCTACAGATCATTGGTTGGTTATTGGTGACTTCAATTCTCCTTTGAGTAGCTTGGAAAAGATGGGGGTCCTAGGTGGATGATGAGAGTAGATTTGATTTGATGTATTTTATCAATGACAATGCCTTGTTTGATGTTGAATTGTAGGGGGCCTCCTATACCTAGTTGAACTGAAGAATTGGGGATGCGTTGATTTAGGTTAAGCTGGAAAAGGACCTCCTTTCTCCCAATTAGCTGATTTATTATTCCTAATCCCTTTTTTCCCTTACTAGATTGGGTTCAAATCACTTCCCCATCTCCTTTTGGTGGACTTGGTTGGTAGAAGGCGATCCTTCCCTTTCCGGTTTAAAAAAATGTAGGTGGCACATCCTGATTTTAAAGATAAATTATCAAAATGGTGGGATATCCAAGTTGATGGTTCAACAATGTATAGAATTACTAAGAAGTTGGATTCGGTGAAAAATAATGTGAGGATTTGAAATAAGTCATCCTTTGGGCATATTTCTCATGATAATCTTGTATAAAGGAGGAATTGGACCTATTGTAGTAGACTATTCAAGCTTCTAGGTATAATGCTAATGTGGCCAATGAGGAGAGTGTGCTCTTATCTCATTTGCATAATATTGTTGCTAAAGAGGTAGAATTTTTGAAGTAGTGGTCTCGTGCAGTTTGGCTCAATTGTGGTGATAGAACACAAAATTATTTCATATCACTAATTTTGAAGCATTGTGCCTCCACTTATATTGATTGTATCCATCATAATGGTAGGATGATTGAGAACGATGGGGAGATTCAACAAGCTGATGTTGCTTACTTTGTTGATCTCCTGTCTAGTAATTTTGCTCCTGACATGGCTGCTTAAGACTAGATGTTGGAGGATATTCCTAGAATCTTGACTAGGGATTTAAATAACATGTTATGTAGTATCCCTTCTACGGAGGAGGTTACGAAGGCTATTTTTTCTTTTGTTGGGAATAAAGCCCCTGGTCCAGATGGGTTCCCCTTGTTTTGCTTTCAGGAGTTTTGGACAATTGTTTCTAAAGATGTGGTTGATGCTACCAAGGAGTTTTTTGGTAGTAGAAATTTGTTGAAGGATCTTAATCCACATTCATTGTTCTTATCCTGAATATTTTGGGTGCCTCTGCCTTTAATGAGTTTTATCCTAGTAGCCTTTACAACTCTATTTATAAAATATTCTCAAAGGTTTTGGCTTTAAGACTGCAGAGGGTTCTTCCATTGATAATTTCTTAGCATCAAAGTGGATTTGTTTCCGACAGACAAATCCTTGATCCTATCATTACGGTTCATGAAAATAACCATTCCTTGATGGTTAACAAGAAGGTTGGTCTTTTGTTGAAACTGGATTTAGTGAAGGCTTATGACCATGTGAACTGGCAATTTCTTGTAAAAGTTTTATCTGCTTTTGGCTTAGACTTCGATAAATTCTTGAAGCTAATAATGAGTCTTATCTCGATAGTTTCCTTCTTTGTGTTGGTGAATGGCCCCCCTTTGATTTCTTTAGGAGCTCTTAGGGTGTGAGATAGGGTGACACCATTTTGCCCTTTTTATCATTATGGCTGAAGTTTTTGGGAGAAATCTTCAAAAGTAGGTGTCTATTGATGTCATTAAGGGGCTTCGTCTGACCTCTTCCTCTCCTCCTTGTTTGCATCAACAAGTCATGGATGATATGATGATTTTGGGAGAGTCTTTTGTAGCGGAAGCTAAAGCCATCAAATTGGTTATTCATATTTATGAAGTTGCCTCTGGCCAATTGGTGAGTCTTCCTAAAACTACTTTATTTTTTTTGAATACTCTAGAAAGAAGAAAGCAAAGAATCACTAGCATTGGTCTGCCACTATGTGCTAATTTTGTTCCTGACTCATTTTGGAATGGACTGGTCGAAAAATTTAATGCTAAGTTGGTGGGTTGGAAAGGAACCCTTCTTACTCAAGCTGGAAAGTTGGTCTTGATCAAATCTATGTTGCAGAACCTCTCAGTGTATGCATTAAGCTTGTTCCAGATCTCACAAAAGTTTTGGGAGAATATTTAAAGCATTTACAAGTGGTTCTTATGGTTTGGGGTGGAGGATAAGAAACATATGAGTCTTGTCTCATGGGAGGAGGTGTGTCGATCTAAAGCCCAAGGGAATTTAGGTTTGAGGAAAGTTAAGGTTTTTAATTCTGCCCTCCTGGCTAAGTAATTAGGGTTTCTTCTAGCTAGTGAAAAGGATTGGACGGGTATTCTTCCTTTTAAATACCTTTCTAGCATTGACAAGTTTAGGGAGTTCTTGAGGGAAGATTTCTTACCTCCTTCGGGATCTATATTTTGGAATTCCTTAATTAAGGTGAGAAGTATTGTCTCCACTGGTCTTCTTTGGTTGGTTGGAAATGGTAGAGACATTCAATTTTGGGATGATTGGTGGATTGTTCATGGTCCTATTCATGTTGTAGTCTAGGCGGATCCTTTTAGGGATCTTTGTGTATGGGAATTTGGTGTTTTTATTGTTGATTACATTGTGGATGGTACATGGAAAAGAATTCATAAGGATTTTAGGGAATTGGATCCTCTCTATGGTTTCCTATCTCAAATTCATATCCCTTTTGTTCCTCAAAGGCATAAGGTGGTTTGGAGGTTGCTTCCACAAGGTTAGTTCTCGATGGCATTTGCATTCCATTATTTGAACAATATTGTGGGCCCACACCCCCTTGGGCTCTTGTTTGGTCTTCAAATCTGATTCCTAAGATCAATATGTTTTTTTTGGTTGTTAGTTTAGGATAAAATCTTGACTATTAACAATCTTTGGAAAAGAGACTTCTCCATGATTAATAGATGCTATCTTTGTGAGGAGGATTCAGAGGATTCCCACCATTTTTTTATTGGATGTAGATATGCTTGGGAGGTGTGGGGGCTCTTGCTTAATCTCTAGAAGTTGGAGTGGGTCTTCTCTTCTTCAGTTTTGGAGCTTTGGAATCAATGGTAATCTCCTTTTTCCAATCCTTCTTTGTGTTTTCTTTGGTCCCTTATCCTTCCTCGTGCTGTTTGGGGTCTTTGGAAGGAGAGGAATAATAGAATTTTTAGGAATTTTTCTCTCCCCACGATCTCCCTATTTTTTAAGATCTTAGCAGCCATTAAGGATATTTTCTTGAAGGTTGTGGTTAATTCTATTTTCCCTGGTCATGTGGTGGTTTTCAGATTATGATTTAAGGATGGTAAAGCAGTGTAAAATTTTCTTTGATATTTCCCAGCCTTTGAAAAAAGCCAAGTCTAATAGAATGGGGGTCATTTGGTATTCTTCTCCTCCTGGGTGGTTTAAATTTGACTTTGATAGTTCTACTAAAGGTAATTGGGGTCCTACTAGTTGTGGGGGAGTGTTAAGAGATAATAATGGTAGGTTAGTTTCAGCTATGGCACTCCCTTTAGGGATCCAGAAAAACCTCTATGTTAACGCTACAACAGCCTATCATGGTTTAAAATTGGAAAGGGACAAGGGGGTTTCCAAGATTTGGTTGGAAGGGGACTTGTTGAACATTATAAACTACCTTAGGAAGATCTCTCCTCATTTTTGGTCCATAGAAATCCTTATCATTGATACTATTGCTTTGTTGAATAACTTTGAATAAGTTTGCATTTCCCATGCATTGTGTGAGGCTAATGGTGTTGTGGACTTCTTGGTCAACTATGGTGTGTCTTCAGCTAGGTCATGGGAGATTAGTGACAACCTCCTGGTGGAGCTTATTACTTTTCTTAAAAATGATAGTCTTTAATTATTTGAAGGGGGCCGATTTTTCTCCTAAACATAAGGGATGAAGGTTTAATGATTACCCTTTGATGTCAATTAGACATTTGATGGTTGAATCCCTTATTGGAAATTGTGGGAGGATGTTTTGTATTCTTAGGAGGGATCTAGTCATTATTTCTAGTTGTACCTCAAAATTCAAGATCACATGCTTTTTGGGTGTGACTTTCTCCTTGGTGTTTTTGATTATCTACATTTGTGCTTTGTTGGGTTTCATTCTTGTGAATTGTTCGACATTGTTGAAGATGGGGGGTGAAAAATGTGGAATGAAGCCCTTGTCATGTGCTAAGACCAAAGCCAATGGTGAAGTGTGTGATATTTTGTAGAAATGTTGGGTCACTCCTTTCATGGATAAATTTCATGGGTTTGAGGCTAAGACCTCGTAGGAGTTTGTGGAAGCTTGGCATGGTCAGGTTCTTAGTATGTTTGGCCTTGACATCATTGTAAATGAGGATTTTATTACAGAAGTTATCAATTTTTTGACTTAGGGGAGGAAATTCTTTAGAGAAAAATCCATTTCTAAGGTGGCGAGAATGAATTTCCTAAGGGATAAAGAGAAAGCTAAAATAGTTAGACTCTAGTGTGGTGGTTTTGATCAAACCAAAATTAAGCCAATTTGGGGAGATGTGGCTATGGATCTTATGCAGTATTTTACATTGGAAATACATGACTCTTTATGGGCACCATTTTGTGATGCTAAACCATTTTCTCCATGGTAAGTTGATCTCTTTCCCATTTTATTTTCTTTCATCTTTGGAGAATGGGATTATGGATTACAGAAAGAACCCTAGTAATCCCTTTTTACATGAGGGATTGATGTTGTTAATTTTGGAGCATATCAAAGCTAGATATGTTAGTGCTTCCCTTGTTCCTAGTAAGGCCAACAAGTCCAAGAAGAAGGCTAAGCCAAAAGGGCAATGTCAGTCAGAGAAGGAGGAAGATGATGACGAGATAGAGTTTGAAGATGATTCTATGGCCTGGTCTGATGGCTACCAAATGAATTTGGATTAAGTTAACCCTTTTGCTGGGGTTAGGAAAAACTTTGGGAAAAATGCTAAGCCCTCATCCTCATGTGCTAAGTGCAAAATTCAAGTTGATAGTGAAGAGACGCTTGTGGAGGTGGTAGAAAGGTTCCTAAACATGGGCTAGAGAAAGATGCAATTTCCCATGATGGGGTGGACAATTTGCAGGAGGGTATCAGTATTACTAAAGCTTGTGAGGTAGCAAATTTTTTTATTAATGACAAAATTCTAGACTTTGGTGGGGATAATAGGGTCCCAACTGATGGGGAGGTGAATCTGCATAATTTTGTTAATTTGGATGCATCCCCTGTTGTGTCATTTTCTAAAGGAAAAGGTAATGACAAGTTTTTACTACCTACTAGTTTTTAGGAAGATGATCCCTCGATGAGCTCTCATCAGGGGAGGGGTTTGTATTGGGGTTTGTTGGATTTTACTTAGGCTTCAAGTTTGGTGAAGGAAGGATCAGATGTCTTTTTTAACTTGCTCATGTGGCTTATTCAAGAGGTCCAATATCTTCATGGTAAGTATGATATGATTACTCATTGTAACATCTCTACTCTGAGAAGTTTTAGGGAGCAGGATTCTATTTCTAGTATGGTTAGGTCGTTGAACTCTAATCTCGACCTAATGGTGGAAGATATTTCCAATCTAAAAAGAGACCATGACCCAAGACTGTCTACTTTGGAAAGGAATTCCTTGCAAATTCGTAAAGATATTAATGCCTTAATTGATCATAGTAAGGATTCGCTTGAGACCATGGCTGAGGGTTTGGTGTTTCTAAACGAGAAAGAAAAAAAATGACTGGTAATCCCCTGTTCAATGACCCTTCAAAGTAGGTTGTGGGTGAGGACACTAGGATGGGTAAGTAGGCTACTAATTTGGTAACTGGTCTGAGTGTTCGTACTCACAACAAAACAAAGAAAAGCAATGTAGTTCCTATGTAGGATATTAAAAAGATAATGGATATGCATGATAAAGTGATTACCAAGGATGTGGAAGTGGCAAGGATGTTAAAAGACCTTCTCTAGTTGTTGCTTTGGTTATTTTTTGTGCTTCTCTTGTTTTTTTCTCAGTTTTATGTTGAGGGTTGGTTGATGGTTGTTTAATTAGCCTAGTGTTTTTTGGGGGAAACTTTAAAAGCTTTATCTTCGTTTTTCCTTTCATTTTGTACAAGGTTTCAGGGTCCCTTCAAAACCTATTTTTCATTAATCAAAAATATTATTAAGGTAGATAATAATATTATTCATGTTTAAATTGTGATTAAATAAATAAATAATATTGATATTTTGGTTAAATATATCACTATCACTCATAACATCACATAATCCATGGAAATGGAGCAAGTGGTGGGAGGGAAGAGGAGCGGCCATGGCCATTTGAATTTTGTTGAAGAGGATGGAGGCGAAGATGAGGATGTAGATGCAAATGAGATTTTGGTTGCTGCTTTGGTTGAGTTTCCAGCGTGGCCTCTATTGGGTACCTATGAATGGGATGTTATTGGCGTGACTGGGTTGCTGGGGACCTTTACTAAGAAGACATTTGTTATGGCCCTTTTTTTGGTGGCTTTACGGGCATTGGAGTTGTGGTAGACTTTGGACAACTTTGGTTGGTGTGGGTTCCTTTGCTTGAGGCACTCCCCTACTAACACAGTGAGTGGGATTTATCCTAATTTCTTTGGGGGTGCCTATTGTTGGCTACTGTGGGAGCGACTGTGGTCTCAACCTCTTTGTGGAAGGCGTCTCTCTTTTACTATGCTCCTTTCATTCCTTATGTTGTTCTATTGCGAATGGTTTCAGTGGGAGATGTCTTTCTCTCTTAGGATCACTACTTGCAATTTCCTAGGTTTGTTGGGTTTGGAGGGGCTTCATGTCCCCTATTTTTGTTGGCTAGACTTTTCTTAAAAAATTTCCTTCTGTCCCAGTTATGCTCAAAGTTGAAGGGAGTTCTTGTTGCACTAGCTTCTAGTGTGTTTTCTCTTACCTTGCATTCACGGATTGTGGTTCCTATTGAGGTAGAGATCCCTCCTTTTAAGGTGGAGTTGGCAATCATGGGTGAGGCTAAGAGTCTCTTACTCAAATTGGCTCCCTCTCTCGCTTCTCCCATTGCGATGGAGGTCTCTCCTATTGAGGTGGAGTTGATTTTTGCTAGTAGAGCTAGGAGCTACAACTTTGGGGCTTTCATGTCCCATATTTTTGGTTTGGTTATTGGATGGGGGTCTCTCAAGATGTTTAAGGGATATCTTGTTTCTCTTGTTAATGATGTGTTTCTTTTGACTAAGCTGCTCTCAAAGTCTAATTTGAAGACCCAGTTGCTCTTGATCTTAAAGGGAGCTAGTTTGAACTCCTTGTGATGGTGTCACCTTTGTTGTTGAAGGGATTAGTTTTCTGTCTATTGTAGGTGGTCCTCTACCTTTTGGGCTGCTTCTTGGAGATTTTTGGTTTATTAGTATCCTTTTTGAAGGTGATTAAGGGAGTGATTTATTTCCTTGTTTCTTTCTATTTGTTGTTGGTTGGGTTGCACTAATCTTTTTTGTAGAACCAAATGTTCATGTTGCTAAAGGGAGCTAAGGCTGCCCTTTTTGTTGGTTTATTTTCTCTCCTCTTGTCTTCATAGTCTATTTCTCCTATTCAGGTGGAGATATCTTCTATTGAGGTGGGGATGTGTACTGTGGGTTTACTATTCTCTAGCAGGCTATCTCTCTTGTAGCTCTTATTGAGGTGGAGTTTTCTCCTATCTAGGTGGATTTTAGGTTTGCAGGAGAGGTATGGCCTTTGTGGAAGGGGACTCATATTGCCCTTTGGCATGGTTTTTCTTTTCTTCTCCTATAGAGGTGGAGAGTTAAGATGGGTGATGTGGTTTATCCAGGCATCATTTGGAATGTTGTTTTACTAGCTTAGAAAGTGTTTTTCTGAGTGGTTTGTTTTTCATGGCCGTGTTATCTCTGATAATTTTATTAGTCAAATAGGGTTCAAGGTCCCTATAAAACCTAGTTGCATAGGGTTCAAGGGTCCCTTCAAAACCTGTTTGTTGTAGTTTGGTTGTTCTTGATGATCTTTTGATGATTGTTGTTGTTTGGTTTTTGGTTGTCTTTGTATTAACTTTTAATAGCTTTCTTTGCTTGGATAGGGTTTTAGGTTCCTTCTAAACTTGCTTGTAAAGAATTTTGGGTCCCTTCAAAACCTATTTTTCCCTCTAATTCAAATAATATCATTGTGTAGATGAGGATTACATAATATTATTATTGTTTGGTTGATTGAACGATAATGATAATATTGAACAAATATACCATTGGATGTTTATTTTAGTTTCAGTAATGTAGAGGAGGATATTTTCCACCCTAAAGATGATGAGGTCTCAAGGATAAAATGGACCTCAACTACCTCAGGGATCAAAGCTCAGGTAACATGATGAGAAGATAAAGTATTTTTTTTTATATCTTATAACTTATGTGGAATAAAAATAAGAGAGTTTTAGAAACCGAAAGAGCGGGTTGCAAATTCCTTTTGTCAATGTGGGGTAGGTGAGTTTTTAGTGTTGATAAATGTATCGAATCTTCATTTACTATGAGGAGTTATTAGAAGTGGATCAATTTTTTTTGGAATATGAGTTGAAGCAATAAAAATAATATTTTGTTAGATGGTGGTTTCCTTTTCACCATCAATCGCATTATATGGATCCCCAAGGAGTTCTAATAATGCAATAAGAAATAAGTAATCATTCAATTCATGAATGCTTGCCATATGACACAAGGATACATAAATTTTGCTAATTTGATTACAAACATGAATTGGATAACTCTTCTCACAAAATACTCTAGAGGGTTAGGATCCACTGCTTGGTCATATAAAAACTTATGAGGTTTTCTATCATAATGTTCTTTCTCATATACATCTTTTTGCATGTCTGAGCAGTCGAGAGACCTAAGGATATTTTTATGCTCAAGGTATGATTTTTGAGTTGAAGATGTATACTCGAGTTTATAGTGAGACAAAAGTTTCTACTATCTCAAAAAACTTTTAGGAGATATTCTTATTAAAGGTAAATAACAATTTGTTGCTAAACTTTTAGCCAAATATGATAGTCCAGTTTCCTTAGGCCCTATCAATAAAATTTGATTTGAAAGGGATGATAGGTCGAGTAGAGTGGGTAAAATATCACTTGGTTAGATAAAGATGAGTGAATTGGCATGGAAGTCATCTTTTGATAAAAATTAGCAAAGATCAACATTTAACAACTCAACATGTTTGTTGCTTGAGGGTTAAGCACATATGCTCTCAAGATAGTGGGGATTTATTATTGTTAGAGGGAGGATACAGTTTATTTACATTTCACGTGGTACTATGTACGATTATCAAAGAAGCTTGGTGGAGTACCCATGGTTTTTCTTACCTATGTGTGATTCCTTGTATCATGTGTCTACCATTTCACCATCAAGTATTTATATAATATATTAATTTTAGGTTCTCCAAGTTTTCCAACTTTATTTTTCATATTAATACTCAATATGTAATATTGAAAAAATAGATAAAGTTTAACTTGCTAGCACATCTCACATTGTTAAAAACAACGACCCTAATAGACCCCTTATTTCAATAGAGAAAATTCCAACCCCAAACCTAACCCTAATTCCTTCTCTAATTGTAACTATAACCCTGATCTTAACCCAAACTCTAACTTCATCCCTAACCCTAACCCTAATTCTATCTCTAGCCCTAACCTTAATCCTAACCTTAACCCTAATCTTAACCCTAGCCCTATCCCCAATCCTAACTCTAATTCTAACCCTAATCCTTATTCCATCTCTAATCCTAACACTAACGCCAACCCTAAACCTAATTCCATCTCTAACTAAAACCCTAACCCTAACCTAAATTTTATTGCTAACTCTAACCCTAACCCTAACCTTAACCCTAGCCCTATCCCCAATGCTAACTCTAATCCTAACCCTAACCCTAACCCTAACCATAACACATTCATTTAATGTCTTCCATGTTGCACCACAAATGCTACTAGCATATATAAATATCTAATAATATATATACAATATACCTAGAAATATCCTTCTTGAGATGCCTATTGTATTTTTATGTGAGAAATTAATTAAAAGATATGCATCGAGAAAGATATCTCTCAACATATTTTCATTAAATAAAAAATTTATTTATAATATAAATATATTTACTTGAATGATAATGTTAAAGAACTACATGTGCAATTTGATAGTTAAAGCTACAAGAAATGGTCAATATAACATAATTAAACCCACAAAGAGATGAGCAACCAAAATAAATGATTATCGAAATTATATGTATATGTATACACATACATATACTTATACTATGTAATATTGGTCATTTCTTGTCTAGCTTTAATGACCAATTAAACAAGAAATTGCTTAACATTTTATTTCAAGTAAAGATACTTATGTTGAAGGAATTCCCTTTCTAAAACAAACAACTAAATTGACTTTGACAATCAATGGCGTGCAATGCTGGAGAAGTGATGAAAGACATGAGAGAAATTTTATCCATTCATAAAAAACCAAAAGAGACATCAAATTCAATGAAGCGTAGCTGGTAGGCACAACATAAAGATCAAGCTTAAAGTCCAAATGAATGAAGCCTCATTTTTCTACAAGCTTGAAAGGCTATATTGGTTATGATGAATCTAGTACCTCAAATTGTTGTGATTGAGGAAATAGGGGAAAAATTGTCTATTAAGTCTAGAAATTAACACTATTTTGGCTGTGTAAGTGGAAAAAAGTATTCCTCTAGTTGGCCTTGTGATATCTAGTACAAGTTTTGTACATGAGAGTAGTAATCTTAAGAGAAAATAATATTGGGTGGATGTAACTTTGAAGGTCTTGGAGTAAACAAGAAAGGTTTCCATAGGAAAGACAATGTTTTTAAAGTCGTTTCTCTAGGCATTTCTAGGAGGCGGATTGGGGGATGGATAAGACTTTGACGAGCTATGATTTTACTTTTAATTTTTTATGCTTTAAGTTCTCAAGTCTTCTTGTTTCCCACAAAATCTCTATTTTCTTGACACTTCTTGATCCTAGCACTTGCCTACTCTAGTGCTCATGCTTGTAGAGGTTGGGAGTGCTTATATCTACGTGAAAGGTGAATCCATGCCCTGTAAAAAGAAGTGGGTAAGGTGGTCTGGGTTAGCACTATTGAGTAAGTTTTATGATAATTTAACATGTGTTGTATATTGACAACTATTATTGGTCATTTTTTTCTTAGTAGCAGGCTTTTTGCATGCGTGTATTGATACGAATTGTGACCATTCCTTTTGATCAACATACTTTTTTAAAACATAGAGATAAATGCAAAAGTAAAATGATATACAATTTCTTGTAAGCAATTACCTATTTCTTGATATAGTGCTTCTTTAAGTAAACAAAAAAATTATTTATTGGATCTGAAATAAAATAATGGTTTAATTGTCACCATGGTTGTACTTATGGGGTAAAAATATCTCTTGCCTCAATTGTGTTGGAATATATCCTTCTAACTTTACTTTGTTAACAAAAATTGAATGGATGAATTACATAAGAGTTTAAATATTTGCAAATTCATATGTTTAGCTATTAGTTAAGTCTTTGTAGTTTGTGAAGGGGCATTCCAAACACAAGCTAAACCTATAGCTTTTACCAATACTGAGTGAATTCTAGAATAACTTGACATTTTTTGTATATCGGCTATCATTATTGGTCATTTTATTTCATATTCCAAGCTTATGCATGCATTTGACCTGAATTGTGACATTTTCTATTGATCAACATACTTTTTTAAAACATAGATAAACACATAAATAGAATGATATATGATATGTCTTGTACACAAATATTTATTTCTTGGAATGGTATTGCTTTTAAGTAAACAAGAAATTTATTTATTGGATATAAAATCAAATGGCAGTTTAATTGTCATCATAATTGTAATTTAGGGTGAAGACCCTCTTTGCCTAAGTTGTATTGAAAATAACACTTGTTATCTTTCCTTTATCAATAATAATTGAATATGTGAATGATAAAAGAACTTAAAGGTTTTCAAATTCATTATCTAGTTATTGCATGATGGATGCATGCACTACATTTCACCACATCAAAATAATGCTTATGTTCATGGCCATTACTGTGATTATGGTTATGGTCATGTCAATGTTCATGATCATGATCATGGTTGTGGTTGTGGTTATGATTGTGATTATGCTCATAGTCATGATCATGAATGTGGAGATGAATTGCATTCCCATTCACATATGAGTCATTGCAACACACATGATGATGATGATGAGCATGGCCACCTTTCTCTACTTTCAAGAGAAGCATGTTGTGGAATGTTACAATTAGGAAAGTGCTTGTCTTTGCTAGCATAGCCATCTACAAGTAGATATAACCCATGAAAGTAAGCACCATCAAGGCTACCTTAGGGGAGAATGCAACATTTATGTATATAGTCCTCACTAATCTTCTTCTTGTTTTCACTGCACTAGCAATATTCCTGATATGTCATTAGACATGAGAGCTACATTTGCAAATTCTATGGCTAGTGCAGAGCCTTCCACACCCATAGCTATCCCCACATTTGCTATTGCTAATGTCACTGCATCATTAATTACATTGCCTACCATGGAAATTATTCCCTCTTCCTTTAGCTCTCCAATAAATCACAACTTGTCTTCTAGGAGTAAAATTCAATTCCTCCTACCTGCACACCATTACCAAGTCTCCTCTGTTAGTTAAAAATGTTGTGATAGGATTGCATACTCAAATTAGCCATTTAAAGCATGTAACTCTTTTTCAAATTCTATAGCAAAAACAATAGTATTGGTTGTTTGTAGTATAGGGAGATGCTTTCTAGAGGTTCCTAAAGCAGATATGTCCCATTCAATTCATTTTTGGCAATAGTCGTGATGTCCTATTTGGAGCTTATTATTTCTTTTCCAACAGATTTTGATGAGATTTTCTATGGATTTCCACATCAATCAAATTTTGTTTCATCCAATATTTGTTTGTTATTACGTAAACCGAAATTAATTGGAATAAAACATATATAGCTTTTCACACAAGAATGGTGGGGCAATGCTAATAATTTCAACAAATACATTATTAATTGACAAATATTTTTAGTATCTACTGATAGGCAAGAATTATTGCATTCTAAATTACTTAATGGGGCTAACAATTTGTGTACCTTTTACTGAATGAGGTGCACGAATTATTTTGTGTAAAACAAATTTTAGGGTTCTTGAATTTTTTGAGGGGTTTAGATGCAAATTTTTTAATAAAAGTGTAAGAGAGGAGGACTAACCAAGTTAAGGCTCCAAGTCACAGAGATCCGAGAGTAAAGGGCTGCCCTAACTTACCTCACTCTCAAAGGTGTCTTGGGGTGAGGATAAAGAATGAAGAGCACTATGACGTGCTTTTGTCACTCTACAGACCGGAGTTTCAAGTTTAGGCTAGGCAAGCTGGTTTTTGGAGTCAATATTGCACCTTAGACAACTCTCTATTTGAGGATAGCAACACGACACGCTGGCGTCTCTTTGGCGTGCTAGCGTCCGTATGACTAAAAAATAGAAAGTACAATAGGGATTGCCTAAAAACATACTAACAACCTAGCTAGTTAGTTTAGGTGGAAAAAAAATGAGGAAGTACAAAAAGTATAGATGAATATGATAAAGCAAATAGATAAGAGCTAGGGTGATAAAGATTATCTCACTAAGATGCCAGTTCACCAGCTAGCTCCAAACGCATGTTCACCTACACACAAGCAAGATGGAAAATTGTTGGGGTTGTGTAGGGTTCTGCCTCAGTCAAAACCCCATTTTGGTGTTTCCACGTCCACAGACAACCAAAAAGCAATGAAGTAGAATATGTGATAAAGGAAAGAAGAAATAGAAAAGAACAATACAAACAATATTATGCTACTCAATCAAATCACAAAGGAGAGGAGTGAAGTGTTACCACCTCCACCCAAAATCTCACTAGCCAATGGAGGGAGAAAGCAAGCTACGAACTTGACAAAGTCACCACCACCACAATTGTAGTGAAGGGAGGTCTCACAAGACTCCAAGCTTGCAACGTTTATGATGGCCTCACACTTGCATTGTGGAGTTGATGGAGTGCTGCTATAGCTACAATGCTCACAAGTAGAGTGCTACAATGTTGCTTGAGAGTGAAAAAGTGGAGTGAATGGGGTAGAGTGATTGCTAGAATGCCAAGAAGATGAAGTGAATGAATGAAGAATGAATTTGAAGGAGAATGAGGAAGAATCTATCATTTTTAGGGTCAATTGGTCGAAGAGGGATGTTACAATTTGACTTCGATTGAGTGCGCAACACCTCTTCCACCTTTAGACGCAAGAATCCATCAGGGACGACAACGCACTACATAGACGTCCACGTGCTACGCATGCATCCTTGAAAAATATTCTCCCATTCACGGATAGGACAGATACCAAGTGGATGGAAGGTCGAGGGGTGATGTGAAATTTTTCCTTTGGATTTAATTTTCTAAGGTGAAGGTATGTGAAAGGGAAATTTTTCCAAGGGGTGCAAATTTTCTCCTATACATTTTTCCCCCACTTTAGTGAGCATGAATATTGATGAGCGCTCGGTAAAGTAGATCAAACAGTTAGTAGGGTTAGAAATGTGTACCTAAACCATCAAGGATGCAGACCACAATCTGGTGAACTCGAAAGCACAAGGAAAGTGAAGGACTCCATAGGTACTCTCCTTGAGGAGTTTTGAACAAAAGGACTCCAGAGCTCCATGAAGTTGCACAAATCACATCAAAGGCCCTCAAACCAATGATGGAAAAATCTCATAGGCTGAAAGCATCTCATAGGCCCGCAAACCTGCGAGAAGGAAACCCCCAAGTTATTTCTCATGAAGGAATCCCAGTTAAGTAAGCGCCTCATAGGCCTGCACACCTACGAGAAGGCAACCCCCAAGTTCTCTTTCATGAAGGAAGCCTAGAGAAGTAAGTGCTTTATAGGCCCATAGACCTACAAGGAGGCATCCCCCAACTTCTCTCTCATGAGGGAAACCCATAGAAGGGGACTCCGTAGAGTCAGACTGAAAAGAAACTTTACAGGCGCACCTGCAAAGCGACATGTTAATTCGTAGATTGAACATGCTAGAAAGCAAAGAAACCACAATGGAAAATAAGCAGATAGTCACGTCGAAAAACTGAAAGGCTTTCAAAGGGGTCTCTTGGGAACCCTTCAAAAGAAGAGGGATCCACTCAAGGGACGCGTTGTTTGAAAGTATAAAAGAGACATTTTTTCTCAAATCAATTCATCATGAAGGAATCCTTTCAAAAGATGCTCACTTCATCAAGGATTTTGAAAGGAAGAAAATGCCCCCTCGTGAGGGGAAGGTCGAGGCTTCTCCTGCAGGAAAATGCTACTCCCACCTCAAAGGAAATTTCTCAAGTTTCTTTCTTTGTGAACCCATGATGAAGGAAACACGTTCTGTTAGGGGTCCAAGTCGAGAATGCGATTCTTGAAAAAAGGTTTGCAAGAATTTTTTAGAAAAGATTCATTGGAAATGAATGTGTTTTCTAAAAATAAAGTATCATAGAAATGAAATTGTCACACATATGAGGGACAACTCAAGCAAAGAAGAGAGAGATAAGAAACGAGCAAAAGAGAGAAAACAACATAATGAACAAGAGACATAGGGGTGATATGATATTTCAAGGTCAGAGCTGCTCATAAATATATATAAGTATAATAGTAGTATATAAATGAACTATCATCAACCCCCTACTATATCAGACCATGTGAAGAATGCATGAGAAAACAAAGAAAAAATAGAAAATTGGGTCAACATGGAAGGGAAGCCTAAATTCCCCGAACGCTTTAAATTGTCCCCAATTTTTTGAAAATTAAAGCACATAACAAAGGAAGAATGATGATACAAATAGAAGAAGGTTTACAACACAAAATCACTCCTGTATCCAAGCACCAACAAGGGTGACAAGGGTCATCCAAGAACACATAACACAAGCATGAGGGAACACATCACAACACAAACACATCTAATCTAAAGATAAAGAAGAGGTCTCCCCCTAACACTCATCGACCAAGAGGTCACCCACTTCCCAATCTAGATCATTATAAGGGGACTGTAGACAAGCCTGAAGTGGTGGAATATTAAGGGGAGGAGCTTTCGACCCTCCCATAACAAGGGCTAAGGAAGAATTCCCCTCAAGGTCTTCTCTGCTCGACTCTTGTGGAGCTATGGTCAAGGACTTTGCGGAGATCGTTGATAAGGCCAAAACTGTGTCCAAAGAGTTGAACTTGCACTTTGTAGGAGTGCCATGTCGTACTTCAACTGACAGAGAGGACATCACCCAAGATTCACCACTTGGCTCATCAAGCGACTTGGGAGCGGTGACGAACTCAGGCGAAGTCGAAACTTATTTTGTCACTAAGATAGAACAAGCTAGCATAGGACCACCCTTTGGATAGGGTGGGCTCCTCTTACACCCTCCATCGTTGGAAGGGACAACCTCTACCCTCTACCTCTTCAGAGGATGTGAAATCCCCATAGACAAAGCAAGAGGCACAGAGGAGGAGGAGAAAACCATGGTGGACAGGTCACCAAGGTATTCAACATGTCCACAAGTTTGGGGAATGGAGGGATGTCCAGAAGGGACATCAACAAGGGTGGCTCAACTGAAGGAGCGATAAACACTTGCACCTTTTTAAGGTCAGGTGCACTTACACCCAAAACAAAAGACAAAAGTGAGACTAAGCTTGGTTGAATGGAAGCAGAGGGGAGGAGAGAGGAGGACACAACAGAAGGTCCTAAAGCAAGGGCGGTCGTCTCCTCTTCCTTCTTCTACAAAGTGGTCTACTCAGCCGCCAGATTCTTTCATCGGCGCTTGCATTTACACACAAAGTGGTTTCTATGAATCTTCGAGATGGAGGCCGAGAGTTGCAAAGGGATAGAAGGCTCCTGCTCAGCCATATGAATGTCCATCACAACCATTTTTGGCAGAGGGATAGACTCCTAAACGAGAGTAGGAGGAAGAGATTGAGAGACAACGAGGGGATTTGGATTTAGTGCCTCGATGGTGGGCCTCTTCCCATTCACTGCTTTTAGAGTAGGAGTGGTGGGATGCAACGGAGGCCGAGACATAGAATATTCCCTGTGGGGACCCTTCCCTCTACCATATTGAATGGTCCTAGGCTCCGTGGGTAGAACATGAAGCTCAAACACAGGATGCTTGGGCTTTTTCCAAGCGGGCACCATAGGATTATCCCACAAGCGGAAAACGAAATCTGATGGTGCCATAGCAAGGTGACAAGAAGCGTCAGGTTGGACAATAGAAGAGGAAGAAGAGGGACCTCGAGAGTGTTTCTCCTCCTCACTTCTACAGGCCCTGGCGACATCATTGTCAGCTTTTAAACATGCCCTGTGCCAAACAACATAAGGTGATGGAGGGTACCTTACATTAGGCATTAAGCGCCCTTTCTTGTACTTCTAATAAGTCTATTACAAGAGGTCCTTTCTAGGTGGGAGAGGACCAATGGGTGCTGACCAAAAGTGGTCTAGGGAATAGCTATCACGTGCAACTAGTGGTCTATAACTGGTGTCATGAACCACATGCACGAAACCCTCATGAATAAACTTTGAACATTTGTGCATAACTGAGGAAACTGCATTCATAGTTACTAGCTAGGGGATACCCAGCTTCACTCTGAAGAGTTCAGACCTCAAGATTATGTCAAATAGTAGGTTTATGAATTTAGGTCCGACAAGGACTAACAAAATGATACTGCCAAGGGGAGGTATGGAAAGTTTGTTATGCATACGGATGGTGCTCACAAGTGCATCATACCCATCTTTATGCAAGAAGTTAATTAACATAATATCCTCGGTTATGATATTCACCTGATATGTCAAGTCAATGAGAACACCTGCTATAGTGTTTCCATTGATTCACGTAGGGATATAAAGAGGAGATTGTTCTCTATTGAAACCCATCAGTAGGTCTTGTACAAGGTGAAGGTTATACCTAGACTACTACTCACAAGCTACATAGAGGGGATAGGCAGATGTAGGAAAGAGGCCATCACGCACACTAAACGATACTCTTATAGAGCCCCCCAAAGGTTTACAATTAGACTGTGACCCAACTAAGGCTTTGTTACACAACACTTATAGAATCTTCCAGCTACACCTACTAGGGGTCACAGGTTGGGTTGTAAGGTGAAAGGCCTCACAACACTCACACCTACAATGCTCCTAGAACACGAGGAAAGGAGCCTTCAACATTGCTAAACAGAACCAAAATGGTTCACATCGGGTTCACCAAAAGTGTAAGAGAGGGGGACCGACCACGTCAAGGCTCTAGGTCACAGAGAGTTGAGAGCAGAGGGCTGCCCTGACTTACCTCACTCTAAAAGATGTTTTGGGGTGAGGATAGAGAACGAAGAGCACTATGATGTGCTTTTGTCACTCTATAGACCTGGGTTTCAGGTTTAGGCTAGGCAAGTTGGTTTTTGGAATCAATACTACACCTCAGACAACTCTCTGTAACACGATGAGCTAGCGTCTCTCTAGTATGTTGAAGCCCATAAACCAAAAAATAGAAAGTATAGTAGGGACTACCTAAAAAATTACTAATAACCTAGCTAGTTGGTTTAGGTAGAAAAAATAGAATGAGGAAGTACAAAAAGTAAAGATGAATATGATAAAGCAAATATATAAGAGCTAGGGTGATAAAGATTATCTCACTAAGGCACCAGTTCGCTAGCTAGCTCCAAATGCACGTTCACCTACACAAGCAAGAGGGAAAATTGTTGGGGCTGTATAGGGGCCTGCCCCA
This sequence comes from Sequoia sempervirens, assembly GCA_007258455.2. NCBI lineage: Eukaryota > Viridiplantae > Streptophyta > Pinopsida > Cupressales > Cupressaceae > Sequoia > Sequoia sempervirens. The sequence continues at coordinate 431,424,269 of VDFB02047230.1, read as the reverse complement.
GTTAGATCCCCGATTTGGCGTTTCTACCTCCACGGACAACCAAAAAGAAATGAAGTAGAATATGTGATAAAGGAAAGAAGAAATATAAAATAACACTACAAACAATATTATGCTACTTGATCAAATCACAAAGGAAAGGAGTGAAGTGTTACCACCTCCACCCAAAAGCTCACTAGCCAATGGAGGGAGAAAGCAAGCTACGAACTTGGAAAAGTCACCACTGCCACAATCATGGTGAAGGGAGGTCCAGCAAGACTCCAAGCTCGCAACATCTAAGATGGCCTCACACTTGCAATGTGGAGTTGATGGAGTGTTGTTTCTGCTGCAATGCTCACAAGTAGAGTGCTAGAATACTACTTGAGAGTGAAAGAGTGGAGTGAATGGGGTAAAGTGATTGCTAGAATGCCAATAAGATGAAGTGAATGAATGAAAAATGAATTTGAAGGAGAATGAGGAAGAATATGCCATTTTCGGGGTCGGTTGGTTGAAGAGGGACATTACAATTCAACCCCAATCAGGTGTGTAATGCCTCTGCTAGCTTCAGATGCAAGAATCCATCAAGGACGGTAGCATGTCGCACATACATCCATGCACTGCACGTGTGTGTCCTTGAACAATACTTTCCCACTGACGCATTGGACAAATTCCAAGTGGATGGAAGACTAGGGGGTGATGTGGAATTTTTCCTTCAAATTTCATTTTCTAAGGTGAAGGTATGTGAAAGGGGAATTTTCCCAAGGGGTGCAAATTCACTCCTATACAAAAAAATATTTTAAATGGCAATTATCAAGGATCTGATTGGTTGAGAAGGTTTGAGTCATTTCTACAACCTTCATGTAGTTTGAGAGAGGCAAGTACTTTTTAGTAATAAAAAAATATATTTTTAGCTATACTATGCAATATCAAGTGGTTTTTAAGTAATAAACTATTGGAGTCTTTGATGTTTTCTGTATTGGATGAGGGTTGTTTAGTACATTTTACAATACTATTTAAGGACATTTAATAATTATGAGAAATTATGTAAAGTGGTTGTAATTTGTAGGTGTTTGTTCGACCAATCAAATGTTAGAATTTTTGAGGGTTAAACAATGTGTTTGATTTGAATTAAAAAGATGTGAGCTTTTTAAGGCTGCAAAAGCTTTTGCCTTGGCTATGTGGTCACAAATTCCAAGCTTTCTTCTTGAGAAGCGTGGTTTGGATTCAATGCACGCATTGTAGACATGTGTCATCTAGGTTAAATTCATTGGTGGTTGAGATGATTGATTATGGACCTATTTTTGATCATTTTTGCTACTTTTTTAAGTCAATAAATGTAAATGAAACTTTTGGTGTGACTTTTGAATATTTATATTATTATATTTTAATATGGTTATATAATGATGTATTGTGTTATTAATAATAAATGTTATGATGAGTATTATTTGCATTATGTTCTAGATGAAAAATTTGTAGGTAGGTGTGCGCATTTCTTGGGCTTCTACTTTTGAGAAGCTCGTTTTGGATTCAATGCATGGATTGCAAACACACATCCCCTCGATTTAATTGAAATGGTTGATGTGAATTTTTATTATTATATTATATTATTATATATTTTGATATTGTTATAAGATAAGAATTGAAAATTTCTTAAAAGAACCAAATGCGTAGAATTAATATGATAGTGCATAGCACACAACAAATAATTATTAGTTCCTACAGGAGGCAGGTATACTAATGCATTCATCTAGTTTTATTAGTTTGGCAAGAATCAACCAATTGGATCCAAGAATTAAATTATGTTGACTATATTTTCTAATGTTTATATTTGTTTCATTTTTTAATATTAAAAATTCATTTTGCTTCAATTTTATTGGCTAATAGTTGTGTAAAGTAATATTTGTATGATGTAAGCATTTTTAATAATTTATGATTTTTGGGTCCATTCATATACAAACACTATTGGTTAATAGTTGATAACTTTGGGTCCATTCATTTTTATTTGGTAAGTGATGGGTATATGCCTTCAAGATATGGTCGGTGAGAGTAGTTTAAGACACATGGCATAATAAAAAACTAAAATTGAAAGCCATGTTGCTTGCAGCATTACAACTAAATCCATAGAGACATACTTGGGTGGCAAAAGAAGGCAAACATGGTGGACTTTATTAAAGAGATTCTTATTTGTCTATAGTGCAAGTGGTGTCATCTACTGACAAATCAAGTAATATCTAAGAGCTACAACTTTTAGAAGTGATTTCGTTGATGAAGTTAGGGTTGAGATTATATCACCCCTATGATGCACCCATACATGCATCATACCCCATGATGTTGTAACCATTTTGAAAGGTAGCTTGACAATTTTAGGACAATCGTTCAACAAGTGTTCAAGACGAGATAGGGGAGAGGACCTAGTACCTGAGCATGTTTCAATAGTTGTGATAGTAGTTGTTTATATAATGCCCAATATTTTTATCAATATTGGACCAATAGTTGTGACTTTAAAGTTGTTAGTGTTGATGATGACTACCAATAATTAAACAAAATGTATTCATTTGATCTAAAAAGCAACCGATCATGTGATTCCACATCAGTGCTCAATAAAACATGCTGTGAATGAACAAGTATTGGTCTCACCCATTTTTGGGCCTTTTTGACACCTTGACAAAAAGCATGCTGATGTGGCATCATATTTGATGATGTGGCCCTGAAACCTTAGTTATAAGCAGGGGACTTGCCAAGTAGCTGCTGTAAAAATTGGGAGTGATTTGAAATTTCCACATAAGATAATTAGAAGGGCGAAGTTAGGGTGCACAACTACTGGATCCTCTCCCTTAAGTGTTGCAGCTCCAGTTCAACATCAGTTAGCTGTTGCAGCTCTGCATGCATTCTACATGCATTTGCATAACCGCCTTATGAAGCTAAGAATATCGAAGCCATTCAAATCAGAACAGTTTTTAAAACATTTGAAATTCATACAAAATGTCTTCCATTGCTTCCAACAATTTGTAAACCAGAAAGAAACATTGGATGTGTTGTGTGATGTGCTTATCAAATTTATAGTTTGATAAAGTTAGGTTGATGTTGTAACAATAGGTGGATGGCACAATAGGGCCAGATGGCCCATACGCTTGGGGATACTACTTCCTCGGAGAGAACGGGGGCATAGCTTACAGTAACTCACAACAGGATCCTTGCACTTCTGGAAACCAATATTATGGTCTAGGGCCCATCCAACTATCATGGTAGGTCTTTCGATAAACTCATGCTAACAAACTAAACACATGGTGTTACTATATTGTTAATTCGAAATGCATATTGTAGGTATTGAATAGGAACTATAATTATATAGCGGCTGGGAAGGCAATAGACTTCGATGGAATGAACGACCTAGATATTGTTGCTCGAGACCCCACAATCTCGTTTAAGATGGCTATCTGGTTTTGGATGACTGTGTAGTCTCCCAAACTGTCATGCCATGACATCATGATGGGCAGATGGATGCATAAGGAAGCTATGGTGTTGCAGGCAGTGTTGCTGGATACGGAATGACCACCAATATAATCAAAGGAGGGTAGGAATGTGGAAAAGGATCCAATACCAAGGAGGATCGTATAGGTTTCTACAAGAGGTATTGTGATATATTTGGAGTGAGCTACTGGCCTAATCTAGACTGCTACAACTAGAAACCCTTTGGGGCTTAAGTTCCAAAGATAATAATGCCAATTACCTCATAATAAAGTGGATTGGACTCTTTCTTCACTTTGCACCAAGAAGTCAGGTCTTAATTTTTTTGCATGTATAATCCCTATTTCTCCTATATTTTATTTGATTGTATAATCTACTTTATGAGGCTATTAGTCTACCCCATTCGCTATTATCACTGTTATTTATTAAATCCCTTGTTTGCATTCACTGTTATCACTATTATTAGTACTTGCCTTTAGGCAGTACTATTGCAATGAGTTTTTTTGTCTTCTTTAACTAGTTATTAAAAGTTGTATTTGACAACCAATTAGAATGAAGTATTTTTTGTCTTAAAAGAAAATTATTTTTTTCAAAAGTAACATGCCAGATTTATAACTTTTTAATATTTTTAAATTATTTTTCTATAATCTCATTGGTTAAAAAACTTGAGGTATTATTGGTGGATTATTTGGCTTTTGGTAGTTTTGGAAAAAATAAATTAAAAAAAAAAAATGGTTTTATTGGGAGATTTTTCTGTGATCAAACTTGATGCCTGGAATAAAGGCATGAACACGAATAGGCAACATGTAGATTACTATCCTATTTTAGCTTCCTGCATGTTGCCATGGGCATTGCGCCAAACTCCTCCATCACTGGTAAATGGTAGGTAATAGAAAGCTTTGTAAAAGAACAATTTTGACAAAACAGAAAATATTTGAATTGTTCTAGTATCCATCCATTGACTCTACTCTTTGTCTCACCTGGTATTCGTATTTGTATTTCTCTGATGCTGTTCTTTCACCCTCAGTTTGCAAGGTGAGCCTAATGCCCTTTCTTCTTTTTCCTTCCTTTTACTTGTCCTCGGGCTTGCTTGTATTTATTGTATGGATTTATTCTTTTGAGCCCTAGCTAGTTACTATAACATCATATCTCTATGATGGGATTTCATTTGACAGCAATGCTATTATGGCAATACTCGTATTTTTTGCTTACCTTCCTTGACCCACAATTGTGATTGATTGGAGATTTTTGATTCTTTATTGGGGAAATTTTAAGAGTACCATAAATTTTTGGAAATTTTTAAATAATGGTAAATTTGAACAATAAAATTCTTGATTCCAGAGTTTGAGGATAGTTTTTAAGTTTCAAAGTTTGTATGTTTTATGTCAAAATCTTGTTTTCCCCTTTGGTTTGAGATTCTTGGGGGAGGTTGTAGGATGTCTTTTATGATATATAAATACGGATCGCACTCAAACGTACTCCTTAATCATCACACCAAACGCGTGGGACACGTTTATTGATGTTATGGGCAACCTTAAGGCAATGAGAGAATTTTAACCAAGAAAATGCTCTTATAAGTGTTACTGTGTTTCCATTACAGAGAATCTCCCCATTGCTACAGTAGGTGAAGGAGAATTCATGGCCTCGAAGCAGATTCTCAAGGAAATGAAGTTTCTTCTTCAGAACCCCCTACTTCGTGTAGTGCCAGAGATAAAAAGGGCAAGAAGAAGCATAAGAAGAGCAGCGAGTCCTATAAGATCTATCTGTTTAAGGTTTTGAAGCAGGTTAACCTTCATATCGGTATCTCTAGCAAGGCCATGGGAATAATGAATAGCTTCATCAATGATATTTTTTACAAACTGGCCAGTGAGGCGGCCAGATTGGCGCATTACAACAAGAAGCCTACCATTACATCTCACTAAATTCAAATGGCTGTGAAGCTCTCTCTTTCTGGGGAACTAGAAAAACGTGCAATCTCTGAGGGTACAAAAGCTATGACCAAATTCACCAGTGCATAATATTCTCTCAACTTTTAATTAGGGATTTTGTTTGTTCTTTTAATAGGGTTTGGTACCATTAGTGGTTGCCAGTGACTATTATTTTTTATAAATATTTTTTAGCTTTAAGCAGTCGAATGCTAGATTCTTCTATGGGAAGCCTTTTGCGCAAATATTTAATAATTACTATGGATGATTAGTTTAATGGAAAATGTTTCTATTTTTTTATTCCTTAAAATACAAGGAAAAATATATATTGGAAATTGCTTAGGAAATTTCCAAAAACGTCTAAGGCCTTTCTATCTATATTTGTGAATGAGATATTTTTGATAGAGGTTATTTTTTGGAACGTTTGGTTAACAATATTATTTTTGATGAAGGGCATTTGCTCTGTTGTTTCTACAACAGTTGGAACTAGCCCTCAAAGTGTGAAACAGATGGAAGCATATTTGATTTTTTTAACAGCTTTATGGAGTTAGTTCTCAATGTTTTCCATGCACTTATTTTTGAAGATGAAAAGATCTTGTTCTTCAATATTGTAAATAATGGAGAATTTAGGGATTAATTACAACTTTTTTTTCAATGCCAAATGCCAACATAAGATGCTTGATTTTATTGGTAACTTATATTCTCATTGTTCTACCTTTTTTAAGATGCTTGCCATGGGTTTAAATTGCTACTTGTATGATGTACTACAGTAGCTGGAGAGAGCTTGCAGATGAATGCATGAAAACTGTTGGAAATGTTGGATCAAACTATTAATTTTTCCTTATGATTTCTCCTTTCATTCTTTTGGTAGGTTTTATTAAAGCTCAACTTTTATAACATGCATAACCCTTTGTGTTTTCTACAGACTGTTTCACTAGCAATTGCTGACAATGAAAATGGATTTCCTTCCCTAGATGTTCAAGATCGCCTATCTCTTCCCACATCACATGGGGTGGGTGAAAGAGGGGTGTCAAACTCTTTTTGTGGGGGTTGTAGCCACAAGGGGCCACACCTCCACAATAAGTTGTGCCCCGATAGGAGGTAGCAAACTATGGAGTTTCCAAAACCCACTGTCCACCATTCCATAGGGATCTATGGTTTATTTGAAAAATTGATTTCATGCATGTATTTTACTTTAAACTTGTTTCTCTACTCTCCAAGCCCTCATATGTGGGTGGCTACGGAGTAATGAAGAAGACTATCCCCCTTTACTCTTTTTTGTAAGAATAGCTAATGATTGAATGTGATACGCTGGGTGAATGAATAACCAAATAAATGTACATAAAGAAGGGATTATAGTAAAACAACCATTCGATTGAAGACTGCACAATCTCTTTGCATCTTAAAAAAATATACAGAGTAAATTCATAAGCATAATTATGGAACTATTTACTTGAAAAGGTTTATATAATCTTGTCTGCATGTAAGTATGTTGTTGCTTTTCTCACCTTGTGGAGGGAGGGGTCTCAAATATGCTTGGTATATATTTATTTTTCTTCAATTTGGTGATGATATATTATGGTTATTCTTCTAAAATTTCAGTGCATATAGAGCTTGCATCATAAATCCTAACTCTTGAGATGGGTTTAGAAGGACCTGACAAGTTTATAACATACATATAAAATACAGTTTTCCAAAAGAAAATCCTTACAAAAATGATAATGTGTAGAAACTAGAAGCTATATGTAATTACTTATATGCCAAATTTATTGACCATGTTGTCACTGGAAATCTCAAGTTGTAAATATCAAGTAACCTGCATTTTCAAAAGCAGTGTTACAGTTATTTCTACATCTTTGTTGCAGATCTATTTTGGTTTAAAGAAAAAAATACTAATTTCAAAATATTTTTAAGGTATGAGGGCTATGTAAATTATTATTTTTTAGTGGCTCATTAAATATGAAGATCACAGCCAATTTTTATAAAAAAAATTTCATTGTGCCTACCATGAAATAAATTTCATTGTTGGATTTACTTTTTCCAGTGCAATGCACTTGGCTCTCTTACAATTAATCATCCATAAAGATTTATAAAATACTAGAGAGAAAGAAAGGAACTCTATCAGATGCCCATAAGTGAACAAAATTAGCTCAATGGACTTAAGAAATGTGTGCATGTATATACTCAGTCATGCAGATTTTCTTAGACTAGAAGTACACCTTAAATTCCATAGAACATGTTGCAGACTTCTAGGTTTGTAGAATAAGAAAATTATATCACTAGCCTTCTATGGGAAGATGGGTGGAAGTAAGACTAAGGTACTAGCTTACAAAGCTTTCATTTTACATCAAATTTCCAGCAATATAAAAGTTAAAACACTCAAGCTAGCACTCAAATGCACTTGTCGATAGAAATATGGACCATAATCACTGTTAGATAAGCAAAACATAAAATTGTTATTAAATTCATGAATATTATTTAGCAAATACAAGTAGATGTTCCTCCAGATTGAGTGCTCACTCTTTCAACTGTTTTGAGCCACATTCTTATTCTTTTTATTTTATTTTGAGGATAGGAAACCCACAGTTAATTTCCATATATCAATTAACAAACATGATTAACACACCGAGACCCATCATGTCCACATAATTTTATTGTAGTTGATGGCATCTTGGTTATTCTCTTGGAAAATTCTAGTATTTCTTAGCATAATTTTATTATTTTAGTATTTGTT
>VDFB02047230.1:431173444-431416066 GCA_007258455.2 Sequoia sempervirens | reverse complement strand
CACACTTCTCCTAACAACGTACACATAATTCATGGAATGGGTTGTGATGCTCATAAACCTTCACAATACTCAGGGTTACAACAACCACCAGGTGTGGGGGAAAAGTCTCAACAAAAGTGAGTGGATAGATGTTCATGTTGAGTTCACCAAAAATGTAAGAGAGGGGGACCAACCACACCAAGGCTCCAAGTCACGGAGAGCCGAGAGTAGAGGGATTCCCTAACTTATCTCACTCTAAAGGGATGTTTGGGGATGAGGATCGAGAATAAAGAGAACTAAGAAGTATGTCTATCACTCTATAGACTTGAAATTCTAACTGGGGCTAAATGAGCTAGTTTTTGAAGTCCAAACTGTACCTCATACAATTATCTGTTTGAGGGAGGCAACGCGGGTTTGGGATGACAACACGGTGCGTTGGCATCTCTCTAGTGCACTAGTTGTGTACAACCAGAAACATAAAGTACAGTGAAGAAACGCCCAAAAACCTACTGACAATCTAGCTAGTTGATTTTAATGAAGTAAAAAAAATGATGAGTTACGAAAAGTAAAGATGGAGATGATAAAGAAAGTAAATAAAAGATAGGGTGACGAAGGTTATCTCAAAAAAGCACCAGTTCACCAGCTAGGTCCATGCACATGTTAACCTACACACAAACAAGAAGGGGAAAAATGTTGGGATTGTATAGGGGCTTGCCTCAGTCAAACCCCTGCTTTGGTGTTTCCACCTCCATGGACAACTAGAAAGCAATGAAGTAGAAAAATATGATAAAGAAGATTGAAAGAATTGCAATGAACACTACAAAAGACACAAGCTACTCTATCAAATAAAAAAGGAGAGGAATGAAGCATTACCACCTCCACCCAAAGGCTCTCAAGGCCAATGAAGGGAGAATGCAAACAACGAACTTGGAAAAGTCACCACTGTTGTAGATGTGGTGAAGGGAGGTCTCGCAAGACTCCAAGCTCACAACTTTTGTGGTAGCCTCACACTTGCAATGTGGAGTTGATGGAGTTTCAAGCTGCTGCAATGCTCAAGTTGAGTGGTGAAAATGGAATGCTAGAATGTTGAAGAGATTGAGAATTTTCTTGAGAATGTGAAAGAGTTTAATGAATTGCTAAGAGAGATGAAGTGATTGTGAATATTTTTCTTTTGAAGGTGGGATGAGAAGGAATAAGCCATTTTTGGGTCGGTTGGTCAACATAAGGATGTTACAATTCATCCCCAATGAGGAGTGTAATGCCTCTGCCAACTTTAGATGTGAGAATCTATCATGGATAGTAGCACGTCGCGCAGACTTCCACACACCACACTCGCGTCCCCAACAAATATTCTCTCACCGACACATAGGACAAACGCCAAGTGGGTGGAAGGCAGGTGGGTGATGTGGAATTTCACCCTCAGATTTGATTTTCTAAGGTGAGGGTATGTGAAAGGGGAAATTACACAAGAAGTGCAAATTCACTCCTATACATAAATATATTATGATATATTAATATATTATACATTCAATATATATTAAGAATACATAATAATAATTTTATGTATTATTCAGTTTCTAAAAATTTAAAGGAAACATATATCCATCTATAACAAATATTTGTTATAAATGGATATCCATTATTTATTGTATAAGATTTGAAGCTTCCCCTATGCATACATATTAATCTATAATTTAATTTATATACTATATAATATATATAATCTATACCTTAATAATAATAATATTAATATATAATATATATTATAGAAATATATATAATATATTAATTTAATATTTAATATATAATAAATATATTATAAAGGGGTTTTGAAGGGATAGAAGGGTTTGACAGGGATATAGGGAGGCAAAGAATTGAGAGAGAGAGAGATAGAATGAGAAATACCTAAGAGAGAGATGGAGAGTGAGAGAGAGAGAGAAAGAGAGAGAGAGGGGGGGGAGAGTGGGAGTGGGAGAGACTTTGAGAGAGAGAGACCTAAGAGGGACATAGACTTAGGAGGGATAGAGACTTCTGAGAGAGATAGACTTAAGAGAGAGAGAGAGGGAAACCTAAGAGGGATATGGAGAGTGAGAGAGAGAGAGAGAGGGAGAGGGAGAGAGAGAGACCTAAGAGGGAGATGGAGGGAGAGAGGGAGAGAGGGAGATAGACTTGAGAGAGAGGCTTGAGAGAGAAAGAGGGAGAGACTTGAGAGAGAGAGATACCAAAGAGAGACTTAGGAGAGAGAGAGAGAGAGAGAGAGAGAGAGAGAGAGAGAGAGAGAGAGAGAGAGAGAGAGAGAGAGAGAGAGAGAGAGAGAGAGAGAGAGCTAAGAGAGAGAGAGAGACCTGTGAGAGAGAGGGGAGAAGAGAGGGAGTGGGAGAGACCTGGGAGAGAGAGAAAGGGTGGGAGATAGAGTGGGAGACCAGAGAGAAAGAGGGAGAGAGTGAGAGGGAGAGAGAGATACTTGAGAGACCTGAGAGAGAAAAAGGGAGAGAGGGAGTGAGAGAGAGAGACTTGTGAGAGAGAGGGGGGAAGAGAGGGAATGGGAGAGACCTGAGAGAGAGAGGGGGGAGAGAGGGAGTGTGGGAGACTAGAGAGACCTGAGAGAGAAAGAGAGAGAGACCTGGGAGGGAGATGGAGAGTGAGTATGTGTGTGTGAGAGAGAGAGAGGGAGAGAGGGAGTGGGATAGACCTGAGAGAGAGATAGAGAGATATTAATATATAATATAATTTATATACTATATAATATACCTTAATAATAATAATATATAATATATATTATATAAATATATATATATAATATATTAATATATAATAAATATATATATCATAATATAGTGTAGGAAAAAGTATCCCTTTTTCACACTTAATTTGGGAAATAATATTAAATAAAAGGATTAAATTATGCCTTAATTTAGCATTGTAATATATATTTTACATATTCACATTAAGTTTAGGGCCTTATTAAATGAAATGGACTTAATTGTGCCTTATTTATGGTGTTGTAAGGTGTACCTTTACACTTTCACATTCATCTAGGGCTTTATTAATTAATTAAGCTTAATTATGCCTTAATTGACCCCTTTAATTCAAATCCAAGCCTAATCAATTGCAATTTTTGAAGAGGAAACCTGACATTCATCAATGCCATAACATAACACTTAACATTGGAGAATGTGTGTCCTAGGTAAGTGACCTAGGGATCATTCACCCAAGGGAAAATGGGTCCTCACTTAGACCTAAGACCTAAATTTCAAATATGTTTTTGGCGGTATTTCAGTGATTTCAAATGTCTATTCACATGTCAACTTTTGTTATTTAAATTTCGAGAATTAATGTTAACGTATGTATAAATAAGAGATCATTTCACTATGTTTCATCCTAGAATTTTCAAGTGATAATTCCTATAGAAAGTTTATGAGATCAAGAGCATTTCAAGAGCATTTTCAAGGCATTAAAGAGCATATTTGTTGAAGATTATTGCAGCAATCAAGATCATATTATCATGTCAAATAATTCTTGCATCATGCATGTTATTTGAGCTAATATGTTGGTGTAGTGTTCAATATCTATTCAAGCATTCAAAGGCATTCTTTCAAGTCAAGTTTCATGATCAAGATCCACATCCATTGAAGCCATTTCATGCAAGTTGCAGATCCATATTCCAAGGTTCAAACAAGGATTTGGTGAGTTGTGACATGGAATTTGTTCATTCATCATTCCTTCATGCTATTTAATTTCATTACAAGGTTTAATTACCAAAATGGGGTTTGACCAAGGAAAACCCCCATTCACCTAACAAAACAACATTTTTACCTCTTGATGTGTGTTTGCAAATTTTAGGTGGAAGATCTATTGGAGAGAAAAAATTGTAAAGTTGTCAAAGTTGCATTTGTTATCACCATTCTTGCAATTTCACACAAACTGACCTACATAATTTATTTTCAGCTTTCCGACTGCGGGATTTGAGAATTTGGGAGTGCATACACAATAGAAGAGAACCCAAAAACCATTTTTTATAGGAGCTCTAGCCATTCGCCATTCGCCATAGGGTGAATGAGTCTTCAATAAGCTTTGAAAAAGCACTTTTGGTGATTGGTACATATCACTTTCTCATTCTTATATCTATATTTTGTTTTCTAGTTCCATCAGAATTAAGCTTAATCTATTAGATGCACTTTATAACTTGCATTTTGGAGTTGTTTTGCTATTTTTAATCTTTCTCCCCAAAGTGCTATTTAATCAGGACCCCCGTCCTTGCCTAAAAGGGAAATTTTTAGATTCACACCTTGATTTGACTCACCTTTTGGTTGATAGTCATTTCATTGTTTCGATCTCATTTCCCGAATGAAATAGTGCAGAATAGGTCTCTAATCTTGCCATATTTGGTGAACCCCTTATAAGAACCTCATTTTCCCATCATTTCACATAATATATAATATATTTAATATAATATAAAATATATCATGACATAATATATTAATATTATTATGCTATTAATAATTCTAAAAATGTTTCATGAAGTTTAGTTTTTTAAAAACTAAAGGAAACATATATTATTTCATTTTTTGAAGGTTTAGCATTGTGTAAAACATAATGGATATCCGTTTAGTGAATTAAATAAAAAACAAAAGGGGGACCATTTTGAGCATTCCAATGGTCCCCACATTCTTTTTGTCATTGAAATCTTGTGATTTATGTCTGTATAAGATAAACTTCAGCTTTTGGGAGATTCTTTTACACATTTTTAACCTTTACAATCATTTGTGTGCTCTTTTTTGTTTGTGCAATGGGGAGTAGTAGTTTCCGTAAGAGAAAAAGAAATAGAAAACTAATAGCAAATCAAATTGAAGCATATAGAGAAAAAGATAGAGAAATTCATAGGAAAAGAAGACAAGGTATGGTAAATACTCAAGTTGTGGCTTCTTCTCCATTGTTAAATGTTAATTCAAGTGAAGATGAAATAGAATTTGAAGATATTGAACATCATATTGAAATTGAAAATGAAAATATTAAAATTGAAAATGAAAATGTTTTTGATTAGAGGTAAATAACAGGTTTTGAAGGAGCTCAAAACCCTTTACAAAAGTAAGCAGCCGAATCAAAAGAAAATTGCATTAAGTACATTAGCCCAAAAAAAATGAACCAACAACAAAATATCAGCCAAAAAGGAGGACCCCAACTAGCAGCACTACATGTTTTTCAGAATATCAACCACCTCCATGTCGCTTGCTTCAACCTTTTGCGCATCATCCAAAACATCAGTCACATCTTTACTAGAGGCCCCAATCTAATCCTTAGTTTTGTTTCTAGTTATAGCCCCAAGCCCATTTGTATTCACCTTAGTAATCAAAACAATATTCTTTTCCCCAACCTTCTCAACAGTCACCTCTTCCTTCGTCATCTTGCCACCAGCACCAAATTCATCAACATGAATAGTTTCCTTACGATTCTTAGCACTAAAAAAAGGAGAAGTCACACCAACAGATTCAAAGTTAACACCGGACTTAGTCACCTCCCCACCCTTGACCACACTAGCACAAATTTTCTCCAATTGATCTCGAGGGTGAGGACTCTACCTTCTAGATTATGTTTCATCTTAAGAGTTTCCTCTGCCACAATTTTCAAGGAATTAAACAATTCATCAATCTGGATTTGAATAGAGGACTCTTGAGCCTTACTCACCACACCCCTAACTTTAACATTTTTTATATTAAGTTTATGAAAAAACCATTTGAATAATTTAAACAAAATAATGGAACCCTCTCTAGCAGTTGCCATCACATTAGAGATATCTTCCCTGTCAATATTAAAAAACCCCTTCCTCACAACATCTTCCTCCTCAGAGGAACTAACCTTATCATGACTAGCAAAAACTTCCTTACCTTTCTCGACATCAACCGACATTTTGATTTTGTGGATGGAATTTGCAATCTCCTCTGCCACTACCTTTCTTTTCTTTGACCGCTTCACGTCCATATCATGGGTCTCCACAACATCCTGACTGCCAATATCCCTAGCCTTACCTTTCTGCAACACCTCCAGATTTACACTAGGGGACTCATCAACATCCAAATCACCTGTGATCGTAAGAGGATAGGTCCTCTCCAGTAATTGACTTGCAGTCCTCAAAACCCTTTTCTTCTTACTTCCCTCCTCCAACTCCTTCTTTTGCTTGGTCATAGGCGGTAGTGAAGACACTTCACCATACAGGCCATTCTTCTCCTTGACACCAACACATGGAAAATCAACAACCACCTCATCACTGCAAGTCTCATATCCTTTGTTAGAGAATTTCTCCACATTTTTAGACTTTCCAACAATAGGGGGTTGAGGACCCATCTCCAAAGAAGTAAGCAAGTCCGGGAAAAATTCCACATCCTCCTCAAAATCCAACCCCTTTTCCAAAATAAGCTTCCTTTTCTTCCCTTTTTTACCAGGCGGCTCCTCCTCTGAGATAGTCTCATACTCCTCCATTAGCTTAGGTTGCTTACCCTTTGGGGTAGCAATAGGCTTAACCACCTCAAAAGACTTATCATATTCATAAATTAAAATTATCAACCCCACATGCAAAACAGGATTTTTGGGGTTTTTCTTGTGGTCCTTGAGACCAGAATCAAGTGAATCCAGGAGATAATATGGAAAGGAGATCCTTTTCTTGTGACATAAATGATTAAGAAAAAGGAAGTGGTAAGCATTTACCATAGAGAAACAACCTTCTAGGGTGATATAACGCATGAGCTCCTTGACAACATCTCCCCACAATTCCTTCAGAGAGCTCCTTTGGTAGCCCCCACTCCTCACAGTCTTCAAGTCATTAGCTTCATCCCCCTTAAAGAAGATTTGCATAGCAGTTTGTGGCTCTTTTTTATCTCTAAAAAATTTCATACCATCCATAGCCAAACTAGTAATATTAGCAATAAATTCTTCATTCATGTCAAAATTTGTTCCACCTAGCTTCAACACCCTGTTATTCCAAGCTTTTTCAAATGAAGTTGTGGTCTGAGGATTATTTCCATGCAGTCTCTCTAGATATGGAGTCAACCCTCCTTTGTCCAACATCTGCCAAACCTCTGGCTTCTTCTTGACAGCTTCATGGGAGAAGGGCTCTATGCAATTCCTATCTCCACCCATTTCTTTAGAATTTGCAAAGTGTAATAGCTTGAGAGCTTTGAATGCAATGAGAAGGAACCTCGGGAAGAAAATGTAAGGAATGCCCAAAATTCTTGTGAAAATGGAATTAAGGAAGAAAGACATTAAAATCATAGAGTTTTTTTCCCTATGGGACTCAACCACTATACCATTAGCTCAATTCAAATTAGGCTTACCATACTTCCACATAATCATCAGCCATGTGAAGATTAACATACATGCCACAAGCCATAATAGAACCTTAAGAAAACTATATTTGACAATCATTATTAATAGTTGTTATTGCCTCTATAGGGAGGGGGTCATTTAAACCCCATTCCCTAACACTTCTAACTCCAATATTAGTGAATATATTTGCTAGCCCATTACCCTCTCTCAAAATATGGGAGATGTAATATTCATCAAAAGACTTTAGAATATCAATAGAGTCCCTAATCAAGGACTCAATCATCCAAAAGGGGAGGCACCATTTTTCAAATTATTGATGATATTAAGGGAATCATCCTCTAGCCAAACTTTCTTATATCCTTTATGTTGTGCCAGCTTAAGACCATGATAAGCTACAGTCACTTCCGCATAGTGGTTTGTCTAGATTCCCAAAGGAAGCACCACGACAGAGACAAGAATACCATTAGAATTTCTAATCACTCCCCCACATCTTGCAAGTCCCAAATTCCCTTTAGCAGCTCCATCAAAGTTAACCTTCACCCAACCATCCAGAGGAGCTTTCCAAGCAACATCATCCCTAGAGGTTTTCCCTTGAGTCACTGGGAGGGAAATATCACAGGGAAACTTCCACTTTTTTGCAATAGAGATATCATAGGGGTTGAGAATAATCTTCGGTCCATTGTGAAAGGTGATTCCAGAAAGAAAATTTTCTTTAATAGCCGCACATATCTTATAGGCCACAAAGATAGTAGGAAGGGAAAAATTCTTGAAAATTTTGTTATTACACTCAATCCAAACACCCTAGGCAATGTGAGGGAGATAAAGGGACCACAGAATCAAAAGATTAGGATTGGGTGAAGGGCCAACCCATTGAGACCACAAATATTTAATGGAAGCAGGAAAAACCCAACTTAGGGTCCATAGAGAGAGCACATGGGCCCACACTGTTCTAACAAATCTATAGCCAATCAGCAAATGACAAGCATTTTTAGCTTCCTCTTCACATAGAAAGCACTTGTTAGGCATCACAAAACCTATTTTTACCAAATTGCTAGTTGTTAATATCTTTTTCTAGAAAAAGAACCAAAAGAAGATATTAATCTTCGAAATCAATTTAGAGGACCAAACAGAGGCCTAAAAAGGAGCATGACCAACAAAGGACTCATTAAAATGAAAATATGAGGCAACAGAGAAGTTACCATTAGAAGAAGGCTTCCAAAAAAATTTATCAGAAGAAGGGAGAGAAGGAATATGAACCATAGAGAGAGCCTTAAGGAGATCCTCCAATCTAGGGTCCACCTCATGCAATCTTTTCCAATAACCTTCCTCAATATAATTAGCAACAAATCTGCCAAACCTCCGCACAAAAAGATCCATGAAAGGTTGAGCCCATGGCTCATCTTTAAGAGGCCTGAAACCAAACCAATTTTCTTCCCAAAATAAGATATTTCTACCATTTCCCATTTGCCAGAAAAGACCCTTGGCCACAAGCCTACAAGCCTTAACCATACAATTCCAAAGAGTCGATCTAGACAGGGGGGAAGTCATGAGATAAGAACCCCCTAATACCATCAACGCCACACAAGTATTTGCTCCAAGCGATTTTCACCATTCACTCTTAGCCAACATAAGGTTCCACAATTGTTTTCCAAGAAGGGTAATATTAAACACTCTTATTTTATGAATTCCAAGACCACCAACCATTTTGGTCTACAAACATCATCCCAAGCAACCAAATGAATTCTTCTCTTATCCTCAACACCTAACCATAGGAAATTCTTCTAATTCCTCCCAATTTCTCCACAAATTTCCTAGGAATATAGAAAAGACTGAGAGCATAAACATGAAGATTTTGAAAACTAGATTTAATCAGTTGCACTTTCTCTGCTTGGCTCAACAATGCCCCCTTCCAACCAACCAATTTAGAATTAAATTTATCAATCATGCTACACCAAAAAGAATTAGAAACATTGGAGCACAAGGGAAGACCCAAATAAGACACGTGGAGTTCCCCAATCTGGCACTACAAAATTCTAGCAATTTTAGTCTGCCTCTACACCAGAGTGTTGAAAAAGAAAGTAACACTCTTGGGTAAGCTAACCTTCTGCCCCGACACAACCTCATAATTATGTAAAATTGACTTAATAGACTTAGCCTCCTTAATCGATGACTGACCAAGCATAAGAGAATCATCCACAAACTATTGATGGGAATAAATAAGATTGATGGATGAGGGGGCTAACCCAAACATAACCCTAGTATTAATATATCTCTGGATGAGACGACCCAAAGATTCTACCATGATAATGAATAGAAAAGGAGATATAGGATCTCCTTACCTCAAACCCCTGGAGCAATCAAAGAGGGGAGAAGGAGATCCATTAATGAGGACAAAAAACCAAGGGGTGGAGATAAGCTGAAGTACAACAGACACCAACTTCTCCCCAAAACCAAAAGAGGCCAAAATCTTAGAAATAAATCCCCAATCAACTCTATCATAAGCTTAAGTAAGTCAAGCTTCAGAATAAAACCAACATGCTTATTCACAGTGAGGGAGTGAATATTCTCATGAACAGAGAGAATAAAATCCAAAATTTTCCTACTCGCCACAAACCCATTTTGCTAAGGTGAAATGATAAGAGGCAAAACCCTTTGCAATCTAACCACCAAAACCTTAGAGAAGATCTTATACACTGAGTTACATAAGTTGATGGGACGAAACTCATCAAAAGAAGTTGTACCGGGTTTCTTAAGCACAAGAACAATAAAGAAGGAGTTCAATTCCTTCAAAAGAGAGCCAAACCTAAAGAAATCCTTGGTAGCCACAACAACATACTTAGCAACAATTTACCAAAAGGACCGAAAAAAGAAAATAGGAAAGTCATCCAGACCCGACGCCTTATTTTCTTCAAAAGAGAAGATAGCACTTCAAATTTCTTTCATTGAAGGAATGCACACCAACCGCCTATTAATTTCATCATTTAAGAGCTATGGGATATCCCTAAGAATATCCTCTTGACATGCCCAATCAAGCTTCCCCTCCACTAATAGTAGATTGATTAGAAAAGTAGGAGGAAGCAACAAACTACAAATCAACATCCTTCTCCAACACTTGATTATTGAAATTGATCTGTTTGATTCAGTTAGAAGTCTGTGTTTAAGTGTAGAGAGATGAAAAAACTTAGTATTAATGTCCCCACTTTTCAACCACATAATCCTAGACTGCTACTTCCAAAATTCCTCCTCCTTAGCAACAATATTATGCAATCTAGAGAGAAGGATATTTTCTTTCAAAACCAAGGCATGATCATACCCATAGAATTGGATTAATTGTTGAACAGCTTGAAGCTCCTTAGAGACAACCTCCTCCAAAAAAATGTGACCAAAGGAAGTGCAATTCCATTTTCTAACATTTTCCTTAACATTAGTAAGCTTTTTGGAAACTCTAAACATGGTTGAGCCATCCACATGAATGTTCCACCAATCGTTAACTAGATTATTGAGATCAGGATGAAAAGTCCACATCTTCTCAAATCTAAACAGATAGTTTTTCTTACCACCCAACAAATCCATCGATGAAGACAAGGGAAAGTGATATGGCCCCAGTCTTGTCAAAGTAGAGAGTGAACATGAATAATGAACCAACCACTCAGGGTTGATAAGAGAACAATCAAGCTTAACCTAGATAAGAGCTTCTCCTACTCACCTATTCGACCAAGTAAAAGAAGCACCTTTGAGGTCCAAATCAAGAAGAGCATTATCATTAATAAGATTCATAAGATCATATCTACTGTCATCCACAATCTATAATTCACCCATCCTATCAGCATCACACAAAGGATTATTAAATTCCCCCATAACCAACCAATTATCAACATTGTGCAACACTTTGAAGGAACCAAGATTCTCCTACAACCTTTTTCTAGCACTCTTTCAATTTGGAGCATATATGTTAGACAAAGTCCAAGATAACTTATCCTGCAAATGAATAAAGGAAGTAGCCACATGATTACAGTCATTGAACATCTCAACCCCCTGAATCACCGTAAGATTCCAAAAAGTAACAATCCCTCCCGATGCACCCACCGCATCAAAGTATTGCATACCACAATCCTTAAAAAGCTTATTCTTCAACCTAGATAATTTATCCAACCCCATTTTAGTTTCTTGAATTAACACAATATCAGGGCGATGATCTCTTACTAGATTCACCAGAAGATCATGCTTGTGAGGGTGATTTAACCCCCTCATAATCTAGGAAATGATCTTCATAAGAGCTTTTGGGAAATTCTCTTTGAGCACATCTCTAGCAGAGTTCTCTACGTACCATCAACAATGTACATATGGCTCTCCTTCTCCCTAGTAATGTTAGCAGGAGGATGACCTCTACTTGTTGGCTCAAACCCACAATCTAACCTTTGTTTATTCCTTGTCACAACTCTCAGTGAGGGAGAGTGTTTTTTCCTATTACGCCCTTGAACTGGAATGCAAGGATTATCCAGATCCTCTAGTTCCCCATTTTCCTTGGATTTAGATAAAATCTCCAATCCCTCAACCTTCAAACCATCATCTTTCGCCTTAATCATCCCCAAGGGAGGAGACTTGAAGCCATCATTCACAGAAGCCTTATCAGCTTCCATAACCTCATTCCTAACTCCATCCATAGACTCCACAGTATCATGAATAGGGGAGGATATATCCTCATTTCCTCAATCATGTTCTTGATTCAACTCTACCGAGTCCACCTGGCCTTCAAGAATGTCTTCCTTATCATCCACTATCAAGCCCATTTCCACAGGTTTATCAGCCACAACTTCACACAGGGTTGACTCCCCTTTTTCCAAAGGTTCCAAATCCTGTTTAGGGGCTTTCTCCTTCTCTCTCTATTGTTTAGTCATCTACTTCGACACTTTGAGAGGACATTTCTTCACCCAGTGGCCATATTTTTTTACAATGGAAGCAAACAAAGGGATATAGATCGAATTCAACCGCTTGTTCCCAAACCCCAAACTTAAAGTTAATCTTTATCAAGGCAGGCAGGTCAGTTGATTGCTCCACGTTCACACAAAATATGGTGTAAACTAGCCACTTCCTGGATGTCCTCATTTGATCAATTGACAATAAACACCCAAAAGTGCTTGCAATTCCTTTAAACACTTCCTCATCCCATAATTCCATTAGGAGACCAGGAAGATGAACCCAGACCGGAGTAGCTAAAAAAGAGCACAAGTTCGAGTTGAAACCTGGTTCCCACCTTTTTAGCATCAATGAGGACTTACCAATGAACCAAGGGCCACTCGTCGGTGTTGTTACTAGATCATCTTCACATTTGAAACTAAAATAAAAGAAACCTTTAGCCATAGCTGCCACATCAATCTATCTATTAGGTTTCCAACGATTTAAAGCAAACTTGCGCACCAACTCAGTATGAGGTCGGGGACCAACAAATTTTCCCAATAGATCCATATCCATATTAGACATGCTTTTATCAACAATACAATTTGGGACAAAAATAGAGTATTCTCCAGTCTTCACATTAGCAACAAATGGTACAGGAGGAGAAGTACTTTTACCTTTCGGCCTAGCCTCAAATAGATTTCTCCACTTAAGAGAAGAGCTCAACAAGAAATCATTCTTAGTCTTATCAATCCCAAGACCCACAGCATTAGGAGTTCCATCATAAGCATTAGACGACAGGCCTGGCCCAGACTTTTTAGCCTCGAGATTCTCCTTTTTAGAGAAGGACACCAGGGGATGTGTTGGACACACAATCGTCGAAGTCCTTTTCCCCCAAAAAAATTTGTTAGCCACTAAAGGGGACCCACAAAGCTTACCTATAGTAAAGGACCTATTATGCCTTGCATAACCACCCCACTTTGATTTGGATCAAAATGGGTCCCCCCCTTGTTTTCTTTTTTGTCTCTTTTCTTCTGGTTACTTGCTTTCCTCTTTGGAATTCTTGTGTTTTTCTCCTAATTTTGACTTTTGATCTATCTGATTTAATTATGATTCTGGTCCTATCTTAGCTTGAGTTGGTTTTCTTTTTTGCCAAGGACTCACTAAATTAATCACAAGCAATGGTGTATTTTATCGTGGTATATATATTTTATGTTCTCCTGAGGGCTAATGGGGATTTTGTTTTGCAAGACTGAATCATTCATCCGAGGATATCTCTCAGGAAGCCAACCAAGGGCAGGCCTCAAATTACATTCAGTATGAAATTCCTCAAAGAAGGAGTTGGCAAGACTTTCCTCATGTCTCACCGAATGGTGGCTTGGCTCTGTCCATTTTGAAATCCAAGGGAGGTGTTAGAACTACATGTTTCTGATGATTCTACATGTTGCTCATATTCACAAATTTGTTAGACAAATCCCACCACGGGCATATTCTTCCCATATATGGCCTTGTTGCACTAAAGATTCCATCAAGTCTGATTGTTCCATATTACAGTTCAGGTAGCCATGAGCTCATCAAAGTCTCCCTGACTTATAATGCATTTTGCTAACTATGTGTCTCTGTTATCGTCGGCAAGACCCCAGACATGTCACAACGATCGAGATTCACATGCAGTTGCCTATCGGCAACACATCAACCATCATCCTGGTGACATGGGGTTTCCTTCGGAGAAAGGTCTTGGCGAGATCTTCAGGTCTCACTGACCGGCGGCAAGGGGATTCATATATCGATGAAAGGTTTTCCCTTCGCCAAGAAGTTTGGGTGAGTTCATTAAGTCTCACCGACTACCACACAACGAACAAACACTTTGGTGGGAGTCATCTTCTTCAGCATTTAGTATCAGGGAATTTATAAAGTCACACCGAAGCAAGAGGAGCCCGAGCCCGGAGGATAAGGAGGATGTCGGGGAGACTCCAAAAGAAAACAAAAGCTTCGCCATGTGGTCTCGCCGAACGCCTGCAGTCTTGCCGATTGCCAAGGAGGGTTTGTCTTCGGGGAGAGTGGTTCACCTTCGGTATGAAGTCTGGCCAATGTGCCGGAGTCTCGGCCACACAAAGGAGATATCGCCATAGGTCTTGCCGAAGGGTCAGTCTTCGGTATGACGTGAGGGGCTCGATATAAGGTCTCACCGATGTGAGATTGTCTCAGCGAAAGGATAGTACGAGCTCGCCAAAAGATCTAAGGTTCGGCGAGATGTCTCATCGACTAAACAAACTCTTGCTGAACTCAAAGACACTCGGCGAAGGACAAGAAATCGGTGTAGGGTCTTAGAGAAGTTCGAAGGTCACGCCGAAACGAAAGAACTCAGGGAGACTCCAAAAAAATGAGGGGGCTTCACTATGAGGTCATGGCGATAGGCAATGGTCTCACCGACATGAAGAAGCTCGCTGAAAGATTTGCATCCTTGCCAGGAAGTCTCAATGACTATGAAAAGTCGCACCGACACAGTGCGAGGGGATTCCATTGGTGGTCTTTGGTGAGAGAATCAGTATGTCATGGCGACAAAGGGATGAGCTAGTAAAGCTTTTGCCGAGACATGAGGTATCTGTAGGACATCTTCCTGACAAGGGGAGGTTACAGTGAAATGTATACAACGAAAGAATTCATTTCGGTATGACTACAAGAGGGTCTTGGCGACACTGAAATTCGGCGAAGGGAAATGAATGTGGCGATAGGTCTCACCGATTCCAAGGTCACGCCGAACACAAGGGAGGGCTTGGTAAGAAGAAAGGGGATTTAGGATAAGGTCTCCCCGAAACCATGAGGTCTCCCCGACAAAAAACAAAGCTTGCCTAGGGAGTCTGGCATCGTCGTAACTCTGGCCAATGCAGAACGAGCTCAATGACAGAAAACAACAGCTCGGCATGACATCCTGCCAACCTGATAGGGTCTTCCCAATGCAAAGTGGGCTTGGAAAGAATGAAAAGGAGTCGCTGGAACTCTTGCCGACATGAAATAACAGGCATCGGTAGAAGGGGATTCCATCGCCAGAGGGTCTTGGTGAGATCTTTATGTTTCACCGATAGGACGTGCCTTCGGGGAGAATAAACGCGTTCGCTGAGAGTCAAGAGGGCTCGCGGAGATGTCCTAGCAAAGGGACTTGGTCACGCAGAAACATAAGGGAGTGAGCTCGGAGAGAACATGATGAAATCAGGGAGACTCCATACGAGTGAGGAGACTTCGCTATGAGGTCACAGCGACGAGCGATAGTCTCCCCGACATGAAAAATGAGATCGCCATGGGATCCTGAGGTTCACTGAGATGTCTTGCCGAGAGCATGCAGTCTTGCCGATAGGTTTGGTGAGCTCGATGTGACTTTTGTAGCCCGCCAAAATGTTTCACCGAGTGACCCATGCTATGCTGATAATTGTTATAGGATGAAATTGCATCGGGGAGACACCGATGGTGTCTCACTGACATGCGATTTAAGGTGGCCTGCTCTTGACTGCTCAAGAATTTGGCGTGGCATGTGATTGTCCAATCAGAGAGAACCGAGAAGGGCATTGACCAATTGACCACCCCTGTGGAGAAGACTAACAGAATGTAAGAAAGATAGTTTCCTTCTAAGATCACTAAGGGATGAATCTATTCGGACAATGGTGTTTAAATCTACAAGAGGGCACGATGGTGTTTCTAGAGGATGGTCAAAAGTACAGAGAAGTCCAGAACAGAAAGGGAGCTGAAGGAAAGAAGAAACTGTGACTCAGAGGGACAGCTGTGGCGACTACTGGCAAGGAGGTAGATCAATATTAATGAGGATATTTTGAGCATTCAAGGAAACTCCAATAGAGTTCGAAGGTGGACACGGAGATAGAAGAGTAAATGCTACAGTTGCAAAAGATCTAAGGTCATCCTCGGGACAACCTTTCAACAATATGGACAGTAGTGCTTCGCTTTGAATGCAGTTTTGACTTTCCTTAGTAGGATCTGAGAGTCGACTCGCCTACAGTTGGCAGATATTTTGTAAACCCTAGTGCAAGGGACAACACATTCAAGTTGGTACATTCTGTATATAAGGAATTCTTGCCTTTGTTTAAAGGGTTAGAAGGATTTAGAGGAAGGTTAGCACTTCTAGATTAGAACTTCGAGGATTAGAGAACTTTTAGAGACTAAGAACTGTTAGGAGTTAGTCAGTTAACAGAAGGAGATAGAGTTGCATCTTGATTATGAGTAATGAGAGCTTCTCTTATCTTCTTGTTTAGCAGTTAGATTTTCAGTATAGACTGTAATGTATTTTCTAAGTTCTCTTAGTGTAGTTGGAAACAATCTGGAGAAATAGATTCTCTGTACACTGGTGATTGTGCCAGCTTTGTAAATATTGCTTATCTATTTTATTGACAATAGAAGCAATCAGAGTTTAATCTACTTCATGTTGTGTTCCTGAATGATATTTGTCTTAATTGATCATTTGATTTGTGAAACCTTCAAGGAATGAAATGTTATTTGTGTTTTATTTAAATGGTAGCTACAAATTTGTTATTCGAATTAGCACTGAGAATGAAAGAGGCTGTGTGTCAATCACAAGCTTATCTTGTTATGTAGTTTTAGTTTATTAATCCTTGAAGTTAACAAGTCTGGTTAAGGTTGGATGAACTTTTTTTTTTTCTGTTCAAAAGCCCTGATCTATCTTTTTGTTGTTTCTTTAAAAACCCTGGTTAAATTAGGTTTTATATCATGCTTGATCTTAGAACAATCTAGAAGCTCACACCAGTAGGCCCCTTGAATATTACTGTTGCATTGACCACTAAGTAACATCGACATAGTTGAGACCTAACTACAAAGACCTTGGGAGCTAAGGCATCCATGTGTTGCCTTTCTCTTTCAGGAGAAGTAGAATACTAATATTCTGCTTGCATTGTTGTGGTGCCAAAATCATCATCAATATTAACTGGTGCTAGAAGAAGGGCCTAGAAGGGAAATATGGATAAAGCTAGGTTTTCATCCCTAGAGAAGTCCCATAGAGTTCTTCGATCAGCTAAAAATCCACCACCTTTGATAGAACTCAAGACCCCAATAAGACACAAGATTAGTAAAATTGGGTCAATTATTATACCACCCTTATTAGCTTCGCTCACTCCACCAGGTTTTTCACCAATACCCCAATGGATACCTATCAATCCACCATCACGTCCATCTCAATTGTCATCACATTTGGTTCAACCCATACAACAACTAGCTCAACCACCACCACCGCCACCAATGGCATTCTTTCAGAATAATCCCTCTCCATTGGGGACTATTCCTAGAGGTTTTCATGACCTGCCTAAGAACCCTGAGAAATTTTGTCCTAAGTACATTCATGGTGAGTCAAGTAGTGCTGAAGAGCACATACAAGCTTTTAAGGATGCTTGTACTAGAGCTCAGACAGCCCACTAGGATGTAGTCTATAGGTTGTTTCCTTATTCCTTAGGGGATATGGCCTATAATTGGTACCTTAATCTCCCTCAAGGTTCTATTCTGACCTGGACACACCTGGAAAATGATTTTATTAATCAGTTTAGAATCTATGTGGATCCAGCTCTTTTATATCACCAATTCGCTACCATCAGAAAGGAACCAGGTGAACCTTTTCCTTTATTCAATACCAGGTTCCAACGAATGTATAGAAGCTTGCAAGATCCCTATTTATTCACTGAGGATAGTGCCATTCAAGCTTACTTTAGGGTTATAGACCCCTTGCTAGGCTTGTTCTTACAAAGGACCTATCAACCAGCTGAGATTGATTCTCTATCCAAAGTCTATCACCTAACTATCAAACTGCAGCAACAAATTAGTTTTCAACAAGGAGGCCTAGGAGGAGGGTTCCCTTCAATAGGATATTAGATGCATAGCCCAACCCCTCCATTAAATACTGTCCCAGGAATGTCTCCTTCCCATTATGGACCTATATCTAAATTGCAAACTCAGCCACCTATCCCATTCTTTGCTACTGGAACATCTAATCTTTTTCAACAATCACAACTTCCTCAAAGTCCCCATGATCATCAGAACCAAATTGGAACATCAAATCATAGTGGTCAGCCACCTGTCGCTAAGAGTGTGGAAAGTGAGAAGACAGTTCAGCTTACAAATGAGGTAGAAACCTTGAAGAAAACACTATCTCAAGTTACAAATGACATGGCTCAACTTTGGTTGGACCCTTCCCAAAACCAAGGTAACTACCCTAGTCAAAGTAGCAAAAATCAGGGTAGCTATCAGAATCATAACAATTACAACCAAAGGGGTTATCAGGGCCAAAGCTCCTATAATCAAGGGTACCAAAATCAAAACAGAGGGTATAATCAAAGGCCAAATAACAATAGACAATGGAACATAGGGCCCAATAATGGGGGAGTTTCTCATAACTATCAAGCAAATGAGGAGAGATCACATACTGCAAACGTGGCTGACCTCAACTTCATGACCAATTGGTGCAGGCTGCATGATATTGTGACCCATTATGAGGTAAACTGCCCTCAAATGGAGAAAGTTGTCAAGATGGCACACAAAGATGCCCACACATTCTAGGGGAGTTCAAACAAAGGAGGTGACTCAGTGGATACTGCAATGGCTTATGACCTCTTTGAAGAGGAACCTTCATTCCCAAGGAAAGAAGAGAATGAACTAGAAGAGGATTCATATGATGCCCAGGCTTTTCAAACAAAAGAAGGACACTTTCTGAGAAATCAAGGTAAGGGTCCATTCACTACATCAGCACCTCCTAATCACATGGTGCCTCCAAATCAAAGTGCTGATAATAATCCTCCTCTAGCAAAAGGCCCACCTGACCTCCACAACAAGGGTAACTCCTCTGCTATTTTCAAAAGTAATTTAAGTTATAATACAAAATTTGACATTGTTTCTGATATGCAGAAATAGAAAACTTATTTATCATATTTTGACATTTTAAAGTGGTGCCCTGCTCAAAGGGAGATAGTGCTGAAAGCTCTATAACAAGCTGATAAGTCAAAAGGAAAGTGCAAGGTGGCACCTGTTGGGGACGTGAATGCAGCCTTATAAAGAAACAAGGTAGGTACTCTACCTTTACTTTTAAGTTTAAGAATTTCTAGGAAGAACCTACACAATTGTTTGTTGGATTCAGGGGCTTTGGGAAATGTCATGCCATTTCCATATGCAAGAAGTTAGGATTAAACCCCATTCAAACCAATAAGAAGGTCATTCAACTTGAAAAAATAGAGGTTAATGTGGTAAGGGAATTAAGAAACATACACGTTCAAGTAGGATCAGATCCTAGGATCCTGACCAACATAGATGTTCAAGTGGTCGATATTCCTGAGACCTATGGTATGCTGCTAAGCCGAGATTTGATGAAAAATTTATGGGGATATCTTTCCCTTGACCTTTCACATATGTGGCTATCATGGAAAGGGATTCCTAATTAGATTAGGATCGAAAGTGAGCCTCGCCTCAAGCATATCATCACTGAGTATGATTGTCCCAATGAGGTAGCCTATTTAGAAACTAGGATAGGTGTTTATAAAAGAGAAGAAGCTTTAACCTTTTCTATTTTTGATTCTAAAGAACTACCCATACAAAAGTCCCTTGATATTGTGCTTGATGAAAATCAGCAGGCACTAATCAGAAAGCTGCAACAAGATCAACTAGTCTTGGGAGAAGATGTAGATCTGCAAAGTCTCCTGCTCCCTAATTGGTGCAGGGTATATTACCAAAGCCACTCAGAATTGACTTGTCAACCCTGCATTAACATTTTAAATCATATTTCCCAAGCTGAGGAAGCTAGCTCAAGTCACCCTGAGACTATTGCAAATCACTTCCCGTTTGAAGCCAAGGAAGCAACAATGTTAACCAAAAATGAGATACAGTCAAAGGAGGTTCCTCCTCAAATTGAACGTACCCCAGACACACTTCCAAATTAGCATATTGATGAGGAGCAGCCCCAAGGTTTGTTTGACACCCCTGCACTCACGGATATACCAAAATCCAAGGGGTTAACCAAAGAGACAAGTGAATGTCAAGAAGATAACCTTGGGTCACATGATACATCTGTATAGGGATTGGGGATTACTCTTGACGAACCTACTGAACACCCATTCCTTGTATTTACTTCAAAAGTTCAAGCAACCCCACCCTTGGCTCATTCTATCCAACTACCCACAATGACCCCAAAAGGACCAACCCCAGCACACGATCAACTATGGACCCTTACATTTGATGGATCCAAATCTAAGAAAGGTTGTGGTGTTGGGATTGAACTAACCATCCCTAAAGGTAAAACCTTCTTTGATTCTTATAGGTTGCAATTTGGATGCACAAACAACGTAGCAGAGTATGAAGCTCTGGCACAGGGATTGATGTTTTCACATAAGAAGAAGGTCACTGCCTTGATGGTCAAGGGAGATTTAGAAATAGTTATCAGGAAAGTGTGCAACCAATATACATGTCACAACAAGAGGCTGGCAGCATACAAGAACAAGGTATGGAACCTGATCGAAGAATTTGATGCCTTTGAGATTACCTTAATCCCTAGAGAAGAAAATCAGGTAGCTGATTCATTGGCTGTTGTTGCAAGCACCTTGGAACGTATGCAAGGATCCAAGCTCAAGAAATTCTCAGTGGAATTAATTTCCACCCCTGCAGTTATTGACAACATCACAAACTTTCAAGTCTTTGATGATGATCAACATATTCTGGCTTTCTTGGCAAGCTTAGATGTTTTTGAGGGGAAAATTATTGATGAGTTCAACAGAGATCAAGGGGATTGGAGCCCTGAGGAATGTGATACAAAAGGGGTTATTAATCTAAAAAGTAATAACATTCCCAAGGGAATGGTTGCGCTAGAAAGAATCTTTGACTTAGACCCAAGGGCTCGAGAGAAGGTATCAGCTGAAGACAAAGGAGGTGAATACGAAATAGTTAACTTAGCTGATTCTATTCCTAAAAGGAATGTCTGCATAGGGAAAGCCTGCCCTGAAGCAATCATAAAATACATATTGGTAGCACTTAAGAAAGATATTTCTGTAATTGCTTGGGGATATGAAGATCTCCAGACATTTGATGCTTCTGTTATGACTCACGCTATCCCCTTGAAGCCTGAGGCTAAACCTTTCCGACAAAAGCAACGTCCTATCAATGCCTTGATTGAGCCATTGATCTATAAAGAAGTTCAGAAATTGCTGTCTGCAAGGATAATATTTCCTGTGCGCCATTCAATATGGGTATCCAACTTAGTTCCAGTCTGCAAGAAGAATGGGGAGTTTAGACTATGCGTGGACTTCAAAAATCTAAATAGGGCTTCAGAAAAGGATAACTACTTGCTTCCCTCTCTGGATGAAGTCTTGCAGACATTCAATGGAGCACATATGATGTCATTCTTAGATGGTTACTCTGGATACAATCAGGTAATGGTCGACTTTGAGGACAGGATGAAGACGACTTTCACTACAAAGTGGGGAACATTTGCATACAGGAGGATGTCGTTCCATCTGATAAATGTTGGAGCCACTTTCCAGTGCGCCATGGACATTGCTTTCAAGGATCTAATTGGCAAATGCATTATTGTTTACATAGACGACCTGACAATGTTTTCCAAGTACCGATTGAACCACGCTGCTGACTTGGCCAAGGTTCTGGAACGATGCATCCAGTATGGAGTCTCATTGAATCCAAAAAAATGCGTGTTTGGAGTCTCTGAAGGAAAGCTCTTGGGACATAATTTCAAAAAGGGGAATATCAATTGATCAAAACTGAGTTGAGTCCATTCTGAATATCACCCGGCCAGGAAGTAAGAAAGAAATGAAATATTTCTTCGGGAAAATCAACTTCGTAAGGAAGTTCCTCATGGGCTTTGCAGAGATTGTAAAGCCTCTGAATGAAATGATGAAGAAGGACGCCAAGATAGAGTGGACGGATGAGGCAAAAGATGCATCCTCACAAGTCAAGCGATCCATCTTAGAAGCACCCATTCTCATCAGCCCTAACTACTCGAGATTGTTTTATATCTATTCTTTCACCTCTGAACACTCGTGTGCAGCTGTATGAACCCAACAAGGAGAAGAGTCAGAGGAGAGGCCGATTGCTTTCATGAGTTCTCCCTTCAAGAACACAGAAATCAGGTACCTGCCTCTGGAGAAGCAAGCTTTCGCGCAAGTCTGAGCTGTCAAGAAGTTTCGACATGACATCCTTCGTAGCCAAATCATTGCTGTAGTTCCGGACGCAACTGTAAAGTCTCTACTTATGCAGAGCGAGCTGGGGGAAAGAAGAGGAAAGTGGATGGCTATCTTACAAGAGTTCAATCTAGAGATACCCCCTATGAGACTCATTTGAGGTACTGGTTTGTCTAAATCCATGGTGAAGGCTGGTAACAACATTGTTTGCCAGCAATACACAACCCAGTCCTTCTCCAACAATCCCTGGTATGCAGATGTTGTCTACCTAATGCTTAACAATCGCTGTCTAGAAGGAATGAATGCCACTCAAAGGAGAGCCCTGAGACTGAAGAGTTCTCATTACATGTTCAAAGGAGGGTTGCTATACAAAAGAAATTTTGAAGGAGTATACCTGAGATGCCTTGATCATCAAGAGGCTTAGCATGTGATCTCTGAGTTTCATGGGAAGCATGGCATAGGTCATGGGTCTGCAGATTCTTTGGCACACCAGATTCTTCGATCTGGTTATTATTGGCCCTGTGTATTCAAAGATTCCCATTAGCATGTGAGGACATGTCACACATGTAAGATTTTTGCATCAAGGGAACGCCATTTAGCTATGCCACTACAGCCGGTCTATGAGGTAAGGCCCTTTGCCCAATGGACACTAGATTTCATTGGGGTGATCAACCCAAACTCTTCTGCAGGACACAAGCTCATCTTGACTGCTACTGACTACTGCACAAGATGGACAGAGGCTATACCCTGCAAAAACAACACAACATAGGTAGTGATCAAGTTCCTCACCGAATGCATCACTACAAGGTTTGTGGTACCTTTCGCTTTGGTATGTGATAATGGTTCTGCCTTCTCTTCTACTGAATTCATTTCTTGGGCATATGATCACAAGATTGTCATAAAATATTCTTCAAATTGTTACCCACAAGGAAATGGGGTTGCAAAGTCAACAAACAAGAATCTCTTAGGGGTAATTAAGAAACTGTTAGAGCATAACCCTAGAGACTGGCATACCCAGCTTAGATTCGCATTATGGGCAAATAGGACTAGGATTAAGGCTGCTCTAAATACTTCACCA
The DNA here is from genome assembly GCA_007258455.2 of Sequoia sempervirens. NCBI lineage: Eukaryota > Viridiplantae > Streptophyta > Pinopsida > Cupressales > Cupressaceae > Sequoia > Sequoia sempervirens. The sequence goes on along the minus strand of VDFB02047230.1, from coordinate 431,392,609 downwards.
TTCAAGCTAGTGTATGGCCAAGAGCCTGTATTCCCCATCCATTTGCAAATACCTATCCTTGAATTCATGCAGAAATTCTACTCTAGTGACAATAGGATAGAAATCAGATTGGCTGCTTTGTTGAAGTTAGAAGAATAGAGAGATGCTGCTTTGCAACAATTTTTCAACCACCAGGTTGTTGTCAAACGTTGGTTTGACAAAAGAGCCAAGATCAAGGCTTTTAGGATATCAAACTTAGTGCTGTTATGGGATAAGGCTAGTGAAAAGAAAGGTAGTCATCGTAAATTTGACAAACTCTGGTTAGGTCCTTATCAGATTGCTAAGATCCTAAGCGAAAACGCTTTCAGACTGAGTAGCCTAACTGGAGAACCTATCCCATTACCTATTAACGGACAGTTTCTTAAGCATTATTTTGATTCATAAAGCTTGTTAATTTCTATGCTGGATTTAAATAATCTGTTAGCCTCCTGTTTGTGAATAATTTGCATTTTGTGAATACTTTCTGTGTTTCTGCTTGTAAATAATCTGCTGCTCTTTGTGTAAATAATTTGCTCTCTTCTTGTAAATAATTTCCTTTTTTTTTTGTCCTTTCCTTTCAGGCTTTCTGTTCTGTTTTGTGCTTTGGGGGTTTATCTGTTGCTTTCCATCTTTAAGTAATGGGTTTTTATTTGAAGCATACTTTAGTCATTAGGAGAGAATTGGTTTAGATATTTTCAGGTTTTCTGATTAAATGATTTTGTCCTTAATTCATTGTTTCATGCTTGTTGTCAATAAAAGTTGTGGAAAGTTTTGAAAACAAGGTGCAAAGTAAGTAGCCTTCATTAGCTCCTCTTAATCTTTCACAAATCCATAAGATCATCTCCTCTTGTAATGGTATATTTGTTTTAGGGTGATAGTATTGCAAGTTTTGAGTGAAAAATCCGATTTCCCAAGTGCTGTCTTGAGGTCCATGGTAGTTTTCAACCCAGATCAGATGTTTACCATCTGACATATTGAAAAGAACTAAATGAAATAGCTGAAACTCTATGAGAAAATAAGAAAAGAAAGAGAAAAAGAAAAGAATTATCAAAGAAAAAGAGGATTCAATATGAATGGGTGATTCCAGTATCTCTACCAGGGCTATGGATGCCTGACTGGCCGTAGAGCAATGCTGTGAGAGAACTAGAGGTTTCTCCATCAGGGCTATGGACGCCTGACTGGCAGCGGAGCAATGCCCGGGATATCATTGCACGAAGAAAATCAACTCATGTAGTTCAAATCTTGCACATTATTATTCAAAAGATGAAGACATTTTATGAAAGAATGATACACAATCAAGCACACACATTGATTCAGAGGATAGCCATTGATTGACTTACATTTGAGATTCTAGCTCTACCTTGTTTGTTATAACTAACCCAACTGGAGTTGTGATGTTCATGAACCAGGAGTTCTGGGTAGCTGAATCTTTTAGATTCATGAAAATGGTAAACCATTGTCCTAGTCGAGTCACCATTTGTTATGCCTTGCATAACCACCCCACTTTGATTTGGATCAAAATGGGTCCCCCCCTTTTTTTCTTTTTTGTCTCTTTGCTTCTGGTTACTTGCTTTCCTCTATGGAATTCTTGTGTTTTTCTCCTAATTTTGACTTTTGATCTATCTGATTTAATTCTCATTCTGGTCCTATCTTAACTTGAGTTGGTTTTCTTTTTTGCCAAGGACTCACTAAATTAATCACAAGCAATGGTGTATTTTATCGTGGTATATATATTTTATGTTCTCCTGAGGGCTAATGGGGATTTTGTTTTGTAGGACTGAATCATTCATCCGAGGATATCTCTCATGAAGCCAACCAAGGGCAGGCCTCAAATTACATTCAGTATGAAATTCCTCAAAGAAGGAGTCGGCAAGAATTTCCTCATGTCTCATCGAATCACGGCTTGGTTCTGTCCATTTTGAAATCCAAGGGAGGTGTTAGAACTACACGTTTCTGATGATTCTACATGTTGCTCATATTCACAAATTTGTTAGACAAATCCCACCATGGGAATATTCTTCCCATATATGGCCTTGTTGCACTAAAGATTCCATCAAGTCTGATTGTTCCACATTACAGTTCAGGTCTCCATGAGCTCATCAAAGTCTCCCCGACTTATAATGCATTTTTCTAACTATGCGCCTCTGTTGTCGTCGGCAAGACCCCAGACATGTCACAGCGATCGTGATTCACATGTAGTTGCCTATTGGCAACACATCAACCATTGTCCTGGTGACATGGGGTTTCCTTCGGAGAAAGGTCTTGGTGAGATCTTCGGGTCTCACCAACCGGCGGCAGGGGGGTTCATATATCGGTGAAAGGTTTTCCCTTCGCCAAGAACTCTGGGCAAGTTCATAAAGTCTCACTGACTACCACACAACGAACAAACACTTCAGCGGGAGTCATCTTCTTCAGCATTTAGTCTCGGCGAATTCATAAAGTCACACCAAAGCAAGAGGAGCCCGAGCCTGGAGGATAAGGAGGATGTCGGGGAGACTCCAAAAGAAAACAAAAGCTTCGCCATGTGGTCTCGCCGAACGCCTGCGGTCTTGCCGATCGCCGAGGAGGGTTTGTCTTCGGGGAGAGTGGTTCACCTTCGGTATGAAGTTTGGCCGACGTGTCGAAGTCTCGGCCACACAAAGGAGATATCACCATAGGTCTTGCCAAAGGGTCAGTCTTTGGTATGACGTGAGGGGCTCGATATAAGGTCTCACCGATGTGAGATTGTCTCAACGAAAGGACAGTACGATCTCGCTGAAAGATCTAAGGTTTGGTGAGATGTCTCATCGACTAAACAAAATCTCGTTGAACTCAAAGACACTCGGCGAAGGACAAGACCTCGTTGTAGGGTCTTAGCGAAGTCCGAAGGTCATGCCGAAATGAAAGAACTCAGGGAGAATCCAAACAAATGAGGGGGCTTCGCTATGAGGTCACGGTGACAGGCGATGGTCTCGCCGACATGAAGAAGCTTGCTGAAAGATTTGCATCCTCGCCAGGAGGTCTCAACGACTATAAAAAGTCACATTGACATAGAGCGAGGGGATTCCATTGGTGGTCTTCAGTGAGAGAATCAGTATGTCACAGTGACAAAGGGAGGAGCTAGTAAAGCTTTCACCGAGACATGAGGTATCTGTAGGACATCTTCCCGACAAGGGGAGGTTATAGTGAAACGTATACAATGAAAGAATTCATTTCGGTATGACTACAAGAGGGTCTTGGCGACACCAAAATTTGGCGAAGGGAAATGAATGCGGTGAGAGATCTCGCTGATGATCCAAAGTCACACTGAAGACAAGGGTGGGCTCGGTAAGAAGAAAGGGTATTCGGGATAAGGTCTCCCCGAAACCATGCGGTCTCCCCGATAGAAAACAAAGCTCGCCCAGGGAGTCTGGCATCGTCGTAACTCTGGTGGATGTAGAACAAGCTCGATGACAGAAAACAACAGCTCGACATGATGTCTTGTCGACCTGATAGGGTCTTCCCGATGCAAAGTGGGCTTGGAGAGAATGAAAAGGAGTCACTGGAACTCTTGCTGACATGAAATAATAGGAATCGACAAAAAGGGATTCCATCGCCAGAGGGTCTTGACGAGATCTCTATGTTTCACTGATAGGACATGCCTCCGGGGAGAATAAACGCATTCGCTGAGAGTCAAGAGGGCGCGTGGAGATATCTTGGCGAAGGGACTTGGTCACACTGAAACATAAAGGAGCCAGCTCAGAGAGAATAGGATGAAATTGGGGAGACTCCATACGAGTGAGGAGACTTCGCTATGAGGTCACAGCGACGAGCGATAGTCTCCCCGACATGAAAAATGAGATCGCTATGGGATCCTGAGGTTCACCGAGATGTCTTTCTGAGAGCATACAGTCTTGCTGATAGGTTTGGAGAGCTTGATGTGACTTCTGTAGCCCGCCGAAATGTTTCACCAAGTGACCCATGCTATGTTGATAATTTTTATAGGATGAAATTGCATCGGGGAGACATCGATGGTGTCTCATCGACATGTGATTTAAGGTGGCCCGCTCTTGACTGCTCAAGAATCTGGCGTGGCATGTGATCGTCCAATCAAAGAGAACCAAGAAGGGCATTGACCAATTGACCGCCCCTGTGGAGAAGACTAACATAATGTAAGCAAGATGGTTTCCTTCTGAGATCACTAAGGGATGAATCTGTTCGGACAATGGTGTTTAGATCTGCAAGAGGGCCCGATGGTGTTTCCAGAGGACGGTCAAACGTACAGAGAAGTCCAGAACAAAAAGGGAGCCGAAGGAAAGAAGAAACTGTGACTCAGAGGGACAGCTGTGGCGACTACTGGCAAGGAGGTAGATCAATATTAATTAGGATATTTTGAGCATTCAAGGCGACTCCAATAGAGTTCAAAGGTGGACACAGAGACAGAAGAGTGAATGCTTCAGTTGCGAAAGATCTAAGGTCATCCTCAGGACAACCTTTCAGCAATATGGACAGTAAGGCTTCACTTTGAATGTAGTTTTGGCTTTCCTCAGTAAGATCTGAGAGCTGACTCGCCTACACTCGGCAGATATTTTGTAAACCTTAGTGCAAGGGACAACACATTCAAGTTGGTACATTCAGTATATAAGGAATTCTTGCCTTTGTGTAAAGGGTTAGAAGGATTTAGAGGAAGGTTAGCACTTCTAGATTAGAACTTCGAGGATTAGATAACTTTTAGAGACTAAGAACTGTTAGGAGTTAGTCAGTTAACAGAAGGAGATAGAGTTACATCTTGATTCTGAGTAATGAGAGCTTCTCTTATCTTCTTGTTTAGCAGTTAGATTTTCAGTACAGACTGTAATGTATTTTCTAAGTTCTCTTAGTGTAGTTGGAAACAATCTGGAGAAATAGATTCTCTGTACACTGGTGATTGCACCAGCTTTTTAAATATTGCTTATCTGTTTTATTGACAGTAGAAGCAATCAGAGTTTAATCTAATTCATGTTGTGTTCCTGAGTGATATTTGTCTTAATTGATCATTTGATTTGTGAAACCTTCAAGGAATGAAATGTTATTTGTGTTTTATTTAAATGGTAGCTAAAAATCTGTTATTCGAATTAGCATTGAGAATGAAAAAGGTTGTGTGTCAATCACAAGCTTATCTTGTTATGCAGTTTTCGTTTATAATTCCTTGAAGTTAACAAGTCTGGTTAAGGTTGGATGAACTATTGTTTTTTTCTATTCAAAAACCCTGATCTATCTTTTTGTTGTTTCTTTAAAAACCCTGGTTAAATTAGGTTTTATTTCATGCTTGATCTTAGAACAATTCAGAAGCTCACACCAACAGGCCCCTTGAATATTACTATTTCATTGACCACTGAGTAACATCAGCACAGTTGAGATCCAACTACACAGACCTTGGGAGCTAAGGCATCCATGTGTTGCCTTTCTCTTTCAGGAGAAGTAGAAAACTAATATTCTGCTTGCATTGTTGTGGTGCCAAAATCATCATCAATAGGACCCAACTAACATCACCTTCCCATCAACAAACTGACTGATATTAATGCTTACAACATCATCAAGAAAGCCTGCCATTTCAAAATTTGAATTTTCACCACCGCCATCGCATATTGGAATTGATATAGATGTTGAAATTGGTATTAAAATGAAAATTCCAATAACATTGAAAATGAAAATGTTCATAATATCGAAAATGTTGAAATTGAAAATGAAAATGTTAGAATTGTTATTAAAAATTTTGATTGCATTGAAAATGTTAATAACATTCAAAATGTTGAAAATGAACCTTATGTACCACCTAATTGTATGAGAACCCCTAAATGTTTAGTTGAAATAGATGAGAACATAATGGATAATCTTGATGGAAAAAGGTCATCACAAAAAAGTTTGGTTGAGGGCTGCCAATATGTTCAATCAATACTTTTTCGATAAGACATTAACTGAATAATGTCAACTTTTTGTGCAATTGCTAAAGTCTTACAAAATGAGACTATTATTAAGAAAATTGAAGATTCGTGTCACCAAAATTCAGAAAAAATAATATTATTGTAAAAAATCTTTTTAATTCTCTAACTTCTATTGGAAAGACTAGTAAGGAAAAAAGATAAAAAGAGATGCTCATCGAGTGATCACAACCTCACTAGTAAACTATCATTTTAGAAAGACTTGTTTAATGAGACAAAATTTTATTGATTTAAATCTAAATCATAAAAAATTGAATAGAGAACTCAAGTAAAGGAAGAATCAATAGTCCTCTTCAAAATGATATGTGGGATTTTAGTGGGAGGCTTCCACATGTTGATAAGAAGCTAATCAATAATGTAAAGATGCAAATTGAACAATTTTGGAACTCTCACTCTAGAGTATCAATGAATGTAAAGGATGTTTTAAAGTTAAGAATTGGTAATTGAGGTTACACACCGCATCCTAAACATTTCTTGGAATGTAGCCAAACAATATCGTACAAATAATTTTGTGAAGCACATCCAAATTTACCAATCTCACAAAGGGCTTTTGAATCTGGCAAGCCATTTTATTGTGTACCTATTAATATTCATAATACATGTTGTAAATACCACATTGCACAATTGAAAATTGAAATTTTTTGGAACTCTCAATCTAGAGTATCACCAAATGTAAAGTATGTTTTAAAGTTAATAATTTCTAATCGAGATTGCACACCACAATGCCACATCCTAAACATTTCTTGGAATGTAGCCAAACAATATTGTACAAACAATTTTGTGAAGCACATCCAAATTTTCAAATCTCACAAAGGGCTTTTGAGTCTTGCAAGCCATTTTATTGTTGTTGCACAATTGAGAATTGAACAATTTTGGAACTCTCACTCTAGAGTATCACTGAATGTAAAGGATATTTTAAAGCTAAGAATTGGTAATCGAGATCGCACACCACATCCTAAACATTTCTCGGAATGTAGCCAAACAATATTGTACAAACAATTTTGTGAAGCACATCCAAATTTGCAAATTTCACAAAGGTATTGTTATGCCTTGCATAACCACCCCATTTTATTTTATTTTGGAACAAAATGGGTCCCCCTTTTTCTTTTGTTTTGTTCTCCTTTGGTTGTTTGGTTGGGTCTTAGGAGTTGTTTGTTTTGCTCCTAAGTTTGTCTTTTGTTCTGTCGGAGACGGGTCCAGAACCAAATCTAAATGTGGAATTCTTTCAAGGTTTCTAGCTTGGATATAGTTCTGACTCCAAATCTGTCTTCTCTTTTGTTTCTCCTTTGTTCTGTTGGTTGTTTTCAACAAACTCTTGGGTTGGTTCGTCCAAGTTTCCATTTTGTGTCCCCGTTTCAACTCCATCTTTGCTCGTTTTCTTCCTCATTTTCTTTGTTGTTTGGGCTGGGTTTGGTGTTCACTCTGGTCTCGCTTCCCTTGTGCTTGTGTGTTTTGTTCTTTTCTTTTTGGTTGAGACCGGATCCGGACCCGGAATCAAACTTCAAACTTTGTGAAGTTCCATTTTGGTTTTGTCTCTGCCCCCATCTCTGGTGTCGTGTTTCAGTTGGTCTTTTTGTTGGGACCGGATCTGGGGTTGGAAATTGAGTAAGGAGCTTTGGATGGGTTTCTTTACCTTGTCTCCGACCCAAATCCATGTTTGCCTTACCTTTTGATGTTATGTGGACTTGACTTAACTATCTGTTCACATCATTGGCTCCGTCCTCGAACTACCCCATTTATGGCATTAAATGCAACCTGTTTGCACATGTGAATTAATGTTTATTGATTTAATCATGTTTAAACTACCTCATTATCATTATTATTCTAATTGTCTAAGGAAACCACAGCCAGGAAATTTTCAGAACGATTGATTTGATCGTGAAGGCGAATTGCAGAGTGAATCTTGGCTAAATTCTGGTAAGTCCTGAGGAGCGTTTTGAGGTAGGTTTCTTTGCTTTCGCTTCTCCCGTTTGTTCTTACGGGTGTGTTGTTTTGGCGTATTCATAGGAGGGATTTGTTCTGTGAATTTGTTGGCTTGTTTGTGTTTGTTTCTTTTCTTTTCTTGTTCTATTTTTTTGGTCCTTTCTTTTCCGTCTCATTCTGTTTTGGGTTCGTCTTTCATTTGTTGTTTTGTTTTATTGTTTGTTCTGCTATCACATTCATGACAGGTTCATTTTGTCGTGCTATGGTTTTGACTAGGGTTTCAATTTTTGAATGGGTTTCCTTGCTTGGGTGATGAATTTCATCTTGAAACCCTGTTTCTGGTCTTCTCGCGTCTGTTTTGTGTGGTCTATATGGGATTCTCGTTGTGCCCTAGTTTTCTGAAATAGCATGTCGAGTGAACTAGGGTTTTTCTTGACAACCTTTGCAAATTGACCTTTTCCATGTTTTAAATGATCTTTTGTACGAAGGAGTTGTTGGAGAATTAAATTATGCTATTTCTAGTTTCCTTTAAAGCCCATGTGACCCAGGGTTTAAGGTTCATATGACTATACCTTGTTTGAAATGCTCTCCATTTGCTGGAATTATTTTGCTCCCGTTCACTATTATGAAGTCTCTATCTTTACTCTTGGTTGGAACCGGATCTGGAGTGGAAGGTGAACTGGGATCTAACAACTAGTTCTAGTCTGGTTCTCGTTCTGGTTCTGCTTCCAAACTATTTTTTGTTTCTTATCTAGTTCTGATCTCGGTCCTGCCACATGATGAGAAAATATCTTCTATGCCTAATACTTCTACGCTTCCACCTCTGATAAATGCATAGTTTGACTAAGTAAATATTATCTAAGGAGGATGGAGAAGGGATTATATGATTGACTAACCTAGATATTTTGTTCATCTAATACAGGAAGTTGTTGTAGGAATCAAGATATTTCAAGTGCATTAGATGAGGCCTCTCAGAGAAGCCAACCAGGTGAAACATCATGGCAAGGAGTTAGACCGAAGAAGATCAAGGTGGAACAACTTTTGTATACCTTGAAATGTAAGCATAGGGAGGTTACCCTCACAGCTAGCCAAATTGATTCTGACTGGGCTGATATTACTGACACCAATTTAGGCCCTTTTAACTATGAGGAATTGCATGAGGAGATATTCACCGAGGAGCAAGTCACAGGAAGGACAAAAAGGATTGTTCAATCTGGGCTGGCACATGTTGTACTCTTCCCCCTATCTATCCAATGTCTGGAGTCGATTCTTGCAGTAGCTGGAGCATATAACCCTGCTACTAGGTAGTGTGTGGATGTAAAGGGTAATGTCATTATTGACTTCATGCCTCCAATGATCAAATTCCTGTTTAATATACCTGATCCCAAAAATCCTAGGCAATTGAATGAGGCAGAGGCTTTGAAGCTTTACAGTGATAATAAGGAGAAAAATAGATTTCACATGAATAAGACTTGGATGAGGGTGGAGAAGAAGTCTCTAACCAAGCTTCCAGACGAGCCTAAGAGGGAAAAATTTCATAAAGAAATTGTAGATATAATCATGTTCCTTTCTAGGGTGTTTGGAAAAAGGGATGCTTCACTGTTTAAGGAATGGATGTCTCCTTTCATTCAAACTATTTTGGATGGGAAGCAACAATTTGACTAGTCAATGATAGTATTGGAAAACATTCACAATCAAATGATAAAAGTGAGAGAAACCAAGCATTTTTTTATGACCTCCTATGTAGTTTATGCAGCTGCCGAGTGGGGATTTTTCCTGGACTTCAAACAATGGGTATATGGGGGGAAGCCCAAGGATAGAAGAGAGTGTGGGAATATTATAATCAGCTCACCTTGCAGGCATTAAAGCAACATTATAGAAGGGTAAATCATGCCTTTCTTTATGTCATTATTAACAAACTTAATGGTGATGTGGGATATAGGCTTAGCAGGGAGGCAATGGATTTTGTGAATGAGTGGGGGCATTGGTTTATCCAGTACCCTACATTCACCTATTTCACATAAGTAAACGACATAATCATCATTTCCTATTTTGGCCGATGGTCGATGATGAATGGTGCACCTTTGTCCTCTCGAGTTTCGTCGACCTATAAGAGAAAAGAGGGGGGTGTCAGTGGCTCCGATTATGAAGAAACCTATATGAGTCACCAACAATAGTGCAACCTACTATTAATCATACACTGAAGCAATCAAAGAAGTACAAAAGAATGAGCTGAAAGAAAAACATCAAAATGATCATCACATTCTGTTTATGCTAACATTGTTTGTTTCTTTGTGTAGGTATTGGGAAAATCATGAAGCTGATCATTATTTGAAGACCAAGCATGTGGAGGAAAACAGGCTCCCACAAGGGTAGAGCTCGACATGCTACCCTTATTCATTACAAATGGGCTGATTTAAGGATTACATCATCATATATTCATCAAAAGAAATGAGATAAAACTGAAAGAGTAAACATAATTATCTATCAAACTATTAAACCAACTATGCATTCATAACGATCAGGTTAATGTTTTCTGAAAGCCACAGGTGAACAATGAGTTTAACTTGCTCAATTAATTCAACTGAGTACCATTATGTCAAACATTGCTGCGTAGTTCACGTTCTCTGTTATTTGTTCATCATGATCATATATGTCATGCAAGGTTTAGTTCATCAGTGTTATTTTCATAGCCAAGCATAGTGAACATGCATACATTATGCCTTAACGAGGAGTTTTGTTTCAATTTTCATCACGAAAGAGAACAGTTTATTAAGTAGAACATTAAAATGCATGAAGAGTGCCGGGTCGAAGCCCACGAGTGTGCGGGAACAAATGTTGCATTCAAATGATAATGAACAATTAGTTCTAGTTCGACTAAAGGTCTCTTTGAAGTGTTAATCATCCACTCAAAATGCACTGAGGTAATCAAGTAAGGTGCAGTCTTTAAAACTACAAAACTTTAACTGAAATCTTTGCATGAAGTCAAAACAAAGTTAGGATACCAGTTGTTTACAAATTCAGTCAAAAGTAAATTATATGTGCAAAAAGGAAACACCATGAAGTCATTATTCAAGTAATGCAAACATTAGACACATTTCCAGCATTTCAAGAACTTATGGGGGGTGTTCATCATTAATATATTATGATGTACTTTATTCACAAGAGCCAAGTATGGGAACATGGAAATAGCTTAACAAGGCGTACTAAAAGTGTAGATATAAGAGGGTTTTAAATAAGCTTTCAGTTTTATCATATGGTGGTATACCTGTGCAATGGAATGATACAGATTTTCTAGGTTTCTAAACACTTATATGTTGAATGTTGAGAAAACTAGAATACTAAAAGAGGCTCAGTTTTTACACAATTATTGAAAATGTAGAAATAAGAGAGGGGTCGAACCCAGTTTTAGTAACAAATGCCAAGTCTAAAGTTTTGCAACTGAAAGTGAAAAAGAAACAATGGTGGTCGAGCTATTTTTCATGAGAATGTTAAAGACAAACAAAATATGTGTATTCAGAATACCATATACCCAGGAGAAGGTCTTGTTAAAGACAAAATTTATATAACATTTCCATGAAGGAGGCTGAGAAAAGTGAGAATACCATGAGAATCGGGTTCAGATTTTTATACATACAGTTTTGTTGTTTTCTCATATGCTCACAAGTGTTTTCAGATTTACATATGGAGATCACAATTTTCGGAAAATACATGGACCTCTAAATAAATTTAGTATTTCCTCATTACTGTTTTGTTTACCTACTTTGGGGTTTCGGGTCAAGTATTCAATTTTCATTATTTTCAATCATATGGAAATTTCAGAGTAATAAAAGAAAAGCCAAATTTTGTTTGACTACACAGGGTCTCTTCCAGAAAGCCCACAATGGAGTTTCGAAAAACAATTCTACATATTACAACTTTCAGTTCGCCCTTGAGGGGTTCAATGAGCAAGCTAGAGAATGCGAAGAAATGCCATGATCAGTAAGGCCGAGCTTATAAACTAAATAAAAAGGGAATATACAATACCCATGCTTTGGGTTTAGTTTGAAATACAAAAAAATGCAATTGCAGTGATAACCCATGTCTGGTTTTTGTATGAGATAGCAAAATACATAAATTGTGAATTTCCTTTGGTGAGTCAAGCTTCAGACTTAGAGAATGATAGTTTTCCTTCTATTTTCATGATACCCATATTGGGTTTTGTTCTCAACTATGGAAGGAGGGGAGATTCCTATTTTGGGTTGAACCCAATATTTTTTTAAATGCATTTTTTGAGATTCATATAGCCGCGGCTTGTATAGTGGTCAGAAAATTGCAAGTGAATGCCAACTATCAACAACAATAGGAACAATGACTCACCATTTTGTGCTCGCAGGAGAATGTTATAGCCACGGCCAGTGCCATATTAGAGCCTCAAAATTCCAGGCAAGAATCCAGTTCAAGCTCGCATGGGCAGCCAGTGAAGACAAAGAATGAAGGAGGTAAATACAAAGAGTCTAAGCCATGGATCGAGCTCTTTAAAGTAAGCACAAAAATGTAAGGAAAAGTCAGAGAGAAGCATGGACATTCTGTGACCTTAATGGCCTTTCTTATTTCTTGAAGGGAGTAAAGAGCTATAAAGACAAAAAATCAGACTTACCCATTGAAGTTTCGACTGTCAGAAGGTAGAAGATGAAGATTATCAAGCATGTAGATTCTCAGACCGAGCTCAACCATCATGGCAGCGTGCTCTTAGGCAGAGCTCTTTTCCTTCAAAGTGAACAGTGAAAAATTAAATGATTTAGAGTTTGACCTTATTTTCCTCATGCCCTAATTCGACCCAACATCATAATCATCTAGAATATTCACAATTGGAAAATAGCAGATGGGATTTCAAATTAGGTTAAGCCTTGTATTGTGATTTATTAAAGTCTGAAGGTTAATATTAGAGGGGGCCGAATTCAAGTGCCTAGGTTGGTCAATACTTTAAGTCTTTAGGGCTTGTGTCTTGTTCCTTAGGAAAATTGAAGATTTGGTATGCAAGTGAATGCCTTATGACCTAGAAGTGGATATTCCTATCACTTAGGTTTTGTATTCTCAAGGAAAAAATCAATTATCTATTTAGGGTTTTTTTATTTTTAATTGATTTTAGAGAAATCAATTGGAGTTTTTGAGAGGAATATATACTGATATTTTTATGATTTTTTTGAGAAAAATCAAAACATTGTTTTAATGATTTGAGACATATTTATTTTTACAAAAGATTTAATAGTCTTTAAATTGCAAAAAAATAGACAAATTGTAAAATTTGCAATCCTTTAAAGCAGAATCGTAAAGCAATCTTTTATAAATTGTTTTATGATTTCTTGTTATGTTTAGCAGATTCATGTTGACTTCTCCTCTTGGTCGGATTTGAGTCTTATCTTGGAGAGATAAGGTGTTTCTTGGGCTTTTAAAGCAGATTCAGCCTATTTTTAGAGGCTTGATAGTTTGATCCTAAAAGCAGTATGCTTTTTTATGCTTTTATGCATTTTTTTGAGGCAGTTTGAAGCTTTTTTTTTTGAGCTTCTTTGTGAGCTCGGATTAGGGTTTCTTGAGAGTTATGTCTTTGAAAGACTTGGTTTTTTAGCTCTCCTTCTCAGTTCAGATTGCAGTTCCTGCTCATACACATTTTTGAGTTTGTGAACCCCTTTTTGTACTCATTTGCAGATAGACACTCTTTCAATTTCAGTAATATAGCAGGGTTCTTCTTTCCATTTTCTCATCTCGAGATTGGTAACAACACTTTGATGCTTTGTGTTTTCAGATTTGAAGCCTTAATGTCCCGCTTTTATGAATTTTCTACACAAGATTTCATGTTTTTAGGTTGTACGATGTATTCGATGTCTGTGAATCTTTATATGAATTATTGATGAAACCATGTATCGATGAGATTGTGAGAACTATTGTGATAGAGAAATTTTCGTGAGTGGCAAAGTCTATTTTTCTTTCAGAAATAACAATTTAACTATCAGTAGTTTTAAGCTTTGTTTTCAGTCCATCTTTTTATCCCTTTCCTCAGAAATTATTTAGAATAGGATTAATCATTTAGAGAACCAGTTCGCTCTAGAGATTCCTTCTTCGGTCAAATCACCCACATCTGAAGAAGGTTTCCATGTTTCAGTAGGTTGCTGAATCTTACATTCAGTAGGGTGAAAATCTATTGACAATAGTTTTTGGCATGCCCAGTGGGACATTCAGACCATTTTAATATCTTTTCAATTTGTTGTTTGGTGTATGCAGCAGATTTTCCAGCCTTCTGTGGCTCATTATAATATACCTGGCAACTCTGATTTCTGATTTCTGCATGCTAGTGCAGTCTGCGCATGAGAAAGATTCAAACAAGATCAAGTACAACACTGTTCAAATATCAAGAGCTATCCCCACCATGAAGAAGAGGCAGAACAACAAGGAGGCTTTTTGAAACCCCTGCAAGATCAAAGTCTACCCCTCCCATTCTCGATGCCTTAATTTTGTCACCAGGAGTACCAGTTCCAATTTCATGAGTGTCGCCAATGGCAACACCATCGAGGTAGCACCCATTCACTCCTTTCAATGGAGGTACCCCATTAAATATACTTTAGCACGATGATATTCCTATTGCAGCCCTTAGAGGTCTGCCATACTTCATCGGGGAAGATTACACTACACCAGTCGGGCACATCCGTGACGTAGCCATGTTATACTCAGTACACAATATCACACAAGAGAATGTTGTGCTAAGGCTGTTAGTTGTGTCACTTAAGGGAAAAGCATTGCAGTGGTTCAGAGGCCTTGCAACCAATTCAATCACAACATGGGATGCGTTAGGTAATGGCTTATACCAACATTTTACTGATAAATCTGATAACCTGTCCTTATTAGAACAGTTAAGCACCATTCAGAGGGCGCCACACGAGCACCTGGCCGACTTCAACTACCGATTTCAGAGAACTTGGGACATGATTCCTGTGATGGTAAAGCCCTTACCAACACACGCTTTTCTATTTTATTTGAAAGCTTTGAATAGTAAAGTTGTAGTTATGACTCAGTCTATGGGTGGGCTAACGCTTCCTAATGCTTACAATATAGCCATTAACACAGAAAATTACCTCATTCAAGCTTGAGACATAGCTCCTAGACCTCCTATTCCTGTTGCTATACCTCCTTTGGCTGCTATCTCGCCTGTTCCAGTGATAGGTTATCATAACACAGCCCAAGAGGTTGCTGCCCTAGCCCCAAATTTGGAGATGCAAGAGATTAAAAGCATATTAAAAACCTTCAGAAATGATCTTGTGACTATTAAAAAGCATGTTGGCCAAGAACATAAGCCTTGTCAAGCCCCTTATCAGCAAAACCAACAAAATAGAACCTCCTTTCAGAATGATTATCAAGCCCAAAGGAATAATTTTAACCTTAGGCCATTCCAGTCATACAATCCGAACGCAGCCAGTTCGTCAAAGGAACTTGTGTCACAAAATAATGTTGCTCAGGATTGCGATTGGTGTTATCCATGCAACCAGCCCCATAGCCAATCAGCATGCGCCAATGGAATGAGAAATCAGGCTTTAATGGTTCAGAATAACTATGTTGTTTCAGAAAAAGTTGCAGATCAAAATCAAGAACAAGATAACGTGGAAGTCATCTTGCCGAACTAGCAGAGCTCTGAATTCTATGGTGCGAATGGCCAAGGTCAGCAAAATTCTCCTATTTCGGCTAATACCAGGTCAAAAAAGAGAGCTATGGATCTAGGATGACAAGCTGGTAATTCACAGCAGCAACCTGTAATTAGTGAACAACCTACGTCATCAGAGGTTAACGCTGCAGTGCAGCTTAAAATGAAGATTCTGCAAAGGGGCTAGGAGATACCTAACAAGGAGCTGTCAAAAATGCATTTTCAGCCTTTGCAAAGGCAAAATGAAGCTACTGTCACAAAAAACTAGCAGAAGGTAAATTCTTCATCATTTAATATAGTTGAGCATCTTAAGAAAACCACAGTCAATATGTCGATATTAGATGCTTTACAGCTTCCAGGGCAGAAAATTTTACTGCAGAATGCTTTGGCTGAGTTGTCTATTTCTAACAACGCTAATCAAGGAGTAGCGAAGGTTGTGCTTGCTAATGACTTGGAGGATAAGAGTGAACAGAAAGCAAAGGAGGTAAATCCCCCTTCGTTCTATATAAGTTTGATCATTGGTGATAAAATTATTCATAATTGTATGGTTGATTCTGATGCTAGTAGTTCTGTCATGCCTAAGAGTTTAGCTGATAAGTCAGGTCTTATTTACGAGCCTAATCCTCAGAAAGGCGTACTACAATTAGATGGGTCTGCTGTTAAGACTGCTGGTATTATTAAGAATTTAGCTCTTACCTTACATGCATCCCCAAGTTTTGCTATTCATCAGGATATTCATGTCATAGAATTACCGCCACACTTTTCCATTTGTCTCTCAAGGGATTTTACAGCCAAGTTGGGTGGGTTTTTGTCTTCAGATTGTTCCCATTTGCTTTTTAGAACAAGGTATAGTACGAAAGTGACCATAAAGTCTGAGCCTCTCACCAAAGACCATGTCAAACCATACTCACCAAATCCTATAAACGCTAACCTCTATGCCACCTCTTCACTAGAGGAGCAAACCATGACCTCAGACTATAGCACCCATGTAGATAATATCAATCTAGATGAATGGGAAGCCAAAGATCACAAGCTTGATCTGTTCCAGCACACATATGAGATAGGATTAGGAGTCTATATGATTCGAGAGCCTGATAGCAATATGCCTAATCTTTTTAAAGAAGAAGAACTATCTGCAGAAAAGGGGAGTGAACTTTGGAAGCTTTAATTCAATGGTTCAAAGAGCAGTATTGGTGCCAGGGGTGGAGCTATGTTGATATCACCTGAAGGAGATAAATATTTTTCAGCTTGCAGATTTGCTTTCAGCTGTTCAAATAATATAGCTGAGTACAAAGCGTTGGTGCATGGCCTTGAATGGGCCCGCAAACAAAGTGTTAAATGCTTGCAGGTTTTTAGTGATTCAAAATTGATTGTTAATCAGGTCAGAAATTTAAATGCTGCCAAGAATGATTTGCTTGAAAAATACAAGCATCGTGTATGAGATTTAATGGAGGATTTTAATACTTTTAACATCATGTCGATTCTTCGGAATCAAAATAAGCATGCTGATAGGCTCGCTACCATAGGAGCCTAGTTTGATATTCCCAAGGAGATTCACAAAGTGGAGGCATGACAATACATGAAATAGTGGTTAGACCTTCTGTACCTGACAATAATGTGAGCTGGTAGGTTTTTGATAGTGATGAGAAAATCATAAATTTTTTGATTGTTGAAGCTGAGTTCGCAAATGGAAATCAACAAAAATGGCAGCAACAATATGAGGACCAAATTGTGCAATTAAAGACCAACAAGTTGCCAAAAGGATTGGTGACCTTGGAATCTATGTTTAACTCAGATGACCAAGTGCGTAAAGACAAATGCAGCTTGACTGTTAAAGAGGAACATTATGCAGCCATCAAAATCTTCAAAGGTAAGCTTCTAAAGTTGGGAAAGGTATGTAGTCAAGACGAACAACAAGCCTTTATTCTATTATGTCAAAAATTTAGTGATGTTTTTGCTTGGGAGTACAAGGAATTGAGAGGTTTTAACCCTGAACTAGCCCAGCATACCATTAAACTTGAACCCGATGCAAAACCAGTAAGATAGAAACAAAGACAGCTTAACCCCAAGTTAGAACACCTTATGAAGGCTGAATTGAATAAGCTAGTTGAGAGTGGTATTATTTTTCCTATCAAGCACACCTCTTATGTGTCAAATTTAGTGCCAGTCAGGAAGAAAAGTGGGAAAATAGACTATGCATCGATTTATGAGATTTAAATAAAGCATCATTCAAAGACCATTACCCACTCCCTTCCATGGAGCAGATTTTACAAGTAGTTTCTGGTTCTGACATATTTTCTTTGCTAGATGGTTACTTAGGTTACAACCAAATTCTGGTGAAGCAGGAAGATCAGTTCAAAACAACATTTACAACCAAGTGGGGCACAATGGCCTACAAGAAGATTCCTTTCAGCTTATCCAATGTTGGAGCAACTTTTCAGCGTGCTATGGATATGGCCTTTCACGGCCTCATGAACAAGTTCGTTCTGGTATACTTAGATGATATTACTGTGTTTTCTAGAAATGCTAATGAACACCTTGATCATTTGGAGCAAATCTTTCAGAGGTGTAGAGAGTTTGGAGTGTCTTTTAATCCGAAGAAGTGTATATTTTTAGTGCACGAAGGAAAATTGCTTGGACACATTGTCTCAAAACAAGGTATTTCTATTGATCCTAAAAGAGTTTCCGCAATTCTTGAATTGCCATTACTAGCTCATAAGAAAGGCTTGCAAAGTTTTCTTGGAAGGATAAATTTCTTGAGGAGGTTCATACCAAATATCACAACCTTGCTGCAGCCTCTTACTTCTATGCTTAAAAAGAATATGCTATTCACTTGGACCAAGGAAGGCAAGAGGAGCTTCGAGCAGATTAAGGAAGTACTCCCAGCCGCTCCTACTCTCATTAATCCAAATTTTGACAAAGACTTTATTCTGTATGCTTTTGGAGGAGTAGATATTGTTTCAGCTATGTTATGCCAGTAGAATGATGAAGGCTTGGAGCAGCCTATAGCGTTTTTTAGTCAGGTGTTACATGATTACGAGGTAAAATATTCTTTTGTTGAGAAGCATTTTTTTGTTGTTGTAAGAAGTTTAAAGAAGTTTAGGCATATGCTGTCCAATAGCAAGGTTCATTTACTGGTAGCTCATTCAACTATTAAAGATTTTCTGCTTAACAAGGATATTAATGATAGGCGTGTTGGTTGGATTACCAAAGTAATGGAGTTTGATGTCGATATAAAAGTAACCAAGCTCGTTAGAGGCAAAGGTTTGTGTGAACAGATTGCTGGTAATGAGGACAACAACTTAAACGAGGTTGCAAATACAAAAATAGTGTTAAATAATGATGTTGCAGGTGTCGTTCCAACATTTCCAGCTACTTGGTTGCAGCAGATGATGCATTATCTACAAACTAGTGAGTGCCCTGAGGGTTTAGACAGAGCAAAACGAAGGTATTACCGATTAGAAGCCATTCCTTATGTAATTATCGATGGTATTCTTTATAGGAAAGATTTCCAAGGTATCTTATTGCGTTGTATTCAGCCTGATCAAGTTGACAAGATTTTAGCAGAGTTTCATGATGGACCTTCAGGAGGTCACTTTGCTGTGAGAACAACAGCTCTAAAAATTATGCAAGCTAGTTATTACTGGCTAGATTTGTTTAAAGACACTATTGTTTGGGTCAAAAAATGTGAGAAATGTGCTTCATTTGCTGGAAAACAGAGGCTTGCATCGCTACCCCTGCATCTGATTCAGGTAGAACAACCCTTTTCAAAGTGGGGCAAAGATTTTATTGGTCTTATTAATCCACCTTCCAGCGCGGGTCATAAGTGGATTCTTACTGCCATAGATTATTTTACAAAATGGATAGAATTTGTCACTTTAAAGGAAGCAAACGAGACTTCAGTTCTTAATTTCTATCAAGATATCGTATCGAGATTCGGTGTTCCAGATTCAATCATTTTTGACAATGGTTTGGATTTTATTGGTTTGAGGATTTTCTGACCAGTCAGTTAGTTATAATATCTATTTGAACACGTCTTCCACTTATTATCCGCAGGGCCATGGTCAGGCGAAATCTACAAATAAAAATCTAATTCAGATAATTAAGAAGACTGTTGAAGATAATCAAAGGATGTGGCACGAAAAGCTGAAGTTAGCCCTTTGGGCTGACATAATAACTCCTAAGAGGGCCATTGGTTGTTCACCTTTTGTTTTAACTTATGGTAAAGAGGCTAAGTTTTATGTTTCAATTGAGTTGCCAATTTTAAGTTATGTTAAAAAGCTTGAATTGCTAAATGAGAAGCCTCTTGAGGTAAGGTTTGCACAGCTGGTAGAGCTCGAAGAAACAAAAAAGGAAGCTCTAAGACAGCTGGAAATACATCAAGCTCAGATGAAGAATTCTTTTGATAAGAGGGAAAGACACGTGATTTCATTGTTGGAGATCTAGTTTTCAAGTGGAATGAATTTAAAAGCAGACCTGGATGACATTCCAAGTTTGATGCAATGTGGAATGGGCCTTATTGAATCACAGAATGCAAGAAGCACAATGCATTCCAACTTACCAAGTTGAATGGCAAGGTGTTGTCTATCCCAGTTAATGGGATCCACCTCAAGAACTGCCTTTGAGATAGGTTATCTCGTAGTTAAGTAGAGTAGTTTGCAAATAAGTGTGTTCTACACATTTACTTTCAATAGTTTTTCTTTCTCTAAGTGCTGCTGTGGATTGTTCTGTTGGCCATCAGGGCCTGTTAGTTTGTTTTCAGTTATGTTTTGTTTCTTTTGCTGCTTTTTGGAGTGTTGCTGTTCAAGTTTCTGAGTTTCAAGAAGGGGCATAATTGACTCTGCACCCTAATGAATTGTTTTAAGGCCACTGATCTATGCTTAGCAGGCAAGCATTTAGCAGAAATCGGCAAAATGTTACCAATTTTTTGCCACAGCTCGATTAGCAGAGCTGGCTGAACATTATTATATCATGAGGTGAAATTACAGATTAAGTTTAAGTGTTGTTTGCATCTTTTATCATTATTCATCAAGTGACAGTTGTGTATTTCAAAGAAGAAGTAGAATTTTAGAGTGTTATTCAGATGTTCTAGAATTAAATGAAGTGCAGAATTGAGCATATAAACAACAAAGCTTTTCAAATGCTTTCATTTATCTCATGAAGAAATTCATATTTACATAGTTTCATTTTATTGCAAGAATCAGAATGATATTACAACATTACATTTAAATGCATTTTCTTTTTGAAATGAAAAGCATAAAAGATGTAATCAAATATCCACACAAGTCGTGGATGTGACTATCACAATGCACCATTAATAGTACACTACACTATTGGAGATGCAAAAGAAAAATCACATAAGTAAACAACATAATCATCATTGCCTATTTTGGCCGATGGTTGATGATGAATGGTCCACTTTTGTCCTCTTGAGTTCCGTCAACCTGTAAGAGAAAAGAGGGGGGTGTCAGTGGCTTTGATTATGAAGAAACCTATATGAGTCACCAACAATAGTGCAACCTACTACTAATCATACACTGAAGCAATCAAAGAAGTACAGAAGAATGAGCTGAAAGAAAAACATCAAAATGATCATCACATTCTATTTATGCTAACATTGTTTGTTTCTTTGTGCAGGTATAGGGAAAATCACGAAGCTGATCATTATTTGAAGACCAAGCATGTGGAGGAAAACAGGCTCCCACAAGGGTAGAGCTCGACATGCTACCGTTATTCATTACAAATGGGCTGATTTAAGGATTACATCATCATATATTCATCAAAAGAAATGAGATACAACTAAAAGAGTAAACATAATTATCTATCAAGCTATTAAACCAACTATGCATTCATAACGATCAGGTTAATGTTTTCTGAAAGCTACAGGTGAACAGTGAGTTTAACTTGCTCAATTAATTCAACTGAGTACCATTATGTCAAACATTGTTGCGTAGTTCATGTTCTGTGTTATTTGTTCATCATGATCATATATGTCATGCAAGATTCAGTTCATCAGTGTTATTTTCAAAGCCAAGGATAGTGAACAGGCATACATTAAGCCTTAACGAGGAGTTTTGTTTCAATTTTCATCACTTAAGAGAACAAATTTAAAGAATAGTTTATTAAGTAGAACATTAAAATGCATGAAGAGTGCCGGGTCAAAGCCCAGGAATGTGAGTGAACAAATGTTGCATTCAAATGATAATGAACAGTTAGTTCCAGT
The DNA here is from genome assembly GCA_007258455.2 of Sequoia sempervirens. Taxonomy (NCBI): domain Eukaryota; kingdom Viridiplantae; phylum Streptophyta; class Pinopsida; order Cupressales; family Cupressaceae; genus Sequoia; species Sequoia sempervirens. The sequence continues at coordinate 431,370,834 of VDFB02047230.1, read as the reverse complement.
TCGATTGAAGGTCTCTCTGAAGTGTTAATCATCCACTCGAAATGCACTGAGGTAATCAAGGTGCAGTCTTTAGAACTACAAAAATTTAATTGAAATCTTTGGATGAAGTCAAAATAGAGTTGGGATACCAGTTGTTTACAAATTCAGTCAAAAGTAAATTCTGTGTGCAAAAAGGAAACAACATGAAGTCATTATTCAAGTAATGCTAAAGTCATTATTCAAGTAATGCAAACAACAGACGCATTTCCAGCATTTCAAGGACTTATGGAGGGTGTTCATCATTAATATATTCTAATGTACTTTATTCACAAGAGCCAAGTATGGGAACATGGAAATAGCTTAACAAGGCATATTGAAATTGTAGATATAAGAGGGTTTTAAATAAGCTTAGTTTTATCATTTGGTGGTATACCTATGCAATGGAATGATACATATTTTCTAGGTTTCTAAACACTTATATGTTGAATGTTGAAATTGTAGAAATAAGAGAGGGGTCGAACCCAGTTTTAGTAACAAATGCCAAGTCTAAATTTTTGCAATTGAAAGTGCAAAAGAAACAATGGTAGTCGAGCTATTTTTCATGAGAATGTTAAAGACAAACAAAATATGTGTATTCAGAATACCATATACCCAGGAGAAGGTCTTGTTAAAGACAAAATTTATATAACATTTCCATGAAGGAGGCTGAGAAAAGTGAGAATACCATGACAATCGGGTTCAGATTTTTACACATACAGTTTTGTTGTTTTCTCATATGCTCACAAGTGTTTTCAGATTTACATATGGAGATCACAATTTTTGGAAAATACATGGACCTCTAAATAAATTCAGTATTTCCTCATTACTGTTTTGTTTACCTACTTTGGGGTTTCGGGTCAAGTATTCAATTTTCATTATTTTCAATCATATGGAAATTTTAGAGTAATAAAAGAAAAGCCAATTTTTTTTTTACTACACAGGGTCTCTTCCAGAAAGCCCACAATGGAGTTTCGAAAAACAATTCTACATATTACAATTTTCAGTTCACCCTTGAGGGGTTCAATGAGCAAGCTAGAAAATGCCAAGAAATGCCATGATCGGTTAGGCCGAGCTTATAAACTGAATAAAAAGGGAATATACAATACCCATGCTTTGGGTTTAGTTTGAAATACAAAAAAATACAATTGTAGTGATAACCCATGTTTGGTTTTTGTATGAGATAGAAAAATACATAAAACAAGAATTTCTTTTGGTGAGTCGAGCTTCAGACTTAGAGAATGATAGTTTTCCTTCTATTTTCATGATACCCATATTGGGTTTTGTTATCAACTGTGGAAAGAGGGGAGATTCCTGTTTTGGGTTGAACCCAATATTTTTTAAAATGCATTTTCTGAGATTGATATAGCCACGACTTATATAGTGGTCAGAAAATATCAAGTGAATGCCAACTATCAATAGCAACATGAACAATGACTGACCATTTTGTGCTTGCAGGAGACTGTTATAGCCACGACCAATGCCATATTTGAGCCTCAAAATTCCAGGCAAGAATCCAGTTTGAGCTCACATGGGAAGCCAGTGAAGACAAAGAACGAAGGAGGTAAATAAAAAGAGTCTAAGCCATGGCTCAAGCTCTTTAAAGTAAGCACAAAAATGTAAGGAAAAGTCAGAGAGAAGCATAGACAGTCCACAGCCTTAACGACCTTTCTTATTTCTTGAAGGGAGTAAAGAGCTATAAAGACAAAAAATTAGACTTACCCATTGAATTTTTGACTGTCATAAGGTAGAAGATGAAGATTATCGAGCATGTATATTCTCAGACCGAGCTCAACCATCATGGCGGCATGCTCTCAGGCAGAGCTCTTTTCCTTCAAAGTGAAGAGTGCAAAATGAAATGATTTAGGGTTTGACCTTATTTTCCTCATGCCCTAATTTGACCCAACATCATAATCATCCAGAATATTCACAATTGGAAAATAGCAAATGGGATTTCAAATTAGGTTAAGCCTTGTATTGTGATTTATTAAATTCTGAAGGTTAATATTAGAGGGGGCCGAATTCAAGTGCCTAGGTTGGCCGATACTTTAAGTCTTTAGGGCTTGTGTCTTGTGCCTTAGGAAAATTGAAGATTTGGTATGCAAGTGAATGCCTTATGACCTAGAAGTGGATATTCCTATCACTTAGGTTTTGTATTCTCAAGGAAAAAATCAATTATCTATTTAGGGTTTTTTTATTTTTAATTGATTTTAGAGAAATCAATTGGAGTTTTTGAGAGAGGAATATATACTGATATTTTAATGATTTTTTTTGAGAAAAATCAAAACATTGTATTGATGATTTGAGACATATTTATTTTTGCAAAAGATTTTATAATCTTTAAATTGAAAAAAAATAGACAAATTGCAAAATCTGCAATCTTGTAAAGCAGAATCGTAAAGCAATCTTTTATAAATTGTTTTATGATTTCTTGCTATTTTTAGTAGATTCATGTTGACTTCTCCTCTTGGTCGGATTTGAGTCTTATCTTGGAGAGATAAGGTGTTTCTTGGGCCTTTAAAGCAGATTCAACCTATTTTTAGAGGCTTGACAGTTTGATCCTAAAAGCAGTATGCTTTTTTATGCTTTTATGCAGTTTTTTGAGACAGTTTGAAGCTTTTTTTCTTGAGCTTCTTTGTGAGCTCGGATTAGGGTTTCTTGAGAGTTATGTCTTTGGAAGAATTGGTTTTTTAGCTCTCCTTCTCAGTTCAGATTGTAGTTCCTGCTCATACACATTTTTGATGTTCAGTAATACATCAAGGTTCTTCTTTCCATTTTCTCATCTCAAGATTGGTAACAACAGTTTGATGCTTTGTGTTTTCAGATTTGAAGCCTTTATGTCTTGCTTTTATGAATTTTTTGCATAGGATTTCATGTTTTCAGGTTGTATGATGTATTCGATGTCTGTGAATCTTCATATGAATTATTGATGAAACCATGTATCGATGAGATTGTGAGAAATATTGTGATAGAGAAATTGTCATGAGTGGCAAAGTCTGTTTTTCTTTCAGAAATAACAAGTTAACTATCAGTAGTTTTAAGCTTTGTTTTCAGTCCATCTTTTTATCCCTTTCCTTAGAAATTATTTAGAATAGGATTAATCATTCAGATAACTAGCTCGCTCTAGAGATTCCTTCTTCACTCAGATCACCCACATCTGAAGAAGGTTTCTATGTTTCAGTAGGTTGTTGAATCTTGTATTCAATAGAGTGCAAATCTATTGACAACAGGTATAAGTCTAGGGCTATTCATGGGCATCAAGAAGAAGTCCGAGAAATGAGCAAAGATTTGAATCAATAGATGGTTGAATTAGAGGCAATTTTGGATATTTTAATTAACCTAGATTCCTCAAACAAAGAAGGAATGTCTTTGGGTAAACTAAGAGATGGAGGGGTAGGTTTGAGGAAATTATGCAAAAGGGTGACGATGGGGAGAATTTATTATTAGATCAGTTTATGGATATTAGTGAGGAGGTAAGAACTACTAGAAGGGAGTTAATCAAGTTAAAGGAGATGTAAAGGTTGGTTTCTGCAGAATTTGAAAGGATCAAATTTGAAGGTGATTGGTTAGATGGGCCGGATTCAGGTACTCTTCAACAAGTGTTCTCCAGTTATGACGAGTACATCCTTGAGCATTCAGTGCAAAAGTGAACTGACTCTTTTCACCATACTTAATATCTGCTTTTCTCCTCTTTTGTGGGTTTTGACATAAGCTCAACTCTGAGTTTGATCCGTCGATTTTCACTTTCTTCATGGAATATCATATTTCTTGTTGGCACAATAGAGTAATTAGCCTTGGAACAAGAGTTCATGAGTCCACTTCTGTGTTCAATTCCAGTTCCATTAATTGTGGATCTTGATTGATAATTGAGAAACTTGTGCGTGTGGCACCTTATACATATAATTAGGTTCTAATTTGTAAAGGTCAAATAATTGATGGAATATCAGCCACCTAATGATAGAAAATAGAGATTAGATCTAGGATCCCTATGTTTTAGGAGAGATACTCTAAAAGTTCAGTAAAAACTTGGTTATTTTATAGTTTTTCATACATTTTCATGTTATGGTTTTACAGTTTGGATCTATTTTGATAAGGTTAATGGTACATGATCAATCCATACACGAGTGATTTTTGTTGTGCTTAATTGTTTCTTATTTGATGAAATTCAATAGAAGGAACTGGATTCAAGATTATATCATTGGATTATCTGTGGATGAAGTTGTTATCGTATTCGTTTGATCTATGTTTTAAATGATGAGTGAGTGATTTGTTTGAAGTAAGTTTAGTGATTGTTGATGGTATTTGAATTAGCATTATGGATGTATGCAGTAGCATAGTTTATTCTATGGATTGCATCTTGCTATAGTTGTGGTTAGGTGAGATAAACACTCATTATTGATATGCATGTCTGGATATGTAAGAATTTACTCATGTTTCTTTGATTTGAAGCTCTGATTCATCTTTTTATTTTATTTAAACCCCCCCAAACATAGACTAATTGATGCTATGGAGTTTTGTTCCTTGTTACCAGTAAAGGTCTCTTAAATATTACAGATATACCAACCACCAAGTGATATCAGCATAATTGAGAACCAATTACCAAGACCTTGGGAGTTAGGTCACCATGTGTTATCTTTCTCTTTCAAGAGAAATAGAATAGTAATATTCTCTTTAATGTTGTTGTGTTGCTTTGACCCTCAACAGATCCGGTGCTAGAAGGAGGTCCTGAAGGAACAAGCTGGCTCGCATTGGGTCATTTTCACCAGATAGGTACGAGAGAGTTCTGAGATCTTCTCAAAACCCTGAACCACTTGTTGAACTCCAAGCCCCTGCCAGTTATAGGCCCCGGGCTCATAGAGTCTTGATCCAACTTTTATCACCACCTCTCACCCCACCTGGCTTTCCATCGAACCCAGCTACACCATCTCACCGACCACTTTCACCCATTCCACAACCTACTCAATCTGTATCACCACCAAGACCTATGGCTTACTTTATTAATAACCCTTCACCATTAGGGACTATCCTTGGAGGTATACACGATCTCCCCAAGAACCCAGAGAGTTCTATCCTAAGTACATACATGGAGAATCAAGAAGTGCCAAGGAGAACATACAAGCATTTAAAGATGCATGTACCCGTGCTTAGGTGGCCCATCAAGACGTTGTGTGTAGATTGTTCCCCTATTCATTGGGATACATGGCATACAATTGGTACCTAAACTTACCCCAAGAGTCGATTCTAAGTTGGAAAAATTTGGAGAACGCATTTATCAACCAGTTCATGGTTTATGTAGACCCTGCTATCCTTTACCACTAGTTTTCCACAATAAGAAAAGAACACCATGAACCACTGCCTCTATTCAACACCAGGTTCCAAAGAATGTATCGAAGGTTGCAAGATCCTTACCTAGTGGCTAAGAACATTGTCATTTTGGCATAATTAAGGGTTGTGGACCCTTTCATTGGATTGTTCTTGAAAAGGACCTATAATGCTAACGAAACAGATTCTTTGGCTAAGGTATATCATCTCACTATCTAGTTGCAACAATAGATAAGTTTGCAATCTGGGAGTCTAGGAGGAGTTCTCCCTCCCATAGGATACCAAATGTCCAATCCACCCCCTTTATTCAATATGGTCCCAGGGATGTCTTATTCCCAATACAGACCCATGTATGAGCTCTAAGCTTCACCTCCCTTGCCATTTTTTAACAATGGTCCCCAGGACTCCTCCCAACAAAATCAAAATTACCAAAATTAAGCTGGAGGATCAAATTCAGTTAATCAATCCTTTGCTGTGAAGACTGTAGAAAGTGAAAAGACTCCCCAACTAACCAATGAGTTGGAGACTCTCAAAAAGACACTATCTCAGATGTCTAACGACATGGCTCAACTAAGATAGAATCCCCCTCACAACTAGAACCAAGGTTTTCAGAATCAGGGAGGATATTCTAATTAGGGTGGTTATCCTAAGCAAAACCCTAATCAGAATTATAATACCAACCAGAACGCCAATAGAAATTTCCAGAACCAAAACTCCTCTAATCAAAACTATCAAAATCAGAATAGAGGATATAATCAAAGGTCTAACAACAATAGGCCATGGAATACTTGACCCAATAACGGAGGAGTTTCCCACAATTATCAAGTGGGAGACGAAAATCCACACACTGCTAACGTGGCAGACCTCAACCTTATGACCAATTGGTGTAGACTACATGATACTGCGGTCCATTCTGAGGTAAATTGCCTAGAGATGGAAAAGATGGTTAAGATAGCCCAAGCTGATGCTCCATTCCAGGGTGCATCCAACAAATCTGGTGGATCAACGGATACTGCCATGGCATATGATATATTTGAGGAAGAACTTCCATTTCCCAACTAGGAAGACAATGAAGCAGTAGAAGATGTGTACGATGCCCAAGCCTTCCAAACCAAGGGAGGCCATTTCCTTAGAAATCAGAATAGAGGGCCATTCACGACCTCCGCCCCTCCTAATAATATGGTCCCGCCAAATCAGAATGCGGATAATAATCCACCACCACCAAAGCGACCATTAGATTCTCAGAACAAAGGTAATTCACCTTTTCCTAAATATCAGGTTAGGAATGATTCATAATTTGATTTCATTACAGAGATGCAAAGGCAGAAGACTTCAATGTCTTTCTTTGATATTTTGAAATGGTGCCCTACTCAAAAAGAAATTTTGTTGAAAGTCTTGGGGGAAGCAGACAGGTCAAAAGGAAGAGAAAAGGTGACTCCTACTAATGAGATGAATGCAACACTCTATAAAGGTAAGATTGGTACTCCACCTTTCTTGCTAAGTTTAAGAATTTTTGGAAAGAATTTACACAACGGTTTGTTGGATTCTAGGGTGTCGGGAAATGTCATGCCATTTTCAATTTGTAGGAAGTTAGGTCTGAGTCCACTCCAGACAAATAAAAAGGTTATTCAGTTAGACAAAACAAAAGTTAATGTGGTAGGAGAGCTTAAAAATATCCATGTATAGATTGGATCTGATCCAAGGATCCAAACTTACGTGCATATCCAAGTCGCAAATATCCCAGAAACCTATGGTATGCTCTTGAGCAGAGACCTAATGAAAAGTCTTGGTGGATATTTGTCTTTGGATTTCTCACACATGTGGTTTCCATGGAAAGGGATAGCAAGCCAGATCAAAATTGAAAGTGAGCCTAGGCTCAAACACATGATCACCGAGTATGATTCCCCTAATGAGGTAGCCTATTTCAAAACCGAGATAGGAGTTTACAAGCAGGAGGAAATCATGACTTTTTCAGTACTTCATTCTGATGACTCACCCCTTTCAGAGCAAAATGACCCAATGATTACTGTTAATCAACAAATCCTAACAATGAAATTACAACAGGATAGGCTGGTACTAGGAGAGGAGGTTGATATGTAGAGTCTCCTACTTCCTAACTTGTGTAGGGTCCATTACCAAAATCATTCTGAGTTAACTTGCCAACCCTATGTAGATATTTTAAAACATGTCTTTCGGGTAGAAGAAACTTGTGAATGTCAACCTCAAGTCTCTGCTAATGAATTTCCATTTCAAGAAAAGGATGCAACCATCCTTACGAGAGCCACCCTTGCTCAAAGGGAATCATCTTCTCCACTTGAGTAGACTCAGGTTCTGTGTTCTGAATTACAACTAGAGACTGAGGAATCTCAATTTTTCCAATTACACTTACCCTGGAAACAATTCCAATGCCCAAGGCATTGGTGACAAAGGTACTAAATCATGACCTTACTCAAGAGGATGTTCAAGAATCACTTCCTAAACAAATTTTGCATTCAGGAGAGTCTTCTAGTGAATCATGCCCCTAGTTACTTTCAAATACTGATGATCAGCACCAGTCTGAGCCGCCATATACTTCTGCCAAGCAAAAGACTATAGGCTAGAAAAGGAAAGAGATCCCAACCCTAGATCAATTATGGAGTCTAAAATTTGATGGCTCTAAGTCCAAATCAGGAAGTGGAGTAGGGGTGGAATTAACCAATCCAAAGGGGAAGACTTACTTTGCTTCCTATAGGCTAAAGTTTGGTTGTACGAACAACGTGGCAGAGTACGAAGCACTTGCTAGGGGCTTAATATTTTTCCATCAGAAGAAGGTCACATCTCTTATGGTGAAGGGGGACTCTGAAGTCATTATCAAATAGGTTCATAGCCAATATATTTTCCATAATAAAAGATTGGTTGCATACAAAAATAGAGTTTGGAATCTAATTGAGGACTTTGACACTTTTAAAATTACTTTGATTCCTAGGGAACAAAATCAGATTGTAGATGATTTGGCAGTTACTGCTAGTACTTTGGAGCCTATGTAGGATTCCAAATTGAACTAGTTTCAATCCCAACAATCCCTGATCAGTTGAACTAGTTTCAATCCCAACAATCCCTGATAATGTTCAGAATTTTTAGGTCTTTGGTGATGACCAACACATACTCGCCTTCTTGGCAAGTTCAAATGTCTCTGAAGGGCATATCATAGATGAATCAGATAGAGATCAGGGAGAATGGGACCCTGAAGGTTGCGATATAGAAGGAGTAATGAACTTAAAGAGTAACAGCATCCCCAAGGGGATGGTAGCCTTAGAAAGGATATTTGATTCTGATCCTCGGGTTCAGGAGAGAGTTCCAATGCAAAGTGGAGGGAAGTATGAATTTATTAATTTGGCTTATTCGGGTTCCAAAAGAAATGTCCTTATAGGAAAAACCTTCCCTAAGGAGATCAAAAATGAAATAATTAAGGTGTTAAAAGAAGATGTTACACCAATTGCCTAGAGTTATGAAGATTTGAAGACTTTTGACACCTCTATGATCATGCACACAATACCGCTGAAGCTAGAAGCCAAGCCCTTTCATCAAAAACAACGCTCGGTCAATGCTTTGATCGAACCACTAATACAGAAGGAAGTGCAAAAACTTTTATCAACAAGAATTATCTTCCCAGTAAGGCACTCCACGTGGTTTGCCAATCTAGTTCCAGTACGTAAGAAAAGTGGGGAGATCAGGTTGTGTGTTGACTTCAGGAACCTGAATAAAGCCTTAGAGAAGGATAACTATCCACTTCCTTCTCTTGATGAGGTATTACAAACTGTTAATAGATCTCAGATGATGTCATTCTTAGATGGCTATTCTGGGTATAACCAAGTACTTGTCAGTCATGAGGACAGAATGAAGACTGCCTTTACTACAAAATGGGGAACATTTTCCTATCGACGCATGCCATTTGGCCTCATTAACATTGGAGCTACCTTTCAGTGTGAAATGGATGTGGTTTTTAAAGATTTGATAGGTAAGTGTATTATTATATATGTGGATGACTTGACAATCTTTTCCAAGAAGAGAAAGGATCATGCTGCTGATTTAGCAAAGGTCCTTAAGAGATGTATCAGCTATGGAGTATCTCTAAATCCCAAGAAGTGTGTCTTTGGAGTTTCTGAAGGGAAACTTCTAGGGCATGTGATATCAGAAAGAGGGATATCCATAGATCCCGACAGGGTCGAGGCCATTTGGAAATTGATGATGCTAGGAAGTAAAAAGGAGATGAGCTCCTTCTTCGAGAGGATTAATTTTGTGAGGAAATTCATAATAGGGTTTGCAGAAATTTCCAAAGATGATGAAGAAAGATGCTAAAATTGAATGGAGCAATGAGGCTAAATCTGCATTTTCATAGATTAAGCAATCAATATCTGAGGCACCGGTCTTAACCAGCCCAGATTTCCTAAAGCCCTTTTATATTTATTCATTTGCATCTGATCATTCATGTGCAACAGTCCTAACACAACACAGAGGTGAAGGAGATGAAAGGCCAATTGCCTTCATGAACTCGCCATTCAAGAATGCAGAAGTCAGGTACCCATCCTTGGAAAAACAGGCCTTTGCATTGGTACGAGCAGTAAAAAAGTTTAGGCATTACATTCTAAGGAGCCAAGTTATTGCTATAGTATCTGATCTGGCGATTAAGTCTCTCCTTATGCAAAGCGAATTAGGGGAAAGAAGAGGAAAATGGATGGCTATCCTACAAGAGTATGATTTAGAGATCCATCAAATGAAACTTGTCTGAGGACAAGGTTTATCAAAGGCCATGGTAGATGTTGACAAGAATATTACCTGTCAGCAATATACTGTGCACTCATTTATTACCAAGGACCCATGGTATACTGACTTGATCTTCTTCCTTCTCAATAACATATGCCCATAAGGAATGAATGCTACCCAGAGGAGGGCACTGAGGGTGAAGAGTGCTCATTACATGCTCAAAGGAGGGGCTCTATACAAAAGAAATTATGAGGGGGTTGTACCTACAATTTCTGGATCAGCACGAAGCCAAGCATGCCATGGCTGAATTCCACGGTAGGCATTGCACAGGACATGGATCAACAAATTCTTTGGCCCATCAAATCCTCAGGTCAGGATATTATTGGCCCCTTGTGTTTAAGGATACACATCAACACGTCAGGACATGTCAGACTTTTGCATCAAAGGAGTATAATCCAACAATGCCTCTAAAACCAGTATATGAGGTAAGACCATTTTCCCAATGGGCATTGTATTTTTTGGGGGTAATTAATCCTAATTCTTCTACAGGACACAAATTCATTCTAACTGCTATAGACTATTGCACCCCTTGGACTGAGGCTCAACCATGCAAGAACAACACCACTAAGGTGGTTATCAAATTTCTTACTAAAAACATTGTTACCAGGTTTGGAGTGTCGTTCGCCCTGGTATGTGACAATTGTTGGAAATGTATGCCTCAAACAATATAGGCTGAAACCTCCATTAGAGCCAAATCGATGTGACAGCTTCAATGTCTGGCCGACAAGCAGTTTGGAACACCATGTTTTGTTTAGGTCATTGTGACCTTGGAGAAGTCTCACCGAATGGTTGCATTGTGAGATCATATCGTTGTGACATATTGAGTTCGAAATAACCTCTTATCGCTCGTGGAAACTTTTGGCCGATAGGCCATTCTAGCGCTCATTGTTGAGACCTTTGGCCGAAAGATTTCATTTAGGAAGATGTCTGGGCAATATATTAAAGTCTCACCGATAGTATGTTTTGTATTGGAGTCTTCAAGATAACTAAAGTGTTCTCCTTATGATGTCCTAGCGAAGAGTTAAAGTCACACCGACCGCATTCATTTGGGATGACACAAAGGATCTCGGAGAGAGGTCTTAGTGTTTGGAGGATGTCTTGCTGATAGCCTATGGCTATTAGAGTAACTCAAAGGGTTTTGAAGAGATGTCTCAGCGAGAATGAAATGTCTTGCTGATAATGAGATGCTTTCGGTATAGCTCTTTCCGAATGATGGTTATCGGTGTAACATATATTTGTTCGATAAGAACTCTTTGCAAAGTTAACATGTCTTACCGATAGCACTTTATGTTGGAGCCTTCGGGGTAATTCTTGGAGTTCGATAAGATCTCTCGGCGAAAGACATATGTCTCGGCGACAGGTGATGACTTCGGAGTAACTTTTATGATCTCGTAGAAACCTCTTAGCGATAGACAAAAGTCTTGCCGACTACTCTTTGGAGCTCGATATGACTTGTGTTCTCGTCGGAGTAACTTGATGACTCGATATATGGTCTTAGCGAAAGACGATTGTCTGGCCGATAAGAACACTAGCATCGGTATAACATAAGGATTGTTTTAGTGATAGTCTCCTGACTTCGCTGTAACGAAAGATGGCTCATTGGAATGTCTTGGTGAGAGCGATACTCTTGCCGAAAGGAAAATTGAAGCTGATACATGTTGTAAGCTTGGTGAAACATCTTGGTGACTACGGTAACTCTTGGCGACGTCGATATGAAACTTTTGGGCATCGGGAAGACACTGTTAGTGTCTCACTGAGATGCCAACACAGTGTGAATTCTCTTGACCGTTGTTTAACCGTCCTATGTGGAGTCTTGTGGACCAATAGGAGAAGTCGAATCTGAATAGTTGGAAGTCTGTTCGTTGTGACGGTTCTGTGAGGGAGCTCAATGGACATGGAACTATAGGGATATACTATGTGATTGCAGATTGTGATGGGTTGGTTGAATCATCAGTTTGTTGTATAATCAGTAAATGATTTCTATTTTGTGATGACTATAATGTGAAGGTTCCTGTACAAGATTGTTCATGGTGAATGCTGCTTTATACAGACATCAGAAAGATAAGTCTGAAACTTGTATGTAATCTTTATTACTGTAATACAAATTGACTTCTCTTGGTGTGGTGGGTTTTTCTCCTGTAAGGGTTTTCCCACGTATATTTAGTGTTCATGTGTGATTGTCAAATATTCTATTTTTGTTATCTATTTCATGGTGCATCTTAATTGGACTGTAATTTAAAATTAAAAGTATATCTGCATTCTTCTCTGAGGTATTGACGTTAGGAGAGTCATTTTCACATCTGATTTTCCTTACAAGTGGTATCAGAGCTTGGCCAGTTGTGTTATCCTTGTGGGTATATTGGGTTTTTTGAGTCAATTCTGTTCAGTGGGAGTCTTGTAGAGTTTGTTATTTCTGATTATAGGTTGAGATGGCTAGCACATCTGGAAAGATTGAAATAGAGAAATTCAATGGCAATAACTTTGAGTTCTGGAAACTCAAGATGGAGGATCTCTTGGTGGATCGTGATCTTTGGATTGTTGTGTCTGGAGCAAAACCTACAGGCATGAAGCAAGAAGATTGGGACCTTGCAGATAGGAAGCCTAAGGGGCTGATAAGGCTCTGTTTGGTAGATTCAGTCCTTTTGAATGTGCATGAGGAGAAGACTGCATCTTCCTTGTGGAATAAACTTGCGTCTATTTATCAGGGGAAATCTTTGGTGAATAAACTCTTCCTGAGGAAGAAGCTATATTCTTTGAGAATGCAGGAAGGAGGGTTTGTAGCTGATCACTTGAACACATTCAATATGTTGATTGCTCAATTGACATCTGTTGGTGTGAAGACTGAAGAAGAGGATCGTTGTATGCTTCTATTGTGTTCTTTGCCAGACTCATGGGATCATTTAGTGATGCCTATTGGGAGTACAACATCCAATTTCAAGATGGAAGATGTTGTTGGTTCTTTGCTGTCAGAAGAGATGAGAAGGAAATATTCTAAGATGGTGAAGGAAGCTCTTGCTGTCAGAGGAACACCAAAAGAGAAAGGCAAGAAGAAGGACAAGAAGTCCAAATCAAAATCAGAGGGGAGATCAAAGTCTCCTAGAAAGAAGTCCAAGGTGAAGTGTTGGAACTGTGGGCAACCTAGTCATGTCTGAAAGGATTGTAAAGAGGAGGAGGAGAAGAAGAAGTATTCTTCCGACAGTGACTCTTCTCATAGTGATGCAGACGCCTTCATTGCTGCCTTGGCTACTTAGGCATCAAATGATGTCTGGCTGATTGATTCTGGAGCATCTTTCCATATGACATCTCATAGAGAATGGTTCATGAAGTATGAAGAATACGACGGTGGAAAGGTTTACTTGGCAAGTGATTCAACTTTGGATATTGTTGGCCATGGAAGAGTCAGAATACAATTCCCTGATGGCAGAGTGAAGGGAATTAATGATGTTATGCACATACCAGGTCTGGCTCAAAATTTATTGTCTATCAGTAAGCTGAATGATATTGGAGTACAAGTCATGTTCTCTGGAAATGGCTGCAAGATGACTAGAGGTTCAATGGTGTTGGCTAGAGGTACTCGAATTGGTACCCTGTACAAGCTGGATGCACATGCTGTTCAATGTAACAGTGTCTCTGGAAAGTCACTGAAAGCTACTCTTGGAGGTAAAGAGGGAAATATCCCTAATTATGTAAACTCTATGGAAGTAAAACTTCCTACAGAGAAGACTATGCTTTGGCACCATAGGTTAGGCCACATAGGAGAAAAAGGTTTAAAAACCTTGAAAACCAAAAACCTGGTTGAGGGGCTAGAAGATTGTAATCTTGAATTTGAATTCTGTGAGCATTGTATATATGGAAAGCAACACCATGTTTCATTTTATTCCAGTCCTCATAAATCTTTTGGTTTGCTAGATTATATTCATTCTGATGTATTTGGTCCAGTGGATGTTCCTTCTTTGTCTAAGTCAAGATAATATGTGTCGTTAATTGATGATTATTCAAGAAGAGCATTTGTTTATTTTTTGAAAATTAAATCAGAAGTATTCAGTCGATTTAAAGAATTTAAAAATCTTGTTGAAAATTAGATTGGTAGAAAAATAAAATGCTTAAGGACTGATAATGGCGATGAATTATGTTCTAATGAATTTGAAAGATACTGTAAAGACCATGGGATTAAAAGACACAAGGTTACACCTTATACTCCACAACAGAATGGAGTTGCAGAAAGGTTCAATAGGACAGTGATTGAGAGAGCACGAAGTATGCTTAGTAGTGCTGGCCTGGAGGAGAAATTATGGGCTGAGGCTACTGCTACTACATGTTAGTTGATTAATCGGTCTCCTAATTCTGCTCTTGTTGAGAAAACATTTTTGGAAGTGTGGTCTGGTAAGAATCCCTCTCTTAGACATATTCAAGTCTTTGGCTATGAGGCATATGCATATGTGCCAGATGTAAAAAGATCTAAATATGAGAACAAGGTTGTCAAGTGTATTTTTATTGGCTATAATGCTGTCATAAAATGATACAAGCTTTGGAATCCTAAAACAGAAAAGGTTGTATACAGTAGAAGTCTAATCTTTCATGAGCTAAAACCTTCCACCTTGGATCTGGAGTCAGAGACAAAGTCAGAAAACAATAAGGATGTAGCATTAATTTCTCCTACACCAGAGAAAGAGGAATTGAAATTCAAAATGTACCTGAAATTGAGGAGAGCTCAAGCAGTTCTGAAAGTTCTGAAGAAGAAGAATCTCAGCCTCAGCCAGTGAGGAGGTCAACTCAAGAAAGGAAACAACCAGATAGGTATGGGTTCTCATTGATTGATTCTACTTGTGCCTATGCTTTAATTTCTAGCACTGATGAGCCTAGGACTATAAAAGAGGCATTTAAAATGTCTGATTCAAATTCTTGGTTGGAAGCCATGGAAGAAGAGATAGCATCTTTAGAAAAGAATGATACCTGGAGTCTAGTGCCCTTGCCTGAAGGCAGAAAACCTGTGGGCTACAAGTGGGTATTTAAGAAAAAGATTGGTCTGGATGGCAGTGTAGAAAAGTACAAGGCAAGACTGGTTGCAAAGGGTTATTCCCAGGTCGAAGGAATTGATTATGGGGAAATATTTTCTCCTATAGCTAAGCTGACGTCCATTAGATTTCTTTTGTCACTTGCAACAGCATATGATTTAGAGGTTGAACAAATGGATGTGAAGACAACATTTCTTCATGGTGATCTTGAAGAAGAAATCTATATGTCCCAGCCTGAGCACTTTGTTGAAAAAGGTAAAGAAAAACTGGTATGAAAATTAAAGAAGTCTCTGTATGGGTTAAAGCAGTCACCTAGAATGTGGTACCAGAAATTTGATACTTTTGTATTGTCTTTGGGATTTGTGAGATCAAAATCTGATCACTGTGTATATTATAAAGCTGAAAAATGATCAAGTTCTTGTTATTGCTCTCTATGTTGATATATGTTGTTCATAGGCAATAGTAAGCTAATGATTGATCTTAAGTCTCAATTGTGCTAAGTTGAAATGAAGGATCTTGGTGCAACAAGGTATATTAGGATGGAGATAACCGAGACGGGAATAATAAAGCTTTGGCTCGGTGTAAGTATGTCGATTTGTTCTTGAGAGATTTGTATGAATGATTGCAACGACTAGTGGTTCCAATCATGGGAATGAAGCTATCTATTGAGGACCCCAAAATCTCCTGAGATGGGAGGACATGACCAATGTACCTATGCTAGTGTGGTTGCAGTCTCATGTATGCAATGAGTCCGTACAAGGCGGACATTTTGCCCAAGCGATGGGAGTTCTTAGTCTAGGTTTATGGGTAATCTGGAAGAACACATTGGGATGTTGTAAAGAGGGTTTTCAAATATTTGAAGGGCACTTTAGATTTTTCTTTGTGTTACCATGGGAACTTGGTTGAATCACAGAGGACTCTCAGTATTCAAGGTTATGTGGATTTTGATTGGGTAGGGGACATTGACAGCAGGAGGTCCACCAATGGATACATTTTCATGATGAATGGTGGTGTAGTGAGTTGGATGAGCAAGCGGCACGCTGTAGTCACTTTATCCACTATGGAGGCTAAATACATGGCAGCTACTCATTCTTGTAAAGAAGTTTTATGGTTGAAACGTTTGTGTTCTAACATTTGTTTTGATGCAGGGGAAATAACAATTTTCTGTGACAGTTAGAGTGCAATTTGTCCGACAAAGAATCCAACTTTCCATGCCAGGATGAAACATATTGATGTACAGTACCACTTTGTACGAGATATGGTTGAGGATGGAAAGGTTAGTTTGGAAAAGGTTGATACTCTGGAGAATGTTGCAGATGCATTGACGAAGCCAGTGAGCACAGACAAGTTCAGGTGGTGTGCCAGTTTGATGGGCCTTAGTGCCCATGATTTTGAGTAAGTTTAATT
Organism: Sequoia sempervirens; assembly: GCA_007258455.2. Lineage (NCBI taxonomy): Eukaryota > Viridiplantae > Streptophyta > Pinopsida > Cupressales > Cupressaceae > Sequoia > Sequoia sempervirens. The sequence continues at coordinate 431,354,272 of VDFB02047230.1, read as the reverse complement.
GTGCTCTGGAGGTGCCTGTATGATCTTCGTCAAGTGGGAGATTGTTGGAAATGTATGCCTCAAACAATACATGATGAAACCTCCATTAGAGCCAAATCGGTGTGACAGCTTCAATGTCTGGCCGACAAGCAGTTTGGAACACCATGTTTTGTTTAGGTCGTTGTGACCTTGGAGAAGTCTCACCGAATGGTTGCATTGTGAGATCATATCGGTGTGACAAATTGAATTCGGCATGACCTCTTATTGCTTGTGGAAACTTTTGGCTGATAGGCCATTCTAACGCTCATCGTTGAGACCTTTGGCCGAAAGACTTCATTCGGGAAGATGTTTGAGCGATATATTAAAGTCTCGCCGATAGTATGTTTTGTATTGGAGTCTTCGGGATAACTAAAGTGTTCTCGCTATGATGTCCCAGTAAAGAGTTAAAGTCACACCGACCGCATTCATTCGAGATGACACAAAGGATCTCAGAGAGAGGTCTTAGTGTTTGGAGGATGTCTTGTCGATAGCTTATGGCTATCGGGGTAACTCAAAGGGTTTCGAAGAGATGTCTCAGCGAGAATGAAATGTCTTGCTGATAATGAGATACTTTCGGTATAGCTCTTGCCGAATGATGGTCATCAGTGTAACATATATTTGTTCGATAAGAATTCTTGGCGAAGTTAACATGTCTTACCGATAGCACTTTATGTTGGAGCCTTCGGGGTAAGTCTTGGAGTTTGATAAGATCTCTCGGCGAAAGACATATGTCTTGGCGACAGGTGATGACTTCGGAGTAACTTTTGTGATCTCGGAGAAACCTCTTAGCGATAGACAAAAGTCTTGCCGACTACTCTTTGGAGCTCGATATGACTTGTGTTCTCGTCGGAGTAACTTGATGACTCGATATATGGTCTTAGTGAAAGACAATTGTCTGGCCGATAAGAACACTAGCATCGGTATAACATAAGGATTGTTTTAGTGATAGTCCCCTGACTTTGGTGTAACAAAAGATGGCTCGTTGGGATGTCTTGGCGAGAGCGATACTCTTTCCAAAAGGAAAACTGAAGTCGATACATGTTGTAAGCTTGGTGAAACATCTTGGCCACTACGGTAACTCTTGGCGACATCGATATGAAACTTTTGGGCATCGGGGAGACACTGTTAGTCTCTCACCGAGATGCCAACGTAGTGTGAATTATTTTGACCATTGTTTGACCGTCCTATGTGGAGTCTCGTGGACCAATAGGAGAAGCTGAATCTGAACAGTTGGAAGTCTGTTTGTTGTGACAGTTCTATGAGGGAGCTCAATGGACATGGAACTACAGGGATATACTCTATGATTGCAGATTGTGATGGGTTGGTTGAATCATCAGTTTGTTGTATAATCAGTAAATGATTTCTATTTTGTGATGACTGTAATGTGAAGGTTCCTCTACAAGATTGTTCATGGTGAATGTTGTTGTATACAGACATCAGAAAGATAAGTCTGAAACTTATATGTAATATTTATTACTGTAATACATAGTGACTTCTCTTGGTGTGGTGGGTTTTTCTCCTGTAAGGGTTTTCCCACGTATATTTAGTGTTCATGTGTGATTGTCAAATACTCTATTTTTGTTATCTTTTTCATGGTGCATCTTAATTGGATTGCAATTTAAAAATTAAAAGTATATCTGCATTCTTCTCTAAGGTATTGACATTAGGAGAGTCGTTTCCACATCTGATTTTCCTTACAAGTGGTATCAGAGCCTTGCCAGTTGTGTTATCCTTGTGGGTAAATTGGGTTTTTTGAGTCAATTCTATTCAGTGGGAGTCTTGTAGAGTTTGTTATTTATGATTACAAGTTGAGATGGCTAGCACGTCTGGAAATATTGAAATAGAGAAATTCAATGGCAGTAACTTTGAGTTATGGAAACTCAAGATGGAGGATCTCTTGGTGGATCGTGATCTTTGGATTGTTGTGTCTGGAGCGAAACCTACAAGCATGAAGCAAGAAGATTGAGACCTTGTAGATAGGAAGTCTAAGGGGCTGATAAGGCTCTGTTTGGCAGATTCAGTCCTTCTGAATGTGCATGAGGAGAAGACTACATCTTCCTTGTGGAATAGACTGCGTCTATTTATCAGGGGAAATCTTTGGTGAATAAACTCTTCCTGAGGAAGAAGTTGTATTATTTGAGAATGCAGGAAGGAGGGTCTATAGCTGATCACTTGAACGCATTCAATATGTTGATTGCTCAATTGACATCTGTTGGTGTGAAGATTGAAGAAGAGGATCGTTGTATGCTTCTATTGTGTTCTTTGCCAGACTCATGGGATCATTTAGTGATGGCTATTGGGAGTACAACATCCAGTTTCAAGATGGAAGATGTTGTTGGTTCTTTGCTTTCAGAAGAGATGAGAAGGAAATCTTCTGAGATGGCGAAGGAAGATCTTGCTGTCAAAGGAAGACCAAAAGAGAAAGGCGAGAAGAAGGACAAGAAGTTCAAATCGAAATCAAAGGGGAGATCAAAGTCTCCTGGCAAGAAGTCCAAGGTGAAGTGCTAGAACTGTGGGCAACCTAGTGATGTCCGAAAGGATTGTAAAGAGGAGGAGGAGAAGCAGAAGAAGTATTCTTCCAACAATGACTCTTCTCATAGTGATGCATACGCCTTCATTGCTGCCTTGGCTACTCAGGCATCAGATGATGTCTAGCTGATTGATTTTGAAGCATCTTTCCACATGACATCTCATAGAGAATGGTTCACGAAGTATGAAAAATACGATGGTGGAAAGGTTTACTTGGCAAGTGTGTCAACTTTGGATATTGTTGGTTGTGGAAGAGTCAGAATCCAATTCCCTGATGGCAGAGTGAAGGGAATTAATGATGTTATGCACATACCAGGTCTGGATCGAAATCTATTGTTTGTTAGTAAGCTGAATGATATTGGAGTACAAGTCACGTTCTCTGGAAATGGTTGCAAGATGACTAGAGGTTCAATGGTGCTAGCTAGAGGTGCTCGAATTGGTACCTTGTACAAGCTGGATGCACATGCTGTTCAATGTAACAGTGTCTCTAGAAATTCATTGAAAGCTGCTCTTGGAGGTAAAGAGGGAAATATCCCTAATTATGTAAACTCTATGGAAGTAAAACTTCCTGCAGAGAAGACTATGCTTTGGCATCATAGGTTAGGCCACATAGGAGAAAAAGGTTTAAAATCCTTGAAAAACAAAAACCTGGTTGAGGGGCTAGAAGATTTTAATCTTGAATTTGAATTCTGTGAGCATTGTATATATGGAAAGCAGCACCGTGTTTCATTTTATTCCAGTCCTCATAATTTTTTTGGTTTGCTAGATTATATTCATTCAGATGTATTTGGTCCAGTGGATGTTCCTTCTTTGTCTAAGTCAAGATACTATGTGTTGTTAATTGATGATTATTCAAGAAGAGCATTTGTTTATTTTTTGAAAAGTAAATCAGAAGTATTCAGTCGGTTTAAAGAATTTAAAAATCTTGTTGAAAATTAGACTGGTAGAAAAATAAAATGCTTAAGGACTGATAATGGCGGTGAATTTTTTTCTAATGAATTTGAAAGATACTGTAAAGACCATGGGATTAAAAGACACAAGACTACACCTTATACTCCACAGCAAAATGGAGTTGCAGAAAGCTTCAATAGGACAGTGATGGAGAGAGCACAAAGTATGCTTAGTAGTGCTGACCTGAAGGAGAAATTATGGGCTGAGGCTATTGCTACTGCATGTTACTTGATTAATCGGTCTCCTAATTTACTCTTGTTGAGAAAACACCTTTGGAAGCGTGATCTGGTAAGAAGCCCTCTCTTAGACATATTCGATTCTTTGGCTGTGAGGCATATACATATGTGTCGGATGTAAAAAGGTCTAAATTGGAGAACAAGGCTATCAAGTGTATTTTTATTGGCTATAGTTTTGCCATAAAAGGATACAAGCTTTGGAATCCTGAAACAGAAAAGGTTGTATACAGCAGAAGTGTAATCTTTCATGAGCTAAAACCTTCCACCTTGGATCTGTAGTCAGAGACAAAGTCAGAAAAAAATAAGGATGTAGCATTAATTCCTTCTACACCAAAGAAAGAGGAATTCAAAATTCAAAATGTACCTGAAACTGAGGAGAGCTCAAGCAGTTTTGAAAGTTCTGAAGAAGAAGAACCTCAGCCTCAACCAGTGAGGAGGTCAACCCGAGAAAGGAAACAACCAGATAGGTGTGGGTTCTCATTGATTAATTCTACTTGTGCCTATGCTTTAATTTCTAGCATTGATGAGCCTAGGACTGTAAAGAAGTCTCTGACCAAGCTTCCAAACCAGCCTAAGAGGGTAGACTTTCGTAAAGAGATTATAGATATAATCATGTTCCTTTCTAGGGTGTTTGGAAAAAGGGATGGTTCACTATTTAAGGAATGGATGTTTCCTTTCATTCAAACTATTTTAGATGGGAGGCAACAATTTGACTAGTCAATGATAGTATCGGAAAACATTCACAATCAAATGATAAAAGTGAGAGAAACCAAGCATTTCTTTATGACCTCCTATGTAGTTTATGCAGCTGCCGAGTGGGGATTTTTCCTAGACTTCAAACAATGGATATATCGGGGGAAGCCTAAGGACATAAGAGAGTGTGGGAATATTATAATCAACTCACCTTGCAGGCATCAGAGCAACATTATAGAAGGGTAAATCATGCCTTTCTTTATGTCATTATTAACAAACTTAATGGTGATGCGGGATATAGGCTTAGCAGGGAGGCAATGGATTTTGTGAATGAGTGGGGGCATTGGTTTATCCAGTACCCTACATTCACCTATTTCAGGTTAGCAGGCTTTAATGGTCACCCCCATTTTCTACCTAGATGTTGTGGTGATAGGATGATTCTAATGGAGTTTATTTATCAAGCCTTGGCTATTAATTTCCAGTTTGGCAACAAACACAAGACTGGTTGCCATAAGTTTCCAATGAGGCTGGGAGTCTTTAGTTGTCCACACATTTAGGTAGCTAAGGTTGTTTGTGATGAATTAGTTTATTTAAAGTTGGGCTTTACACTGCAAGGAAGTACTATGACCCCAAGCACAAGATGAGGGATTTGCTTCCCAATGTCTTTGATAAGCACTTTAATCTGTTGGAGGATTTTTGGGAGGACTTGTAGGATGAATATGACCTTAGGAAAAAGAGTTATGAAAGGATACCTATCCCACTTATGGTTGAGTTTGGGATAAAAGAAGATATTCCAGAAACATTGTCTAATGATGGGATAGTTTTGGATCCCGGTTATGATGCAGACAAGATTGGTACTAAATATATTGATCCAATAGATTGGAATGTTGAGGAGACAATTGACATAAAGCATATTGCAAGACCAGTGTTGGATAGGAGTATTCAATGGGTGAGCTTGAGGACTAATCAGGTCGAGGCTCAATCATCTAAGAAGAGGAAAGCTACAAGTACCACCCAAGGATATAAAAGGGAAAAGAGAAGGATGGCACATAAGGATCCTTTAGAGTTTATGCCTTCTAATACACAAGAGGAGGTGATTCCTCAAGACCTTCTAGAGGTGTAGGAAGATGAAACAATTACGGAGGTGGGGGCTTCTACATTTGCTATAGGGGAGGTATCTACTCAGTGCTCTAATGCAAAAGAATTAGGTCAAGAATCACCAAAGGGATCCCTCCATGATGAAGAAGAGGTATTAAAGCAAATGGAGGATGAAATTGAGATACATAATGTAGAAAAAGATTTAGAAAAGACTCCATTTGATAAAGAGCATTATGCATTAACATCTTTTGATATGACAGATGATGCAGGGACCGAACACATATTGACTGAGGAAGATCATTGGAAGCTCTTTGAAGATGCAAAAAGAGAAGTTGATGCCAAGGCACAAGCTGAGGCATCAACTAAGAAACAAGAGGAGGAGGCCAAGGCACAATCTAAATTGGCGGTCAAGCATAAGGAGTTGGAAGATAAGGTCAAGGCTGATGAATTAGCTCAATAGCAACAATAAAAGGAGCAGGAGCTCAAGATTCAAGAAGAGAGAGATAAGTTGATGATGCAGCAGAAGATTCATAACCTTGAAGAGGAAAAGGCTCAACAAAAAAGAGAAAAATAAGTTGTTGAAGTTAAGCTCAAGGCACAAGAAGAGGCTTATAGGAAAAAGGAAGAGCAAGAATGTTTGAAAAGGGAAAGAGAGGCTGCTGAGATTGCTGAATATGAAAAGAAGTCCAAGGAGGCATGGGACTATGTTGAAGAGCTAAAGAAGTAGTGGGATCAAATATTAGAGAAAAATAAAGAGGAAGAGGAATGTTTAAAGCAGGAGCTGGAGGCTAAAAGGCTGCAAGAGAAAAAGGATAAAGAGGAAGTAGAAAGGTTAGCACAGGAAAAGGAACAAAGTGATCAGCAAAATGTGCATGATGTTAATTCTCAACTGGGGCTTACATTGTTACAACATTTGTCTTCCACTACTGTTGCTTCTTCTGTAGCCCAGGCAACCACTACTCCTATTGCTCCTACTTGGTTAAAACTGGACTTGGAAAGAAAATAAGTTGTTTAACCACAGCTGTTGAATTGTGAGGAAATGATGAAAGAAATTGGGAAGAAGAAACCTAAAAAGAAGGCTCGGGTTATTCACTCTACTAGGCTCACTGATGCGGGAGAAATTGTTGTTGAATGTACCATACCCGTAATGGAGAAGAGCCGTGATGATATGCAAATTACTGATTATCAGTTGGGGGCGGTAAATTTGGGAAAGCCTACAAGAAACCAACAAATGAGTTTGATTGATATTGTGGCCTCTTCAACTAAATCCTGGATGATCAAAGATAAACAAAGGAAGGATGAGCTTAAGGCTCAATTGGATCAGCTTCATAGGTCTTTGAAAGATGTTTCAAGTCCCATTTCCCAACAAGCTGCTCTTCCTGAATCCCCAGTTTTGTTAACCAAGAAGGAAGCGGATGATTTGGTTCAAATGAAAAGCAAGGTAGGAAAGATGGATAAATGGTTGGACTCAACCAGGAGGTTGATGATGTTCTTGTTGAGGGTTCTAAAATTCATAATGTTGCTCTTGAATTGGCAGAGGATCTAGATCATCAGGCCAAGGATCTGAATAAGCAGGATGATGAATACAAGGAGTGGGTTAAAAGGCTTGAAGATATTAGCAAAGTTCCCAAGTCAACATTGCTGGAATATTCAATTCTTGAGCATGGTAATGTAGATTTTGTGGAAAAAACTATGAGCATCATAACGTATAAGTCTAGGGCTATTCATGGGCATCAAGAAGAAGTCCAAGAAATGAGCAAATATTTGAATCAACAGATGGTTGAATTAGAGGTAATTGTGGCCATTTTAATTAACCTAGATTCCTCAAATAAAAAAGGTCTATCTTTGGATAAACTAAGGGAGAGATGGAGGGGTAGGTTTGAGGAAATTATGCAAAAGGGAGATGATGGAGAGAATTTATTATTAGATCAGTTTATGGATATCAGTGAGGAGGTAAGAACTGCTAGAAGGGAGTTAATCAAGTTAAAGGAGATGGAAAGGTTGGTTTCTGCAGAATTTGAATTGATCAAATTTGAAGGTGATTGGTTAGATGGGCTAGATTCGGGTACTCTTCAACAAGTGTTCTCTAGTTATGACGAGTACATCCTTGAGCATTCAGTACAAAAGTGAACTGACTCTTTTCACCATACTTAATATCTACTTTTCTCCTCTTTTGTGGGTTTTTATATAAGCTCAACTCTGAGTTTGATCCGTCAGTTTTCACTTTCTGCTTGGAATATCATATTTCTTATTGGCGCAACAGAGTAATTAGCCTTGGAACAAGAGTTCATGAGTCCACTTCTGTGTTCAGTTCCAGTTACATTAATTGTGGATCTTGATTGATAATTGAGAAACTTGTGCATGTGGCACCTTATATGTATTATTAGGTTCTACGTTGTAAAGGTTGGCTAATTGAAAGAAGATCAGCTACCTGATGATAGAAAATAGAGATTAGATCTAGGATTTCTATGTTTTAGGAGAGATACTCTAAAAGTTCAGTAAAAAAATTGGTTATTTTATAGTTTTTCATACATTTTCATGTTATGGTTTTAAAGTTTGGATCTATTTTGATAAGGTTAATGGTACATGATCAATCCATACGCCAATGATTTTTGTTGTGCTTAATTGTTTCTTATTTGATGAAAGTCAATATAAGGAACTGGATTCAAGATTATATCATTGGATTATCTGTGGATGAAGTTGTTATCGTATTCATTTGATCTATGTTTTAAATGATGAGTGAGTGATTTGTTTGAAGTAAGTTTAGGGAATGTTGATGGTATTTGAATTAGCATTATGGATGTATGCAGTAGCATAATTTATTCTATGGATTGCATCTTGCTATAGTTGTGGTTAGGTGAGATAAACACTCATTATTGATATGCATGTCTGGATATGTAAGAATTTACTCATGTTTCTTTAATTTGAAGCTCTGATTCATCTTTTTCTTTTATTTAAACCCCCCCAAACATAGAATAATTGATGCTATGCAGTTTTGTTCCTTGTTACTGTTATCAATAGTTTTGCACCTTGCTGAATACAATATTCAGCAAACTACTGAAACATGGAAACCTTTTACACTTTGAAGCTAACCCTGAAAATGGGTACTCAAAATCTTAAGGGAAACTGCATTTTTCTGTATTTTGATTCTAAACTGAAAGTGGGTCTTTGGGATTATTAAAGAAAATTGCATTTTCTTCTCTTCTGAAGCTTGACCTAGCACAAAAATCTTCATATTTTGTAGTCTGCTCCTATTTTTATGAGAAACCCATATAGGTATCATAGATTATCATATTTCTTGCACTTTGAAAACAAACCCACATGTGGGTATTTGGGATTTATGAAGAGAACTGCATTTTGTTCAATCTGAAACTTGGCTCCACAACTAATGGCCATATACAAGCCGCCATACTTATGCATCAAAATAGGCCTTCTGTTATTTTCTGGGCTTGACCCACCATTACTAGTTCTATTTCTTCATTCATGTTCAAAACCTGACATGGGTATACTGAAATATAATGGAACTCTCATTTGAGTAATAAGCCTCATGCAGATACTCATTATCTTGAAGGAAAACTATTCATTTGTTACTTTTGTTGAAAACCAATATGTCTCTCCATAATGTTCACAAGATTCTGACAAATCTATCTTGAATTTAAAATCTCATATGTGTATTGAGCTCGAAATTGTACACTCCATAATGGTCTTTCAGACAAAAAAAAACCCTGCTCCTTTTCTAGAAGACTCGACTGAGTATCAGGAACCTTTGAAGAAAAATATGTTATAAACTCAAGCCACTCAGAACTCATTTTTGGAGAGACAAAACTTACTCTTCCCTTAAAATTCTAGAATAATCTCTTTATTATTTCAATTCATAATGGAGTATGTACTTATTAATCAGCTGAAACTAGTGACTTATCTGTCATTCGAATACATTGCATTGCCAGTCAAGTTGAAATTGATAGTTTATTAACCACTTGAGTGTCTGACTTTTTCCTCGTACTCGGTTGTAACATGGTACTCTTCATGCATTTTTATGTTCCACTTTAAATAAACTTTTCTCAAATCTGTTTTATGTCATGATAAAAAATTGATATATATGATTACAACCAGCACAACACATGAACCTATTCAGCAATATGATGTAATTGTGCTCAGTTGAATTTATTTAGTGAACTAAACTCACTGTTCACCTGTAGCCTTTAGAAAGCAACCCTGATCGTTATGAATGCACAGTTGGTTTCGTTACTTGATGGATTCTCTGTTTTATTCTTTCGGTTGTATTTCATTTCATTCGATGTATATGATAAAGTATCTTTTAAAATCAGCCCATTTAATGAATAGGGCAGCATGTCGAGCTCTACCCTTGTGGGAGCCCGTTTTACTCCACATGCTTGGTCTTTGAATAATGTTTAGCTTCATGAATTTACCTATACTTGCACAAGGAAACAAATAGTGTTAGCATAAAAATGGAACACGATGATTATGATGTTGCTATTTCTCCTTCAGCTCACTTCTTTCATACTGCACTTGATTGATTATTTCAATGCATTGCTAATAGTATGTTGTACTATTGTAGGTGCATCATATAAGTTACATCATATTCAGAGCCACTGACACCCCTCTTTTCCTCTTACAGGTCAATGAAGCTCGAGATGACGAGGTGCACCATTCAACATCAAGCGTCGATAATCAGGCAATGATGATTATGCTATTACTTATGTGTTTTCCTTTCGCATCTTTAGTAGTGCAATGTGCTATTAGAAATGTGTTGTCACAGTTATATCCACGGCTTGTGTGGATCTTTGATTCCAATTTTTCTTTTCAATTGAAAAGAAAATGCATTTCATGTAATGTTGTAATACTATTCTGATTGTGAAATCAAATAAAGCCTTGTAAAAATATGAGTTCTTTACGAAATGAATAAAAGCATCTGAAATGCTATTTTTCTCATGTACTCAATTCTGTATTTCTTTTAAATCTGCAACATCTGAATGGCACTCTGCAACTCCATAACTTCACTAAAATGCATAATTGTTACTCAATGCAAAAAGTAATGTGAAACAACATTTAAAATTCAATCTGCAATTCCACTTAATGTTAAAAAACAATCAGCCAGCTCCTCCATTTGAGCTGAGGCGAAAATTGGTAATAGTTACCAGCAAAGGCCCCTTGAATATTACATTTATATCAACCACTGAGTGATATCAGCATAATTGAGAACCAATTACCAAGACCTTGGGAGTTAGGTCACCATGTGTTATCTCTCTTTCAGGAGAAATAGAATAGTAATATTTTGTTTAATGTTGTTGTGCTGCTTTGACCCTCAATAGGTATTTTGAGTCTTGGAAGCCATTTTATTGTGTACCTATTAATATTCATAATACATGTAAATACCACGTTGAGTTTTCAATGTATCATGAATTATTATGCTATATTCGTTCTACTATGCATACAAATGAAATGTTGCAAGAGTGTCATGCAATTCAACTTCCCAAGTCATCCAGGGACTTGTTAGATTCATTTTTATGTATTAGAGGTGATGTTTTCTTATTTTATAGAAATTATTGTTTAAATCAAATGTGTTTGCAATGTGGTGGTTTATTGAAGTTTGTAACATGTTTTCATGAGGGCAACGAACATGATTTTGCCTACAAGATTGTTGAGAACAAAAGGTTTGATATAGTAAAATACACATTGAAGAGTGGAGGTTAAGGTTCTAGATGCTAGTTGGTTACAAGAGAGGTAAGTATTATTGATTTTATTTCTGATTTTAAGACAAATATTTTCTACAAGTATGTAAGGCATAGCCACAATATTAATTTTGATATAAGATATGATATGGATTATGATTGGGTGATGAGATAGGATAAAATATGATAAAGATTGGATATGATATGATAGGATATATATTGGATAGGAAGATAAGGATGGTCAATGATGAAAACAATGACGATGATAATGAGAATGATAAAATGATAAGGGTAGGCTAATGGCTAATTAGGGTTAAATGGTGTAGATTATATTTCCATCATACACCAAACTTTTATGCCATGTTTAATGCATTTGTTTATGCATTATAATTGAATGACATTGACTCTTGCCTTTGATTGTTCAAATAGAGTACAACAATTGTGTTAGGTTGAATGGCATATATGACAACATCCTATTGGTTTTGGATTTTATGTTAAGCATACATCATAACTAGTGTTTGTTATGGTGTGCTTAGCGCGTTTGTTCATGCATGTTGATTATGACTTTTTGAGTGAAAGTTCTAATAACATATATGCCACTAAATTGTGGATTTGAGTTGATGGTTACAAATTATTATGTATGGAAGTTTTTTGAAATTTGATTGTTCATGCATTATGATTGAGTGGCGTTGATGCTTCTATGTGATTGTATGACATTTGCATGAAGGAATTGATGATATATATCATTTTGTTGTATGTTGGGTTTTGTTGAAAGGTTGCATTACATTTATATTACATTTATATATTCTTATTTGAAGATTGCATCAAACTCATGTAGCAAGTTTGGCGTGGGTCAAGGTTGGTTGACATATATGACAATATCATATGAGTGTTATTGCTTTTTGTATGAAGTGTGCATTATGACTAGTGTGCATCAAGCCCATATGGTATACCTAGTTTGCTTATTCATGCATTATGGTTAGCAACATTTATTGTTGTGTATTATGACAATACAAATTGCATGTGGAAGGTCCAATAACATGCATGCCATGGAGTTGTATTTGGTTTGTTTAATGGTTGTATCACACTCATATGGTGTACATATATAGTTTTTTTTCATGGATCATGGTTGAGTGATGTCTAATTTGTTGATCATGATTATTGTATAGTTTACACATGAACAATCTAATGAACATGTATCTTTGCTGAGTTGTAAGGACTTTTTTTGAAGGTTGCGTCAAACCCCTATGGTGTACATAATGTTCTCGTTTATGTATCTTGGTTGAAAGAGAGTGATTCTTATTCATGATGATTTTATGCCTTTTACATGAAGGATCTAGTGAATGTTATTAAGCTTGAAAGTTTTAATGGAATTAATGTTGAATTGAGTTGTAATGGTTTTATTTGATGGTTGCATCACTCATATGGTTTGTATAGAGTGTTTAGCACCATTGAGTGACATTGATTTTTATCAAGATGATTATATTACTTTTGAATGAACAATGTAATGACATATATTTCATTAAGTTGTAGGGGATTTGTTTGAAGTTTTTAATCAATCAAAAGAATCAATGCCATAAGACTGTCATAAGCTACTATTTTCATCTTTGTTGCCTTGTCTATGAGACCACAATTCTTTGAGGTACTTTTTTCAAACAGTTCTTCTCAACAAATATTATATAGTGTTTCTCATACCATTTTTCATTAATTTTAGCTTCTTTTGAAAAAATCAACTGCCCACTTCATTACAAGAGTTCAAAAACCAAAATAATATCAAATGTAAATTCATTCAAGAGAGCTTAAAATCACTTGTATTCTCAAATTGAGTGTTCAACCTACAACATATGGAGGCAATAAAATATTTGAAAACTCTATTACTCTTCCTCTTTATTGGCACCCCTATGAAACTTTTCCTATAGTCACATTGGTAGTATTAGCTCAAGTCATTCATATTATGTTGTTAATGTCTACTAGCTTGTTCAAATGCACCTGCTTTAGGCTTTTAGCCATAGAAAAAAGGGAGTAAATTGTTTGATAAAATGCTTTGGTAGACATGTATGAAAAATGTGGTACAACAAAAAAGGTAGTGAATTGTTTGAAAAAATACCTCAAAGAAATGTGGCCTCATGGAATGTAATGTATGTGAACCTCAATATGAATGAACTCTAACATAGATGGATTACCAATTATAATTCATAAGTTCTATTAAAATGCAATTCCATTAATCTATAACATGTTATTGATCATAACTTTAAACCATTTTAAAATAATTATACATTCCATTTTGAAGTTTCAAAGTAGAAAGACATGCACACGAGGAACAAATTAGATTGAATATCAATTCTTATATATCAAAATGTAGAATAATTGTGTTTGCGCATATACAAATTTGGAATATATGCCTACTCAAAATAAGTTTTACAAATTGTGGCATATATGCCATCTCAAAATCTATCAAACCCTAAATGTATCAATCTCTATCAAATCCTAATCTTGTGTTGGATCATCAAAATTGAGCCTCCTCGAAGAACTTAGTGGCTCTGAAGTTTCCTACATAATAACAATTCAAACCACAAGTTAGATTGATTATCTGAATGGCTGGCAAGATAGACTAGTAAATAGAAACTTATATACTATAATTTAGAAATTATCAATTTAACATTAAAATAACTATATTGAACTATATTATATCAAAAATTCAAATCTTGTTTACCTCAAGTATTTCTCTTTTTTCTGCAAGACATTATGCATATGATTGTCCCTTTGGACGGTCGAGAATCCTCATATAACAAAATGATCCCACATTCATCACATTACTGAATCGGGCAAAGGACTATAGTAGGTAAAATAAAATTGATGCAAATTAACATATAATTGTTGACAAATAATCATATTTACTAAACACATATCTACTCCTATCTAAACATATATATCTGCAATTTGTAATAAACACATACCTTCTATGATGCTTGTACACTAGATGGGCTGATGATGGATGAAGCAGCTAAGATAATTTCCTATATAAAAAATGATAATAATGTAACACAATTTAAATGCACATGCACATATAATCATAATGTCGAGAATATAAAAAAATATATACTTGTGTAGCTTCTTCCAATGTGTAAGGCTTAATCAACATGGTTGTAAATGTTGAACACGAAATATTGAGAGGGGGGTGAATCAGTATTCTATTGAACCATTTAGCTATAAACCATCCAATAATTAAAACATATCTAACTGCAATTATGAATGAAGACATGAAAGAGATCACAACACCACATGACACAAACACCAAGATTTTTACGTGGAAAACCCAAAAAGAGAAAAACCACAGTGAGGATTATCTCACAATATATTATAACTAATTATAAGATATTATAAGGGCACACTGTCAGGATACACTGTCCTTGAAAGGCTCATAGCCTAAGATGATTATAAAATATAGTGTGGCTCACTGCCAAAAGGCGAACTGATAGAGTGCACCTTCCATGTGTTGAATTCAGTTCCAATGAAGCTCAAAAAGAAAATTCCTGCATTGCCTTGTTGTGGCTCAACATACACAACAATTATTCCTTAATACTGATCTTATACATTCAAATTTACAAGTTTTCACAATATCACACTATCACACATCTTATTTCATCACATCGTGCTCATCTACAATACAAAAATGTTTCATATATATATACCATTACATCGACATACATCAATTAGTGTGACCTAATTAGATGTACACATACTTAATTCAAAAATGGCTTGTCGGCTCAAATTTTGAAACAAAGCTCCTTTCATGCTCAAACCAAAATGTGCAAGGCATGATTTAGGTCAACATGGACCTAAAAAAGATCTCTTTGACATCCGCAAAACATATTAATCTTCATACCACACATTCAAGTATAAGGTTGACCAAAAGAAAGACTTAATCACAAAAATAGGCCAAGCTGACTAACATCAATCAAACATATGAGCATGCACCATTTGGAATATTGTAGAGATGACACCTATAAACCATATTCCAAAGTTGTAAAGACTAAATCAAAGTATTGAAGGAATGCAAACCAATTAACTCATACCACTTTGTATAGTTACAAGAAGAAAACTGTATGCCAAACTTCTATCATTTATATCTTTCAGCCCATTCAACCAAAATCACTGAAAACTTGTTCATAGATGTAATTAATAGTCCTGAATAACATACTAGAACTGCATAGGTCGATCTTCTAACATGAGTAATTCTGGACCAAATTACCAGATCAAGGTATCACTAAAAACTGTTTACTAGATTAGACAAAAACTATCAACAAATTATGTTGGTATCAATGAAAACACACCAGAGGGTTCCTTCTTCATTCTTCCAACAATCCCCCTTTTTCATTGATGGCAACATGTGCCAAAAGTGAATTTTTAAAATTGTGTGAACTCCCCTTTTCAAATATACAACAAAAATCTCTCCACAACATCTCCCAAAATAGCTTCCAAAACTCCAAAAACTCCAACACTATAAAAATTCAAAGCTTCTCAAAACTTCTCCCCCTTTGACATCAAGGAAAAAGGCTGTGTTGGTGATAAACTTGCAGAAAAAGAAACTAAAATAACATAAAACAAAGGGAAAAAAATGTAGAGAACTTTTAACCAGAACTGGGAACACCTTCTAATTCCTTGAGAATGGCTTCCTAAGCAGGTTTTCCTTCATCCTAGATCCCCTTTTCTCTAACAAGCACTTTATACATTAATTACAGCTCTACTAGGCTCTATTCTCCTTCTTCCATTTCAAGTTTCTTTGCATCCACCAAGGCACTTGATACCAGAATATGTTTGGACTTCACCAGATCTCCAAGTTGTCCAAACCACCTTAGAGCATCCTTTTTTTTCCTTTGTAAGGTGAAAACTTTGTTTTGTAGGTCTGAAATAGAATTCCAAGAGACAGTATTTGTCTTTTGCAATGTTGTAGGCTCTGAAGGCATTGGCAAGTTGTGACTCTATTGAGTCCATTAAGTCTTTAATACCTTGAGTGACATTTGACCACCCTATCCAATACACAAACAATATTTGAGCTTCCTCTTCACATTCCTTTACCTCTTTTAAACATTGCATCACCTTGCTGTGTGGTTGCACATTTATCCTGCAGTACAAGTAACCTTTTCTCTAAAAGTCTTGACTCTACCTCTTTTACAATTCGCTCCTCTAGGCTAGAAGTGTACTCTTTGAGTGAAACAACCAAAAAATTTAAATTCTTTATAGGGTCTAAGGAGTCATCAATTGTGGCACCGCGGGTTGTATCCTACAAAGTCTTGATGAAATCTTTTATTAGCTTAGTCCCTTTCTGATGGGTTTCAATAATTTCCTTTCTTCTGAAGGTAATAAATGTATCTCCAAGCTCATCCTCTGAATAGGTGAGATCTTATTCAGATCCACACAACCTTGAAGTGATAGGAGTTGAATCAGTTGAGGTGGAATCATAGGTTGAATCCTTATTTGTTTTGACAAAAGATCCTTGAGTGTGTTATTAGATGATTCTCTGAATGGCTTTGATGGCTCAATGGTCTTTGGATATTCTTCTTCACTTCTTCCAACCTCTATTTTTTCTTGATTTTCTTCTTTCTTTTCTTCTTCCTTTTCGTCCAGGGACTTTCTGTTGGTTTTTCTTTATTTTCTTCCTCCTTTTCCTTGTTATCTTTTTTATCATCACTTTTTTCATCTTTGCTTTCTTCTCCTTCATTTTTATCTTCTTCACCATCGTTTCCAATATACTCATGGTGTTCTTCTGGATTATCATTGGTATCATTTTTATATTGATCTTCAATATTTTCTCTGGTTATATCATTGGTGTCTTTCAGAGGAGCAGATGCCTTTGAAGAAGCATGTGTATCATTAACCTTATCCAAATGTGATGTCTCTTCAATAGAATGATCTTTTACTTCTTTGTAAACGGGTAAACTAGTTATGGAAGGGATCATTTCTTCCATATCAATGCCTTTGTCTTTATCAGGATCCTCTACTTGAGTTGCATGAGATGAAGAAACATCACTCATTCCAATTTTCTATGCCATGTCCCTTACTATGGAAAAAGTCTCTAGCTTCAACTTTTATGCAGTGTCTTTTTCTTTTGTCATGAGAATAGTGACTCTCTATTTGACCCTGGACCTCTTAGAGTATTCTTCTAACAGGGTAGCTGCATCATCCTCAGATAAGGAGGATCCATACATGTTCAAGGCATCAGCCTTGATCTTGTCTTCAACATTGACAACTTCATGCCTTCTTTGTACTAAGACTCCCAATACATTATGAATCACCTTCTTTATGTTATCCATACTCTCATAAAAAATAATCATATATTGAATAAAAGCATTTACAATTGATTCCTTATCCTCTTCATCAACCTCATCATACAATTTAGTAGTAGCTAGAAAATCATCAAATTCTATCATATTATTTACTAGGGGTTCCAACTTCAAAGGTGAGTGATCTCTTACCAATGGAGACTTGGGCTTTTCCTCCTCAAGCTTTGAAGTGCCTTCATCGGTCTTTTTCTCATGCACATGTATTGTGAAGGCTTCCTTTTCCTTCTCTATCTCCTCTTCTTCTTATGTGTCCACAATATTACCTTTAGCCTTCTTCACTTTTGTACTAGCCTCTTGTGAGGTACCTTTGTTGCTGGTGGAAACACTACTCTTTCTTTTCAATTGAACTTCTTCCAAGACAAGTTCAATTTCCTCTTGCACAACATCACTTATGTTCTTTTTCATGTTTTCCTTTTGTTTCTTTCTTTCTTCGAAGGTAGTAGAGGGTGCTACAAGGGGTATATTCTTCCTCTTAGAAGTTTGGGTGTTGGGTCCAGAGGAAGTGGATACATTAACTACTGTTGGAGTACTAGGTTCCACCTTCATTTCTTTTACTATTGCAGCAACAAATGTGGTTGGCAATGTAGAGGTGGTGGTGGAATATGATCTTCTTGATCTTCTAGGTCTGGAGGGTTCTCCAATTACTTTGGACCTCTGCTCTACTCCAATTTCCCTTAACCTTTCCACATCATCTTTTGAAATTCCATGCAGTGAAAAGTATTCTTTAACCTGTTTAGACACTCTTTTCGCTCTTCTAGGTGCTGAAGTTTCCAAAAACACTTTAGATGACTTCTCTTCATTTGTGCCATGCTTGGGTTGAGAGGGGTCCTTGGGGGTGTTTAGCATTATTTCAATGAGACCATCAGTCATTTTCTCATCAATCTCATATCCTAGAGGGTCTATGCATAGTGTTATGGTTTCAATTGCCTCTGCAATGCACTGATTAGTGGATACCAGGAAAGTTATATCATTTGCATATTTTTCTACAATTTTTTTTGGAATTCTCTC
Organism: Sequoia sempervirens; assembly: GCA_007258455.2. Classification (NCBI taxonomy): domain Eukaryota; kingdom Viridiplantae; phylum Streptophyta; class Pinopsida; order Cupressales; family Cupressaceae; genus Sequoia; species Sequoia sempervirens. Next base: position 431,335,702 of record VDFB02047230.1, on the reverse strand, counting down.
TCATGCATGTTTTTTCTAGAATACTACAAAAAATGTAGTCAAAGAATCACCCTATGCTTTAAAATCCCCAATGTTGTGCAAATAGTCAAATATTTGATGTGCCACCGGTCTTCTTGTGTCCCATACAATGTTTTTCCTTCTGGGTAGCTCTCTCATAAAATAAAGTAGGAAGAAAACTATCAGTGTTCTGAACTTGAAGGGATATTTATTTGACTTGGTCAAGCTCAAGTTCTCCAGAAGTTGATGTCGAAGAAACTCACATAAAACATAGCCCTTCCCATTCACTACCATGTCAAGTGCAACATAGATTGCAATTGTAAACACCGAATTTTCTCTATTAGTAAAGTAGATCTTGTGACCTATCATGATTATTGCATACTTCACAATAGGGTTGGTAATAGGTTTGTTTGTCAATGTTCTCTTGTCATATGTGGCACCAATTAATTTCATGACCCCATCATTCTTCATAGAATTTAGTACCGGTGCGAGTCTGGTGTCAGAGAGTCCAGTAACAGATTTGATCACATCTTTAGAGATTAGTCCAGGCACATTTTTCCATACAAATTTATCATGCATTCTACTTAGGGCTATCCTCACATACTTCATATCCAATTCACTACTAAAGTTGGGGAGCCAATTCCAAACATCTAGCTTCTCCCGCACTAGGTTTTCATACTCAGACTTCACTACGAAATTATCTCTAGTTAACTCCTTTAACCATTGATTCTTAAGTACTTGATGATCATAATCTTCCAATTTCCCATGTATGTAGATTCTTGTGTCCTAGATGGGCAAGACCTTATTTGGAATTTTTGAAAATGCACTGACAGGGTCAATGTCAAAAATATTCCATGAAAACCTTTTGAACTTCGGTCGAGGTCTCTCAAAAAAACCACAATTGATGTAGCCATTTCTCCCTAAATTCTTTTATAGATGCTTATGGAAATTACTTCTAATGCAAACTCACAAAGTATAGATAGTTGTAAGTACCTTTTTCACGCTCGACGAAAACTAGGGTTTAATACCAGATGCTTTGAAACGCCTTCAAATCTCCTTCAACTTGCTCTGCTTTCTTCAAATGTGTAACAGTGATTTGACGCTACTTAGAATTTCACTTTATACTTTACCAATCTACCCTAATTTTGCATTTATTGCATTCAATCTCCAAAAATTTGATAAGCACCTCATGAATACACTGTAAACCCTAAAATGCTCCATAATTCTTCAAATTTGCACATTTTCTACTGAAATATTTTTCAAAAATCTTCAAAATGTCATTTTACATCACATATCTTTGTCTGCTTGAAACCTCATGCATTAGGGGTTTGCTATATCTCTCTGTAATTTCTCCCCCTAAACCCATTATTGGATTTAGTTTTTAGAAGAATTATTTGCACTAGATGGAGGTACAGATGTATTTGGTTCATCCTTGTTCTCAGTTTCTTCCTTATTCTTCCAGATCTTCTCCATTTCCTTCTTAACTTTAGTAGTATCAACTTTATTCATAGATTTATTCCTTTGTTCTGAATTGGCCTGCTTTCCATTATTGCTTATGTAGAATCTTTAAATATGTCCAAGTTTGTTGCAGATGTAGCTTACAACATTTTTTTGACCAAACTGATTTGAATTCATCCATGATTTGCATTGGTTAGCCTTATGTCCAAATGCATTACACGTGTTGTAGTAACCATAAAAATATTGAACCATTCTACCAAAATTGAATCTATTCATCACCATTTGAATTCTGCACTCAGTAGCTCTATGTCTAGGTTTCTTGCATGCAAAGCATTGTCCAGAAAAGAATCCAACATTTTGATTCCTTCTACTTCTATATTTTGTTGCCCTATGACCAATTTTGAGCATTAGGTTGTTTGATAGGAGTCCTTTTGGTATTGCTTCTTTGATTCTTGATCTGTCTACCATTACCTTGAATCTTCCTTTGATTATCAACCTTGTTAGGGGTCTGATTTACATTTGAACTTTGTCTTTCTTCAAGTCCCAAACCACTTTTATCTTTAAAGGGTTTTTGTCCTGCAATCAGTTCATCCATCCTTGAAAAAATTATTTTGAATTTCTCCTCATGAGCTCTTGCTTTCTCTAGATTTGATCTTAGGGTTACCACTTCTTATTCAAGTTTGATGCATTCATTAGTCTTGCTTTGAATCTCAACTTTCTGATAGTCCTCAATTTTCTTCTTTTCTTCCACTTGCACTTTTAGTTCGGTAATATCCTCATTTGCTTTCTTCAATTGATCACTCACTTCTCTATGCCTTTCTTTGAACTTCTTGATTTGCTCTCTTAATTTTTTGATGCTTTCATTTGCTTCTTTTAGGTTTTCCTTCATAATTTCTTTGTCACTTTCAACTCTGTCAAGATCTTCAAGAGAAACATTGAGTTATTTGTCAATTGTGCAGTCATCTTCTATGTATTCAATTGCAGATATTTTTTCTAGAGGAATATGACACTTTTTATCAGCCACGTGTTCAAACTCCAAGATCTTCCTCAAGTTGGTAGGCTTTTGTAAAGGAACCAAGATTTGATACTAATTGTTGAACACCAAAAATACTGGGAGGGGAGGTGAATCAGTATTCTATTAAACCATTTAGTTATAAACCATCCAATAATTAAAACATATCTAACTGCAATTAAGAATGTAGACATGAAATAGATCACATGACATGACACATAAGCACTAGGATTTTTACATGGAAAACCCAAAAAAGGAAAAACCAAGATGAGGATTAGCTCACAATATATTATAACTGGTTATAAGATATTATAGGGGCACAATGCCAGGACACACTATCCTTGAAAGGCTCACAGTCTGAGATGATTACAAAATAGAGTGTGGCTCACTACCAAAAGGTGAACTAATAAAGTACACCTTCCATGTGTTGAATTTAGTTCCAATGAAGCTCTGAAAGAAAAATCCTGCATTGCCTCGCTGTTGCTCAACATACACAACAATTTTTTTTTATACTGATCTTATACATTCAAATTTACAATTTCGCACAATATCACACTATAACACATCTTCTTTCATCACATCACACTCATCTACAATACAAAAATGTTCCATATATATACCATTACATCCACATACATCAATTAGGTCAACCTAATTAGATGTACACATACTTAATTCAAAAATGGCTTGTTAGATCAAATCTTGAAACAAATCTGCTTTCGTGCTCAAACGAAAACATGCAAGACATGATTTAGGTTGGAACGAACCTAAAAAAGATCTCTTTGACATCCGTAGAACATATTAATCTTCATACCACACATTCAAGTATAAGGTTGGCCAAAAGAAAGACTTGATCACAAAAATAGGCCAAGTTGAATAACATCAATCAACCATATGATCATATGGTCATGCACCATTTGGAATGTGTAGAGATGACACCTCTAAACCATCTACCAAAGTTGTAAAGAATACAGACCAATTAACTCATACCACTTTGTATAGTTATAAGAAAAAACTAGTATGTCGAACTTCTGTCATTTATATCTTTCAACAAATTCAACCAAAATCACTAAAAAATTGTTCATAGATGTACTTAATAGTCCTGAATAACATACTAGAACCACATAGGATGATCTTCTAACACGAGTAATTCTAGACCAAATTACCGGATCAAGGTAACACTAAAAAATGTTTATCAGATTAGACAAGAATTGTCAACATACAATGTTGGCATCAATGACAACACATTAGAGGGTTTCTTCTTCATTCTTCCAGCAGTAAAAGTACTAGGTTGTAGCATAAAAAGACAATATTACATTAGACTATCAATGTATGTACATGTATTTAAACATAATAGATTTTAAAAATTAACATCTAAAGAACCATTTAAATGATAATGTACACTGAGTCTCTAGGCCAAATGAAATGGTCGATTGCATAGCCTCCTACACTTGTGAAATTTGGTCCTCTATACACAACTATTAAAGATTCTAACACAAACATATATTAGTACTAATATCTCTTATAAAATATGAAATAATTTAGATAAAACACATTGTGAATTTACTTTAAGTCTTATCGGTGCTTCCACATCATCTCTTCCACCCAATTTCTCTGCTAGAAATGGTCTACTCCATGCTCTCTCAACTCCTACATCTGACATATCATGGACCTCATAGTTAAATGTGTCCATTAGAGCCTCATTGGACTATCGAAGAGGACACAAACATATATTATGGCACATGATGCAGTAATGGGGCACACAAATATGTGCCAAAGAGGAGGGTGTACCAGTGGGAACTGATGTAGCAAATGCATCACCATCATGATGGGATGCACCGTCATGTGGTTGTGTAGCATGTGAGATTTGTATGATCAAATGATCACTCAATGCATGTATGGAAAAAATGCTCTGACTCCCTGCATCTACAACAATCTAGGGGTAAGGTACTGGAGTCAGAGAAGAAATAGGCAGAGTAGGAAGAAGTGGGGTGAATCGATGTGCTTTGGGCCTATCCTGTGGTATCCCTCTACCCACACCTTGGAAATCTCGCATATCAAATTAATTGACATTCCTCCCTAAGACAAACTCGACATATAATTTTCGTAGAAAATATTGTGGGACATCAAGATTGTTGTTGGGTAGTTTATCAAAAACCATCCACCAACATTTCCAAAAATTATCTAATATACCTCTATGTGTGCACCATTTAATTGAAAATTTAGGCTTTTGTACATCTAAGGGTTGTCTTGTTTTGGGATTGATGAATAGCTAGGCTAATTGGGCTTTGTCAATATCAAGTCCCCTCACTTCATCATATCATAAACCATTGGCATAATGTTGCCTTTGGGACTCTCGCCACTCTGCAAACCTATTATGTTGGTTTGTCAGAGTTTCAACATTTGAAATGATTGTTTCTAAAGTGTTTTTCATATTAGAGAGCTTAGGGAGTGTCGTAAATTTGACATATGTTTCTCAATTGATTTAAATTCCTATGAATAGATTCATGGATTGTGGGCATGTTTTGTAATGGAGAAATCAGTGGTGGAGGATTTGTAGGGTTTTCATCTTGACCAGGGTTGGGATCAACCATTCTTAAGCCTGTTTGATGATGAAAATTTTAAAAATTAACAATCATTTTAATGCAAAAAAAAATCTATTCAAAAACCTATTTTTTGACTAAAATTCTTAAAAAATAATGCAAAACTAAAATAAAATTGAAAAAAAACCAATAAAATTTATAAATACATGTGAATTTTGGATTATTTGAGCAAAAAAACTAATGAGAAATAAATATCCAAGTTGCTCAAATGCTCCAATACACGGACAAGGGAAATGCACAGTGAAAAATGACTCTTGGGTTTTCCTTTTTGTGATTTTAATACATAGGAAACAAATATGCGTTTCAGTTTATGTTGTTTTTTTTTCATTGGGTCTAGGGACCCGACTTATATGGTATGAGCATAAATTTATATGGTAATATATATTATATTACAACATATAACATATAACATAAATATTATTATATTACAATATAATATAATATAATAATAATTTATTTTTTGGAAAATTGCTATCTGAGAGGATAACATTCTATCTATTAATTTCAAACACCGGATTACATATTCTAGGAATAAACTTTAAATCGACCCCCAAATGCATGGAAAATTACATATCTAGATTTGTTATTTACTTAGAAGATCTTATTATCATCAGATGCTTCTGATTTGTTGGTGGTGTTTTCTTCCTCTTCACCTCTATCCAACCTTGTTCTGTTTCAGGGTGAAGGGGAAAAGCATTGCTATTTTTTGTTGAAATTGTTTCACTATCTTTGCAAAGAACTATAGAGGTTGTTGCCTTTGCAAGAGAGACTGAAGCTCGTTCCTCATGAGGGGGAGGCGTATTCAGTTAAGTGTGGTTTAAGTGTCTTTTTGTAGTGTATTTGATGATTTATAGGGACTTAAGTGCATAACTAATTTTCTTAGCACTCAATTATATTTACAATAAAAACTGAGACATCACCATTTGACTTGAACAACTCAACCATAAAATTTCTCCACTGTCAAACCCACTTAAATTTCTTTAACTTCATAAAAATATAGATTATATTACTATATATTATATTATATTATTATATATTATTATATAATAATATTTTTTTGATAGGTAAGAGATGAGTTATATTATGATGCAAAAAATTGGCCTTCCCACACCAGGTGAGACCACAAAGAGGGATCTAATCCCCAAGGATAATAGATTACAATTGTCTTATTTAGCCATAGTCAAAATGGACCATTTAAAAAACTATCTACTTTTTTCTGATGCCACTCTCAGAAACCCAAACTAACAAATCAAATATTAAACTAAAAACCAAAACTTTAAACCAGATCTAGGTGACCAACTGCCTAACGGATACTGGCATCTATTTTAACTCCAGATTAACGTGAGGTTGTAATTTTTTCTTGATTTCCACTAGTTTGAGGACATTTTCTTTTTTCTATGTTGCAAGCCCCACACCACCCCCTAAAAACTTTTGTTTCTCAACACCCATTTTGGAGTGAGCCTGAAGATGCATACTTTCACAAACCTTTGAGCTTTGACATAGTGTTCCTTTTCTTTTTTGTTATTGTTTTCCATTCACTGTCCCCATCCATGACAGTAGACCCAATGCTTTGTGTATCTGATGAAGCCAGAGTGGCCTTGAGAGGGACAATGAGAGGTAACACTGCAATCATCAATACCATCAATCTTGCAAGATTCTCCCAAAGGGGGTAAATTTTGATCACGCTTTAATTATGAAAGGGCACATCAGTCTTCTCCACCATCTTATTGTCAACCTTATTCTTTGGAGAAGGGGAATTCAAAACAAAATAGTGTTTGGGAGATGCATCTTTCCACCAAGTGGCCTCCCATTTTGCTTGAGATTTAGTGTTTGAACAATTTGCTACAATGTGACCTGTTTTGAAGCATTTTTTGCACCTAAAAATCAAACCTTCATAGTCCAAGGATTGTGACCAACTATTACCATTTGTGATCAAGATGATTTCTATCGGGAGGGATTTCGAGGTGTCCATCTCAACCAAAATCCTTGCAAAGGTTGTATGGATGAAGTCCCTTGAATTCGCATCTGTTTGAATAAAATTGCTAAGAGAATTCCCAATAGCTGCAAAGCATGATTCAAACCAATAGTGCATAGGGAGATTTGGGAGTCGAATCCAAATCGACATAACTAAAAAGGATTCAGTGGCCGGATTAAATTTAGGGTGGCATGATTTTAATAGCAACGTGTTTTCTCCCCATACCCATATGTGTCTAAGAATGGCATTTTTTATCCTGCTTACTATCCAAAACTACCATGAAAAAACCCTTTGCACTAGGGTGGATATACAAAAAAAAACTCATTAGAGGAAGTCATGATTTTGATATCCATTCATGAAGCTAGGCCAAAATTTACTAAATCTACCAATTAACCCATTCTCAGAAAAATTCTTCATTTTCACCCTGTTCTTTTAGAAGACTGTCATCAAAATCCAATTTCAGAGGTTTGTCTGAGCATAGAATTACCCTCCTATTGTTCATACCTAAGTGCATTGTGTGCAAATACTTTTCTGTTGAGTCAGATCCACAATTGGGGGCATCAAATTGAGGAACACCAACAAACCATGCAATGTTCACCTATGAATTTTAAACCATATCTAGAAAGGGGGTTTTTGGTTCAAAACTAGCCACAGTGGATTTTTTTTTGTTAAGCACAAAGGTGACAAGGGAGGCTCTGACCAATTCATGACAACCTTCACCATTCACATTTCGTGTGTAAGCATCAACAAAATCATAAGAAAATATGGAACAAGAAGAACCTTGACCATTCTGGGCTTTCTCTACAACACCCCTAGCCAAACCATCTTCCAGGGAGCCAACAACAAAGGTGTATGGGATAAATGTTTTTGTTCTGCATTTCTCCGTAGTTATGCTTCAAATCTTACAATTTTGAAGGTGTGTTGATGGTGCTGGTAGTTTACCTCATTCAACAAGATTTGAGGTTTGGTGTTTCAAAAAATATTTTTTCAAGTGATAGTGTATGGCAGAGTTGTCTAAGTGTATTGAGTTTGTACATTCTTCAGGTGGAAGTTGTTGCGAAGGAGTTTGATGGATTTTAGGATGTTTGAGGAATACTCTAGATTGTGTTCAAGCATGGTGTATGGTTTGTAATTTGTCTTTGGACTTGAGGAAGTGTGTACTTAATTGTTTAATGGTGTTTGCATGGATAATGTTTGATCTAGTGTTTACTACATGTGAAGGATAAATATTGTTTGTGGTAACGTGTGATTTGTAAGGAAGCTAAAGTAGCGAAACAACTTCCCACACTAATCTTGAGAGGAGGATAATGCAAAATTTTTGCAGATCTTTAACAGTTACAAAAACTTAAATAGAAATAAATATAGATATCATGCATACCACAATATAGTGATTTACATGAGGAAAACCCTTTCAGGAGAAAAACCCCACACTCCAAAAGTCACCCAATAAATTATTCATAAATCACAAATATTACAATTTACTTGCAGAGCAAGCTTCTCATAGGAGTATCACCAAGTAGAGATACAGAGGCAATACAACCGTTATCAGACTCTCAGAATACATTATAATATACAGTTGTAATACAATGCCCTCATAAAATAGGGTTTCCTTCTAGGGAAAGTCAAACTAATAAAATATCAGACATCATATATTAGACATAATGATAAACGGTCCAAATTTACAATAATATAATATAATGATGGACGTCAAAGCCGAGGGGATGATCCCTCAGACGCCTTGCTAGGGGAGACCCCCATAGACCCCCCATCATCGTCGTATGAACAAGTACCTTATGTATCAATAGTAACTGATGTAATTGCAAGGTTGAAACACATTTTCCTAACATGGTTAAGTGGTGTTGTTGATTTGGGTCTCAATTAAGTTTTGATGTGGTTTGCATTCACTTCTATTCACCACAAAAGTGTTTTGGTACCAACCTAATTTGAATTTACACGTTTGAGGTGCATAACTGACCTTGGAAAGGATTTCAAGGTTGAGGACGGTATAAGTAAAAGTTGTTGAAGAAGGTCAAGATAGATGAATGTGTGAATTGTGTGATGTGAATAATTTGAAATTGAGCAAAGCAATGCAAGCTTTCAAGTTTTGGATTATTGGATGTAGTGAATAAAAGGTGTTTGCAATCATTCAAACATACTATGAAGGTGTTGGAGCAATTGTGATGGATTTTCTATTGCATTGAGATCATGCTCTTTGTGTAACATTTATTCTCTATCTTCTTTCTCTATTCTGACAGTGAGCCTTGGTTGTGAGCCTTTTTGGACAATGTGTCATATTCTAGTAGTGAGCCCTTATAACCGGTTTTGCAATTACTTATATTGTGAGATAATCCTCACCATGGTTTTTCGCTCCTTGGGTTTTCTACGTAAATCTGGTGTTCTATTGTGCATGGTGTTAGAGTTGTTTAAGTTTTAGTTATTTTTTCATGTGAATTCATCATAACAAATTAAGGGTTTAATGAATGCATGTGGATCTAAATGTTAATGAGGGTTTTTGATGTTTTGATAAGATACAACTGATTCAACCCCCCTCATAGTTTTCTTGTTCATTCAACAATTGGTATTAGAGAAAGGTTCCTTGGAGAAAATTTTATAGCTTGAGGTAGATCTAGGATGAAAAACAAGGAAATACCTATATTTGATGGCATAGACTATGCATTCTAGAAAGTAAAGATGGAAGGCTATCCAGTTTACCTTGGATATGATATCTAGAAATTAGTGAAGACTCAATATTCTATACCTGTAAATGAAACGAGCACAAGTGATGAGATCAAGGCCTGTGAAACAAATGGTAAAGCAAGTTTTGTTCTCTTGAGTAGTCTTGCAAATTTTGAATTAGTGAAAGTGATGGATTTAAAAGTTGCTAAAGAAATTCAAGATAAGATAGAAAGTATTTATGAAGGAGATGCTAAGGTTAAACAAGCTAAGATGCAAACTTTTAAGACACAATTTGAGAATGTCTGAATGTCTGAAGTAGAAAATATAACAAGCTACATGTAGAGAGTTGATGAAATTGTTAATGCAATCAAAGTCTTGGAGAAAAATTCAAAGAACCAAAAGTGGTAAATAAAATTCTCAAAACTCTTCCTAAATCTTATTGTCAAATTTTTTTTGCTTTCGAGGAAATTGCATATTTTAATACTTACACTAGAGATCAGTTGTATGGTACACTAACTACATTTGAAATGAGAGAATTTGGTTTGAACATTAGTACAAAAGTGGAGACTACTTTTAAGGCTAGAAAATCAGAGAAAACTGAAGACTTAGATCATGATGATCTTGATGATGTAAAAGCTAACTTTGTGAGAAGGATGAAAAAGGGCACCGGTAGGTACAAAGGTAAATTACCTTTCAAATGTTTTAGTTGTGGAAAAATAGGTCACTATGCTTCAAGATGTCCAAATAGAATTGTGAACAATAAGAATAAGGAGAATCAAGGTAAGATGATTGAGAAAAACTATTATGTTAGAGAAGATGCTAGTATTTCTGATGATGAATCTAATTATGGAGATTATGATGATAATGAATGCTTGTTCATGTCTTTAAAAGATGAATTTATTTCTGCTAACTCTGAAAGATATGTGAAGGAAAGTGCTTTGGAGACAAAGGAAAGAAAAGATAAGGTTGAAGGTACTTTGGTATCTGCTTTTCATATTAGATATGATAAGAATTATTGGATCATTGATAGTGCTTGCTGAAATCATATGACTGGAGACAAGAGTAATTTTGTTAAACTTGAAAAATATGATGGAGGACTTGTCAAATTTGGAGATGATTCAGGTGCTAATATTTATGGAATAGGTTCAATCAGCTTTGATGATAAGCATAATATTGATGATGTTTACTATGTCAAAGGTTTAAGGCATAACCTTTTGAGTGTTGGACAAATGTGTAGCAAAGGATATAGTCTTATGTTTTAGGATGATGGATGTGAGATCAGAAAAGGGTTCAAAACTATGATTGTTGCTAGAAAATGGACAAATGAAAATGTTTATCAGCTCAAGGGTGTTGATGGTCATTGTTTTATGACTCAAATCAATAAAATCTAGTTATGGCACAGGAGGATGTGTCACATCAATTTTGATAACTTGGTTAGAATCAGTTTAGTTCAAATAGTGAGATATTTTCCAAGGATTGCAAAGCCTATCAATGTTGTCTATAAGGAGTGTCAAATTGGAAAGCAAACAAGAAGTTTCAAGGGTAAAGAACAATATTCTACCAAATTGTTGGAATTGGTGCATACATACCTTTGTGGTCCTACAAGAGTGAGAAGTCTTCAAGGTGATAGGTATTTTATGCTTTTGATTGATGATTATTCTAGAATGACATGGGTTACTTTTCTTAGAGAAAAATTTGAAGCCCTAGATAGATTCAAAACATTTAAAGCTATGGTTGAGAATGAAATGGATTTGAAGATCAAATTTTTGAGGTCTAACAAAGGTGGAGAGTTCACCTCAAATGAATTTAACATGTTTTGTAAGAATCATGGCATAAATAGTCACTTGTCTACCCCTAGGACTCCTCAACATAATGGAGTGGTTGAAAGGAAAAACATGACTGCTCAAGAAGTTGCAAGGACTATGATGAAAGAAGCTTACCTATTAGAAGTCTATTGGAAAAAAGCAATTCATATTGTTGTTTACATACTTAATAGAGTTCAAGCAAAAGAAAACAACACAAAGACTCCCTATGAGTTAAGGTATGGAAGAATCCCTTTTGTCAAATACTTTAGAGTCTTTGGAAGCAAATGCTATATCAAGAGAGATGATGAAAATTTAGGAAAATTTGATGCAAGGTTTGATGAAGGTATCTTCCTTGAATAGTCTACTAAAAGAAAAGCTTACATATGCTACAAAAAAATGCTAAGAAAGATTGTTGAGAGTGCAAGTGTCAAAGTTGATGAAGATCTACAGAATTCAATGGTGATAGATGGATATGAATCAGATGAACCTACTTGCAAAGAAGAAGAAGAAGAAGAAGCTAAGGAATAGGAAGTATGGGATGAAGAGGAAGAAGATCCAAAAAAGACCCCTAGAACCCCTAAGTATGTGAAGAGAAATCATTCTGAAGAATAGATAATTGGAGATAAAATAAAATGTGTATTGACAAGAAGGAAATTTGTTGAAGAAGTAAATTTGTGCTTAATTTCTAAAGTTGAACCTAAATATGTAATTGAAGCATGTAAAGATGAACATTGGATGAAGGAAATGGAAGAATAACTTATGCAAATTGAGAAGAATCAAACTTGGGAACTTGTCCCAAGACTTACAAACAAGAACATTTCATGTACTAAGTGGGTATTCAAAAAAAAATTGAATGAGAATGGAGAAGTGATTAGAAACAAGGCAAGGCTTGTGTGTAAAGGCTACTCACAAGTTGAAGTAATAGACTTTAAGGATACATTTTCTCTAGTGGCTCGAATGAAGGCAATCGGGATGTTTTTGGCATTTACAATACATAAGGATTTTAAAGTTTATCAGATGGATGTGAAGTCTACTTTCTTGAATGGAGAGTTGGAAGAAGAAGTATACATGGAACAACCGGAAGGATTTCAGTTATCAAATAAACCAAATATGGTTTGCAAGTTGAAGAAGGTTTTATATGATTTTGAAGGTTGGATAAGTATTTGATATAGTAAGGATTCAATAAAAGCATCACAAATAGTAACCTTTACTTTGAGGTTGAAAAAGATCAAATCTTGATTGTAGTTGTGTATGTGGATGACATAGTTTTTGGAAGCAATGAAGCTATGTGTAAGAAGTTTGCAAAAGAGATGCAGAAAGAGTTTGAGATGTCTACATTTGGGGAGATGAATTTCTTCCTTGGGCTACAAATCAATCAAACAGATAAAATAATATTCATTTCACAATCAAAATATGTCAAAGAGATGTTGAAGAAGTTTGGAATGGAAGACTCCAAACCAATATGTACTCCTATGGTTACTGGTTGCAAATTGAGCAAGAATGATGAATCGCCTAAGGTTGATCAGAGCAAGTATAGATTTATGATTGGTGGATTGCTATATTTAACTGCTACTAGATCGGATATCATGTATGTAGTTTATCTTGTGACTAGATTTCAAGAAGTTCCTAAAGAGTCACATGTTGCAACAGTGAAGAGGATATCAGATACCTAAAAGGAACTCTAGATTATGGTTTATGGTATCCAAAGGATACTAATTTCACATTGAGTGCTTACACATATGTAGATTGGGCTAGTTGTGTGGATGAAAAAAAGAGTACAAGTGGTGGCGCATTCTTTCTTGGATGTAGATTGGTGTCATGGCTAAGTAAGAAACAAGATTCAGTTTCTTTATCTATTGCAGAGGTTGAGTAAATTGGAACATCTTGCTACACACAACTATTTTGGATGAGACAAACATTGAAGGATATCAAGGTGGTGTATGATGAGCCTATTTATATCTTTTCTTACACTACAAGTGCAATAAACATTTCAAAGAATCCAGTGATGCATTCAAAGTACAAACATATTTCAATCAGATATCACTTCTAAGAGAGAAGGTTTTGGAGAATGAAGTGAAACTTGAATATGTTCCTACAAAGGATCATATTTTTGAGATATTCACTAAGACTCTCCATAAGGATACTTTTGAGTATCTCTAGGAGAAGTTGGGGGTTATTAGCCCTCCTTCTTTGAACTATACATGCATAAGGAGATACATTAGTCAAGTGGATCTCAAGATCTATCCCTTATTCTGGATTGGTGTTTGTAGCTACCTCTTAGGGGGAGTAGGTAATGGTATTGCAGATTGTTGCAGATTGGTGTGTGCTCCTAACGGGGGTATTCAGAGAAGTAATGGAAAAGTGTTGCAGAGAAGTAAGTAGGTTGTTTAATATCAAAGGGGGAGAATAATGTAAATCATTTTTATCCTTTACCAGTGATGTCAAAGGGGGAGAGAGTATCATGTGAAAAAGTCATAAAAACAAGGGGAGAACAGTTATTAAGGAAAGAAAGAATCATGTAAGTGGGAGAGTGAGTAAAAAAAAAGAGGAAAGGAACCAAGTATGTTCAAAGATATTGTCCCTTTGATGGTTTTTCACATCATATGTTGCCATCAATGACAAATGGGGAGATTGTTGTACAATAGAAGTTGTGTTCACTAGTGTGTGATTGTGCATTACAGAGGTGTCTAGGAGAAATTTTTTTGCTAAGTTGCATTTCTTCGCAGTTATGCTTCAGGTCTTGCGATTCTAAATGTGTGTTAATGGTGTTGGTAGTTTACCTCAATAAAGATGATTTGAGGTTTGGTGTTTCAGAAGATAGTTTTTCAAGTGACAATGTATGGCAGAGTTGTCTAAGTGTATTGGGTTTGTACATTCTTCAGGTGGAAGTTGTTGCAAAGGAGTTTGATGGATTTCAGGATGTTTGAGGAATACTCTAGATCGTATTCAAGTGAGATGTATGGTTCACGATTCATCTTTAGATTTGAGGAAGTGTAATACCCCTCATGTTACTGCTTGTTCTTGACATTCTCTGTGGTTTTGTTTGGCACATTGTGGTTTTGATGATACTGTTGATATTATGTTGTGGTAGCTTAGACTGTTACTGATTATATTGCTCTTATGATGCCATGGATATTATGATGATATTTTATTATGATTGTTTTGATGAAATTATTTGGAATACAGTAGACTAGAAAATGGTAATTGATGATATTGATGCAAATTAATGTAAATTTATAATGCGATAGATGATGATATGAATTGGTGAGGGGACAGGTAGCATCACTCGTTCGCGAGCGCCCTGCTACACTGCAAATCCTTCTCACAATGCTTTGTAATTGATTATATGTATGTATGTTGTATATCACCTTGTTGGATGCAGGCTTTGTAGGAATAAGACTCGATTCCACCTATTTCGATAGGTCTGGGCGAGCATTGAACCAACCCAACGGCAGGAAGTTGAACAAAGGTGACATGGAAGTAACTTCGTTCCAAGTTGTCAATTGACTTGTACCTTTTTGGTTTGTGCATAGTCATTTTGTTGTTACGTTGGTCTTTGCATGTTATTGTGATTTTATGATTTATCTAATGTGGTGTATGGTTTTATGTTGTGATTTAAATAATTAAACAATTAATAAAATAAAAACATAAAATAATAAATAAATAAAGCAATAGATAAATATTAGTAGTAGTGGTAAAAATATTACATTTATTTTGAATCTTACAAATGGTTGATTTTAATTATTTTAATGTGCAAGTAATTATTCAATAAAGTATGGTGGAGATGATAAATAAATAAACAAATAAAGTTCAATTTTGTGGATTTAAATCTATTTAATTTTTAATCAAATGCATAGTAAAAGAAAATGAATTGCAAAGGCATGTAGAAAGGCAACAAAAAGAAAATGAATATTTGGGGGTAATAATGATTTTTCATTTTTATTCTTGTGGCGTGACCTTTGGTATTCACGGGAAGAGGAAATTGAAAGGGTTTCCTAGATATTGATTTTATTAAGGGGTTTTCTTTGTTAGGGATTCTGTTGTTCGAATGCTGGAGAAATTTTGCTTTCAACCATTTTCCATCCTTGAATTCTTTTTCTGTTTTCGGGAGAAATTATTGAAGAAGAAGAAGGATTTGGATATGTTACTGGAATTAATTGGCAGCGAAGGTTCGACTCTACAAGAGGGATAAAGCTTCTATAGATCTTCTTCAAGCACAGGACGCCGGGTTCTTTTCATTTTTAATTTTTAATTTTCTATAGCATCAAATAAAATAGAAATTGTTTCTCTGTGTATGAAATTTTCATCTAGGGTTGGAAATCAAATGTTTGTGGAAAGAAAATCTATTGGATTATTGTTTAGTCAATGGAAATTTAACTGGGGATCGGGATTGTTATTTGTTAAAATGGAATTTCTGTGGGGTTCTGGACTATTGTTTATTTAAAAGGGATTTTGTTTGAAATCTGGAAATGAACAGTATTACTGTAGTTTCGTTTTTAAAAAAAAATACATATGTGTTTAAAGAACAATTTCCTTTCAACGAATTTCTGGGTTGTGATATTCTTGTTTATACATATATTTTATAAAACATTTCTTTTATATTCAAACATGCACAGTAAATTGTACAGTGTACAGTGTTTATCTTTCCCTGTTTTCGAAATGTTCAAATTCCAGTATATATATATATTAGATATATATATAAATATATATACACACATATATTTATACATATGTAAATATTGAATGAAAATTTAATTCGTTTGAACCTCGTCATATTTTCATCGGCCCTGTTAATGTTATTTTTTTTTGGTATTATAAAATTGTGGCTGAGTGGTGGTTCGGCCTCGGCCGTACCCACAACCCCGTCGACCCAGTACCGTGCGACAGTCTGTGAACAGTCTGTAGACTACCCGCGGCCGGGTGTTTATCCCCATGCATTGTATGGGTTTAAATTCCCATTTGAAATAATATATGTTTATTTTGATAAAACGAAAATTCTATTTAAATTTTAACCTGCGTGTATACTTTTATATATATATATATATATATATATATATATATATATATATATATATATTTGTATATATTTATTCATTTAATTAGATTTCACTGATTTAACTGTTAAATTAATTTAATTAATTCTGCCTTTAGACAGATTGTTTCTTTTTATGGTTTAAATAAAATAAAATTTTATTATGGTGAAAATATAAAAATAAAAAGGAAATTTTTGTTAATTTGTTAAATTATGAATATTGATAGGATAATCTAGTAGAAAGGCAATTTATATGTTAGCATTGATTATTTAATTCTTATTTTTAGTGTGAATATTGTGGAAATGGAATTCATTTTGGAATTAAATAAGTTATTTTTTTATGAAATTTCGTCTTGTAGAATTGTTGGGTTCGGGACATTGTTAGTTCACTGATGTGGGAACCCTGTTAACTTGTGAAAGTATTTTTGAAACTATAGTCTTCCAGAGGATTGTGATTTTGTTGAATTTATATCTCTTCATCTTGAGTTTCTGTTAAGTTAAGTATTACGAATGGGGTGTACCGAGTTGTGAGATTTTATTATGGTATTTAATTTGCGAGATGGGTTATGCCTCGTGTATTATTTTTATTGTTGCAATTCGATGTTTATGATTGGATTGGTACAACCCCTATTTTTTATTTTTTTTGGTTGGGTCTCTAGGGAGAGTGGCTCCTCGTGGGGGCCGACGCCCCGCTTAAGGGGAAGGGCACAAGATAACCCACAAGTGAGTTATTAATCAAGTGAAAACCTAATAATTAACTTAGGAGGGTTGGGTAGTAACATTATTATAAGATTTAAAAAATGGATGCCTCGTCTTCATTAGTGCTTCCGCAGACTAATGGAAGGCTGAGAAGGCCATGGTCGGCAAGGTCGTGACCTCGTCTTCATGAGAGGTTTACGGCTCCGCATTAGTCACCCTATGGACCGGCACCTCCAGTTGGGAGGAAGGGCACAAGACAGCCATAGATGGGACTGGCGCCTCCAGTTGAGAGGAAGAGCACTGGACAGCCCATGTAGAACTATGCGATGACACTCTCCCCTAGTTGCCCATGTGTTTTACTTTATTGTGTTCCTCTGAAAGTAGGTTATGGGAGTTGGTTTAGATTGTTGTTTGAATTGATTTAAATTGATTTATGATTATTGTTTTAATACATCTTTAGTATACTTTGTGGTCTTGTATGATCTCATTTATATTTGATTTACGATCTTGTATTTTTATGGTACTGTGATATGATGTTATTGTTTGTTTATTGTAATTTGGAGTATTGTGTTATGGATCTATGTTGGTACTTCCTGTATGTTTGTACTTCAGTTGACAGTCTTGGTCGGAGTTACTTCTCTGTCACCTCTTAGCACGGGGGTGGTCGGGTGGAATGTGTTTCGCACACCATTGGGTTCCCCATCAGCGTTCGTTGGCTCAGTCTCATCCAGTTGAAGATTTGTTCCAGTTGATTTCTTTGTATTTTGATAACCTTGTATATTATATTCATCCCACAAGTTTGGGATTCATGATATAAATTATGGTTATGGATATGTTGTATATTTAAAAGATGATGTAATGTAAATTTCAACTTTGTATCCTTATTTGGTTATGTGATTTCTCATGGTTTTATCTTGTGATGGAATCTATGTATATATATATCTAATGTTGTCATTATTAGTTCCTTTTGATATCTTATGAGTTGATGTTTAGTAATGTCTATTTCGATGTGACCTCGTGTGCCCCAAAGAACATAGTCGATTATGTTATTTGTATTGTAATGAAATGAAGTATATGAGTATGTATATGATCATTTAATATTTGGTATGTTGATTATTTGTTTTTTTTCCTCAAAAAAAAAAAATATTTGCGTTCTTTATTTGATTGTTCTTTGAGGCTTGCATGGCGGGTGTTACAGGAAGTGTGTACTTAATTGTTTAATGGTGTTTGGATGGTTAACAATCGACTTGGTGTTTACACTACATGCAAAAGATAAATATTGTTTGTGGTAGCTTTTAGTTAAGTGGTATTGTTGATTTGGGTCCCAATTAAGTTTTGATGTGGTCTGCATTCACTTCTATCTGCCATAGAAGCATTTTGGCATCAATCTAATTTGAATTAGCATGTTTGAGGTGCGTAGCCGACCTTGAAAAAGGTTTCAAGGTTGAGGACAGTATAAGTTTGAGTTAAGTTGTTGAAGAAGGTCAAGATAGATGAATGTTTGAAGTGTGTGATGAAAATAATAAAAAAATGAGCAGAGCAGTGCAAACTTTTAAGTGTTGGATTATTAGATGTAGTGAGTAGGTATTTGCAATCATTCAAATAGATTGCGAAGGTGTTGGAGTGATTGTGGTGGATTTTATGTTGCATTGAGATCATCTTCTATGTGTTATATCTCTTCTCTATCTTCTTTTTTTATTATAGCAATGAACCTTGGTTGTGAGCCTTTCTGGACAATGTGTCATATTCTAGCAGTGAGCCCTTGTAACCAGTTTTGCAATTACTTATATCGTGAGCTAATCCTCACCATGGTTTTTCCCTCCTTAGGTTTTCCACATAAATCTGGTGTTCTCTTGTGCATGGTTTAGAGTTTTCAAATTATGTTATTTGTTTTTCATGTTAATTCATCATAATAGATTAAGGGTTTAATGAATGCATGTGGATTTGAATATTAATGAGGGTTTTTGATGTTTTCATAAGATGCAACTGATTCACCCCCCAGAGGCTCTCAGTTGTCTTGTTCATTCAACACGGCTTGTGTTTGGAATGCCCCTTCACAAACTGCAAAGACTTAACTAATAGCTAAATAGATAAATTTGCAAATATTTAAGCTCTTTTGTAATTTATCCATTTAGTTTTTGTTAACAAAGTAAAGTTAGAAGGATATATTCCAATGCAACTGAGGCAAGATAAATTTTTACCCCATAAGTACAACTATGGTGATAATTAGACCATCATTTTATTTCAAAACTAATAAATAAATTCTTTGTTTACTTAAAGCAACACTATTTCAAGAAATAGATAATTACTTACAAGACATTGTATATCATTTTACTTTTCCATTTGACACTATTTTTTTAAAGTATGTTGATCAAAATGAATGGTCACAATTCACATCAATACAGGCATGCAAAAAGCTTGCTACTAAGAAAAAATAGACCAATAATAGTTGCTAATGTATAACACGTGTGAAATTATCATAAAACTCACTCAATAGTGCTATCCCAACCACCTTACCCACTTCTTTCTACACGGGCATGGATTCACCTATCATGCAGATATAAGCACTCCCAACCTCTAAGAGCATGAGCACTAGAGTAGGCAAGTGCTAGGATTAAGAAGTGTCAAGAAAATAGAGATTTATGGGAAACAAGAAGAATTAACAACTTAAAGCATAAAAAATTAAAAGTAAAAACATAGTGTCAAAGTCTTATCCATCCCCCAGTCTGCCTCCTAGAAATGCCTAGAGAAACGACTTTAGAAACATTATCTTTCTTGTTGAAACCTTTCTTGTTTACTTCAAGACCTTCAAAGTTACATCCACCCAGGATTATTTTCTCTTAATATTACTACTGTCATGTACAAAACTTGTACTAGATATCACAAGGCCAACTAGAGGAATGTTTTTGTCGGCTTACACAACCAAAATGGTGTTAATTTATAGACTTAACATTTAACTTTTCCCCTATTTTCTCAATCACAACTGTTTGAGGTACTAGATTCATCATAGTCGATATAACCTCTCAAGCCTATACAAAAATGAGGCTTCATTCATGCAGACTTTAAGCTTGATCTTTATGTTGTGTCTACCAGCTACACTTCATCAAATTTGATGTCCCTTTTGTTTTTTTTTATGAATGGATGAGATTTCTCTCATGTCTCACATCACTTCTCCAACATTGTACGTTGTTGATTGTCAAATTTAGTTCAATTGCTTGTATTAGATAGGGAACACCTTCAACATAAGTATCTTTACTTGAAATAAAATGTTAAGGAATTGGTGGTTAAAGCTACAAAAAATGGTCAATATTACACAATATAAGTATATGTACATACATATGTATATTAATTTAGATAATAATTTATTTTGGTTTCCCATCTGTCTGTGGGTGTAATTATGTTACATTGACCATTTCTTATAGCTTTAATCATCAAATTGCAGTTGCGGTTATTTAACATTTTCTTTCAAGTAAAGATATTTATATTATAAATAAATTTTTATTTAATGAAAATATGTCGAGAGATATCCTTCTCGATGCATTTTTTTAATTAATTTCTCACATAAAAAGACAATAGGTGTCTCAAGAAGGATATTTCTCGATGTATTTTATATATATTATTAGATATTAGCATTTGTGGTGCAACATGGAAGACATTAAATGAATTAGTGTTATGGTTATACTTAGAGTTAGGATTAGAGTTATTGTTGGGGATAGGGCTACAGTTAATGTTAGGATTAGAGAGTTAGCAATAGAATTAAGGTTAGGGTCAGGGTTTTAGTTAGAGATGGAATTAGGGTTAGGGTTGGGGTTAGTGTTAGGATTAGAGATGGAATAAGGGTTAGGGTTGGGGATAGGGCTAGGGTTAAGATTAGGATTGAGGTTAGGGTTAGAGATAGAATTAGGGTTAGGGATAAAGTTAGAATTTGGTTTAAGATTAGGGTTATAGTTATAGTTAGAGAAGGAATTAGGGTTAGGTTTGGGGTTGGAATTTTCTTTATTGAAAGAAGGGGTCTTTTAGGGTTGTTTCTAATAATGTGAGATGTGCTAGAACTTTATCTATTTGTTTGATATTAAATATTGAATATTAATATGAAAAATGAAGTTGGAAAACTTAGAGAACCTCAAATTAATTTATTATTCAAATAATTGAAAAAAAAAGTTGACAAACCTGGATAATATTGATTAATATGTTATTTGAATAAGGGACAATGATGCCTTGATGGTGAAATGGTAGACACATGATATAGGGAATCACGCACAGGTAAGAAAAATTATGGGTACTCCACCAACCTTCTCTGATGATCATGCTTTGTACCACGTGAAATTTAAATAAACTATGTCCTCCCTTCGACAGTAATAAATCACCACTATCTTGAGAGAAAACATGCTTAACCCTCAAGCAACCGATGCGTTGAGTTGTTAAATGTTGATCTTTACTTCTTTTTATTAGAAGATGACTTCCATGCCAATTCACTCATCTTTATCTGATCAAGTGAGATTTTACCCACTCTCCTTAGTATCATCCCTTTCAAATCAAATTTTATTGATAGGGCTTAAGGAAATTGGAGGATTGTATTTGGCTAAAAGTTTAGCAACAAATTTTTATTTACCTTTAATAAGAATATTTCCTAAAAGTTTTTTGAGACAGTAGAAACTTTTGTCTCGCTATGAACCCAAGTATACATCTTGAGCTCAAAAATCATACCTTGAGCATGAAAATATCCTTAGGTCTCTCGACTGGTCAAGTAAGCCAAAAGATGTATATGAGAAAGCACATTATGATAAAAAAAAAACCTCAAGTTTTTGTATGACCAAGTAGAAGATCCTAACCCTCTAAAGTGTAAATTGTGAGAAGAATTATCCAATTCATGTTTGCACTCAAATCAACAAAATTGGTGTATCCTTGCATCATATGGAAGGCATTCATGAATTGAATGATTACTTCTTTCTTATTGCATTATTAGCACTTCTTGGGGATCCATATAATGTGATTGATGGTGAAAAAAAGCCACCGTCAAACAAAACATTGTTGTTATTACTTCAACTCATATTCCAAAAAAAATTGATCCACTTCTAATAACTCCTTGTAGTAAACGGAGGTTCGATACATTTATCAACACTAAAAACTTGACTGCCCAACATTGAGAAAATAAATTTGCAACCTGCTATTTCGATTTCTTATTTTTATTCCACATAAGTTATAAAATGTAAACAAACTCATTTATCTTCTCATCCCATTATTTGAGATTTTATCTCTAAGGTAGTTTGGGTTGATTTTGTCCTTGAGACCTCATCATCTTGAGGGTAGAAAATCTCCTCCTCTACATTACTTAAACAAAAATCAACATCCAAGGGTATATTTGTTCAATATTATCATTATCGCTCAATCAACCAAACAATAATATTATAATTTATTCTTCATGTACACAATGATATTATTTTAATTAGAGGGAAAATTAGGTTTTGAAGGGACTTGAAACCCTTTACAAGTGGATTTAAAAGGGACCTAAAACCCTATCCAAGCAAAGAAAGCTACTAAAAGGTAATACAAACACAACCAACAACCAAACAACAACGGTCATCAAAATATCAAGACCAACCAAATTGTAACAAATTGGTTTTGAAGGGACCCTTGAACCCTATGAAACTAGGTTTTATAGGGACCTTGAACCCTATATGACTAAGAAAATTGCCTAAGATTCGAAGGCCACAACAAACAAACTGCTAAGAAAAACACTTTCTAAGCCAATAAAACAACATTCCAAATGATGCAGACAAATCACATCACCCATCTTAACTCTCCACCTCTACAAGAGAAGAAAAAAAAACACACCAAAGGGCAACATGAGTCCCCTTCCACAAATACCATACCTCTCCTAAAAACTTGATCTCCACCTAGATAGGAGCAAACTCCACCTCAATAGGAGTTACAAGAGAGATAGTCAGTTGGAGAACAATACAACCATAGTATACATCCCCACCTCAATAGAAGATATCTCCACCTCAATAGGAGAAACAAAATATGAAGACAGGAGGAGAGAAAATACCCAACATAAAGGTTAGCTCCCTTTAACAACATGAACATTTGGGTCTACAAAAAAGTCATTTAGTGTAACCCAGCCAACAACAAATAAACAAAAACAAGGACAAACACCGCTCCCTTGATCATCTTCAACAAGGATACTAATAAACTGACAACCTCCAAGAAGCAACCCCAAAGGTAGAGGACCACCTACAACAAACAAAAAACTAACCCCTTCAATGACAGAGGCAACACCATCTAGAAGGAGTTCAAACTAGCTCCCTTTAAGATTAGGAGCAATAGGGTCTTTAGATTAGACTTTGAGATCAACTCAGTCAATAGAAACACATCATTAATAAGGGCAACAAAAGCTCCCTTAAACATATTGAGAGACCCCCATCTAATGGCTAGACCAAAAAGATGGGACATGAAAGCCTTAAAGTTGTAGCTCCCATCTCTACCAACATAATTCAACTCTGCCTCAATAGGAGAGACCTCCATCTCAATGGGAGAAGCGAGAGAGGGGGCCAACTAGAGTAGGAGACTCTTAGCCTCACCCATGATCGCCACCTCCACCTCAAAAGGAGGGATCTCCACCTCAATAGGAACCACAATCTGTGAATGTGGGATAAGAGAAAACACACAGAAGCTAGTGCAACAAAAAATCCCTTCAACTCTGAGCATAACTAGGATGAAAGGAAAATTTTTAAGCAAAGTCCAACCAACAAAAATAGGGGACGTGAAGCCCTGCAAAACCTAACAAATCTAGGACATTTCAAGCAGCCATCCTGAGACAAAAAGACATCTCCCACTGAAACCCTTCGCAACAACACAACAACATAAGATGCAAAAGGAGTATAGTAAAAGAGAGATGCCTTCCACAGAGAAGTCAAGACCACAATCGCTCCCATAGCAACCAACAACAAGCACCCCAAAAGAAAGTAGGATAAATCCCACTCACTGTACTAGTAGGAGAGCGCCTCAAGCAAAGGAACCCACACCAACCAAAGTTGTCCAAAGTCGACCACAACTCTAATGCCCTTAAAGCCAACAAAAAAGGGCCACAACAAAGGTCTTGGTAGTAAAGCTCCCCAACAACCAAGTCACGCCAAGAACAAATAGACAAAAACAAGGACAAACACCGCTCCCTTGATCATCTTCAACAAGGATACTAATAAACCAACAACCTCCAAGAAGCAACCTCAAAGGTAGAGGACCACCTACAACAAACAAAAAACTAACCCTTTCAATGACAAAGGCAACACCATCTACAAGGAGTTCAAACTAGCTCCCTTTAAGATTAGGAGCAATTGGGTCTTTAGATTAGACTTTGAGATCAGCTCAGTCAATAGAAACACATCATTAATAAGGGCAACAAAAGCTCCCTTAAACATCTTGAGAGACCCCCATCTAATGGCTAGACAAAAAAGATGGGACATGAAAGCCCCAAAGTTGCAGCTCCCATCTCTACCAACATAATTCAACTCTGCCTCAATAGGAGAGACCTCCATCTCAATGGGAGAAGTGAGAGAGAGAGCCAACTAGAGTAGGAGACTCTTAGCCTCACCCATGATCGCCACCTCCATCTCAAAAGGAGGGATCTCTACCTCAATAGGAACCACAATATGTGAATGTGGGATAAGAGAAAGCACACAGAAGCTAGTGCAACAAAAACTCCCTTCAACTCTGAGCATAACTAGGATGGAAGGAAAAATTTTAAGCAAAGTCCAGCCAACAAAAATAGGGGACATGAAGCCCTACAAAACCTAACAAATCTAGGACATTTCAAGCAACCATCCTGAGACAGAAAGACATCTCCCACTGAAACCCTTCGCAACAACACAACATAAGATGCGAAAGGAGCACAGTAAAAGAGAGACACCTTCCACAGAGATGTCAAGACCACAGTCGCTCCCATAACAACCAACAACAAGCACCCCAAAAGAAAGTAGGATAAAGTCCACTCATTGTACCAGTAGGGGAGTGCCTCAAGCAAAGGAACCCACACCAACCAAAGTTGTCCAAAGTTGACCACAACTCCAATGCCCTCAAAGCCAACAAAAAAGGGCCACAACAAAGGTCTTGGTAATAAAGCTCCCCAACAACCAAGTCACGCCAAGAATGTCCCCTTCATAGGTACCCAACAGAAGCCACGTTGGAAACTCGACCAAAGAAGCAACTGGAATCCCATTTGCATCTACATCCTCATCTTTGCCTCCATCCTCCTCAAAAAAATTCAAACGACCATGACCGCTCCTCTTCTCACCCACTGCTCGCTCCATTTCCATGGATTATGTGATGTTATGAGTGATAGTGATTTATTTAACCAACAAATCAATATTTATTTATTTATTTAATCATAATTTAAACATTAATAATATTATTATTGTTTAATACATTAATACATTATTATTTGATTAACCCTTATGCCTTAACAATATTGTTTATTGATTCTATTTAATCAATAAACCAATAATAATAAAATTATTATTTATTCAACAATTCAAACATTAATAATAAGAACATAATATTTATTTATTTTCTTGACAATTAGATAATCATATAATTATTAAATTGAAAGTCAAACATTAGAGATGATAACATTATTATTCAATCTATTTGCATATTATATATATATATATTATAGATTATATCTCATCAGTTTTATCTCCTCATTAAATGAATGTTTGTTATATTTACTAGCACTTGCATCAGAAGGATGTGCAAGGGTTACATCGATAGAAAATTATATAAGTTAATATAATTTTCTATCGATGCTAGAGTACAATTGTATATATGCATAGAAGATACATTAATTTAATTTATAATAGCATAAGTTAATATGTTAGAATAGTAGTTTTTATGTATACAATTTTGAAATACAATCTTGACTTTAGGTCGATGATTTGTCTTCAAGCTATCATTTCTCTTTGTAAAATCTGCTTCATACTTTAAGTGGTATGTTTGTTTTGGTTAACAACCTGGTAATTTTATACTAAGATTGTGATGGAGGTGCAATAGTTATGTTGATTGTAATTTATATTAAATTTATAAATTTGAAAGTAGCATCGAGTAAATAGAGAAGCCAAGAATTTTATAAAACATCTTTAAAAAATGTTTATTAGAAACATTAATATGAGATAAAAGTCACAAAATTAAAGAATCGTATTTGAATAACTATTGGATAGGGATTCTTAGTGGAGCATAACTATCATATAACATTCAAAATTAAATTATTGATAAGTAAATTATTCTTTTTCTTTTGTAGCTAGAGGTTTGGGTTTACTCATAGGGGTGTTTGTTTTCCTAATGGAGTGGCAAGTGTTTATCAAGTTCCATGTAGCATTTAATTGAATCTAAAGAAATAAATTGACTCTTCATCTCAATTTATATTCCACGATAAGAGACAATTTCTCTATAGAAGGATAGAGGAGTTAGAGGAAGAAATAAACAAAGATGAGCTTGAGCTCTATTCACATGATGCAAACGATTTCTTTGAACACAACATTGTATGGCTTTTTTAAGCTATAGTGGTAATTACCCTACAAAATAAGCAAATATGAGATTGAGCTCTATTCACTTCTTGTAAACAACTTCTTTGAGCACATTACATTCTACTACTCAATTTTTTCAACCGCAATTAAATTATGTTTAAATTGAATTGACATTTTCTCAAGTTATAAAAAATGGTAGAAATCAAATCTTTACAATAAGAATACTGTGAAATTTTACGAAATGAAAGGACATAATAAAAAAAATTATTCAAACAAACTCCAAGGAGGGTTTCTTGAAAAATGAAGTAGAGTGAAAGTGAGCAACTAGTGATAAGGGGAACACAGACGTGGGCAAGAGATGAGGTAGATGTCCATATTAAAATTTCTTATTGGGAAAGAGCAACATGAAATACCTTGATGAGAATGGAACATGCAACCCAACCAATGAATGAGAACATTAAAATTGCAAGTCCAAGTGAGCAATTTCAAAACATACAGGGATAATTTCTTATCATGCTTGGAAGGTCATCCAAGCACGAGTTTTCTACTACCTCTTTACCACATAAATTGAAAAATTCATGTCATGATTTGAAGTCATTTGACAATCAATTACAAATCAATGAAAGGAAAAACAAGAAAGCATTGTAAATCATACATGTGGTCGAAGAGTGACAAAGAACCAAATTTGGACTTATATATTCATTGTAGTCTTCATTATGTGATTTAAAAGAAATCTTAGAAATATGTCAAATTTTAATAAATTGAAGTATAAATACAAAAACAAAATTTAAAATTGTTGAAATCATCTTAACTCAACTAAAGATTTTGAAAGAATGTACGATTTCTATAAACATGAAATAAATAAATAAATAAAAATCCTAAACACATTTATTAATGTATGCATGTAGTTTAAAATGTAGCACTGACAAAGATATATGTTGTTGGCATTAAAGAAGTCTATATAAAGAGGGTCTATTGCACAACAAGAACAATTTCTTGTAATATTTTTAAAAAACCACATAAAAAGGACTCCACAAATTCAATGATCTATCCTCCACATTCAACTTTAAATGCATATCATCTGGCATACATATAACACTACAAAATAATATTATTTGTGATCAATTTGTTAAATAAAAGCATATCATTTGGCTACATATAACACTACAAAATAATATTATTTGTGGTTTTAGTTTGTAATATACAGAAAAGCATATCATCTAACATACATATAACACTATATTTGAAATAATATTACTTGTAGTTAGTTTGTAAACATACATAAGAACTTGTATAGTATGTTGTGACATATAATAATATTAATGAAAAATATCATGTAACAAGGGTTGTGCTGCAACTAGAGTCCCTACCAAATGGGATAAGTTTTTTAACCATATTTATGGATGCATTTAAATGGTCATGTTTGCAGGTGTGGTTGTATGAATAAGCTTGTATATTATATCTTGAGATAGAATAGTTTACATATTAAACTAATCAAACTATACTAATGGTCATTGCTTTAGGTGTACAATGTCTTGTAATTAAGCACTATAATAAAAAAAACCACACTACAATTGTTAAAAGTATGAAGGCGTTGTCATTGATGTCAACAAGCTTGTGTTGCCATTGATGATAATTGTGTTGTGGTTGAGAAGAGATTGTTACTTTGTTTAGTTGCATTATGTTGTCATCAGTTAAGTTGTTCATATTAATCTCTGGTGTTGTTTTGATAAGCTTCTATTTATGGTTTAGATGTTGAGGATATTGAGAAATTTGATAAAGGAAATGAGGTGTTGTAGAGGTGTTTTGATTTTGCTTCACATTTTTTATGTGGTTTGGATATGTTGGATTGAGGTGTTCAGAGTTTTTGCCAACCTAATTTGAATTTGTACATTTGAAGTGCATTACCGACCTTGGAAACGGTTTCATGGTTGAGGAAGTTATAAGTATGGGTTGAATTATTGAAAGAGGTTAAAATAGATGAAAAATGTGAAGTGTGTGATGTGAAATTGAGCAAATCAGTGAGAACTTTCAAGTGTTGGACTACCGAATGCAGTGAGCAGGTGTCTGCAATCATTCAAACAAATTGTGAAGGTGTTGGAGCAATTGTGGTGGATTTTTTATTGCATTGAGATTATGTTCTCTATGTAACATTTCTTTTCTATCTTCTTTTTCATTCCAACAATAAGCCTTGGTTGTGAACCTTCTTATTTTGACAGTGAGCTCTTGTAATTGGTTCTATAATTACTTATAGTGTGAGCTAATCATCGTCGTGGTTTTTTTTCTTGGGTTCTCCATGTAAATCTGGTGTTCTCTTATGCATTTAATATGGAAAGCAAATAACATAAATTGAAACAATTTTCAATTTAAGTTATTTGCTTTCCATATTAAATCTTCATAACAAATTAAAGGTTTAATGAACGAATGTGGATCTGAATGTTAATGAGGATTTTGATGTTTTGATTAAAATACAACTGATCCACCTCCCTTCTCAATTGTCTTGTTCATTCAACATGAGTGAGCTTGAGCAAAAGAGAATAAAAAAAGAAATTGAAAAAAAATATAAAAATGGGCAACGAAGATAAAAAAAAACATACATAGGGAGAATAAAATAAATAATTTTGATTGGTGAAGCCATGGTTTCTGGATTTCTTTGATTTTACCTATTTCGGTTCATTCTTTTTCATCCCTCTTTAGTTTTAGGTTGATTCCATAATACACCTTTGATAGAAATTTTGCAAATGTGTTATAGTGTTATGCAAATGTCATGAAGAATGATATAAACTCTTCTAAAGCACCTTTAATCCAAAAGGTGAAGGAGAATGATGTTATGTTACTTAGTATGAATATATTGTTGGTGTATCAATTAATAAGTACATTAAAATCACATTATGATTTTTTTGTAAATTGGCTTCCAATTAATCAAAATATTTCAATTCAAACCCCTTTCAAAGATAATAAAAAGATATGGTATCCCCGCGACCCAACCCAATACCCAACCCACCTTACCTTAGTCTTACATTCTACCAAGTTAGGGTTGAGAAGGGGTGAGCTAGGCCACATAGATAGAAATTATTCTGAAACACCTTTGATTCAAAGAGTAGAGAAGAAGGATGTTATGTACACTAAAATCACATTATAATTGTTTTATAAATTACCCTTCAATTAATAAAAATATTCCAATTCAAACCCCTTCCAAAAATGTTAAAAATGTATGGAGTTTTTTCCTTCTTTTTTTGATTGACTCAAAGGTATCTCTACGACTCAATCTAATGCTTAACCCGCCTTACTTTGGTCTTACATTTTGCCTAGTTGGAGTCGAAAATGAGTCACACTGGAGTGAAAAACAAAAATAATGGATTTATCTTTCTTTCTTTTTTTGTTGATTGGAGGGTGTCTCTACAACCCAACCCAACATTTAACCCACCTTATTTTTTTGTTGACTCAAAGGTATTTGTACGACTCAATCTAATGCCTAACCCGCCTTACCTTGGTCTTACATTTTGCCAAGTTGGAGTCGAGAATGAGTGTCACACTAGAGTGAAAGACAAAAAGAGGGTGTCTCTGCAACCCAACCCAACACTTAACCCACCTTACCTTGGTCTTACATTTTGCCAAGTTGGGGTTAGGAATAGGTGTCACGCTGGGGTGAGAGACAGACGAAAGAAAGACACACAAACCCCTTTCAAAGATAAAAAAAAGTATGGATTTATCTTCTTCTTTTTTTGTCGACTAAAGGGTGTCCCTACAACCCAACCCAACACTTAACCCGCCTTACCTTGGTCTTACATTTTGCCAAGTTGGGGTCGAGAATGGGTGTCACACTGAGGTGAGAGACAAAAAAAAGGACACAAACCCCTTTCAAAGACGTTAAAAAAGTATGAATTTTTTTTTTTTTCTTTTTTTTGTTGACACTTAACCCGAGCCCAACACTTAACCCGCCTTACTTTGGTCTTACATTTTGCCAAGTTGAGGTCAGGAATGGGTGTCACACTGGGGGGAAAGACACAAACCCCTTTCAAAAACGATAATAAAGTATGGATTTCCCCTTCTTTCTTTGTTTTTTGTTAACTAAAACTAAAGGGTGTCCTTGCAACCTAACCCAACACCTAACCCACCTTACCTTGGTCTTACATTTTGCCAAGTTGGGGTCAGGAATAGGTGTTATGTTGGGGTGAGAGACACACAAATATGGACTTCTCCTTTTTTTTGTTGACTCAAGGGTATCCCTACGATCCAACCCAACACCTAACCTGTCTTACCTTTGTCTTACACTCTGCTAAGTTGGAGTCAGGAATGGGTGTCACACTAGGGTGAGAGACAAAAAGAAAGGAGAAAATATAAAAATACAAAAAAAAAATCGAAGAAATAGAAATAGATATTGAAAAATAAAGATAATTTAATAAATAATGTGAAAATAATACATACTTATTAAAGAAAAAATAGATATAAATAATAATAATAATAATAATAAATGATGAAACATGGAGGAGAGATAGACACATATAAGGAGATAGAGAAATATAGAAAAATAACATAAATAAAGAGGTTTGGGAGAGAATGACCAACATAGAGATAAAGATTTTCAAAAGAGAGGAAAAGTGACAAAATGAGGAACAAAAAAGAAATATTGATGAAGAAACATAGAAAGATAAAAATAGAGATGGAGTGAAAAAAATACAAGAAAAAAAGAGAATCAAATATAATAACACTAAGAAAAAGACATAGAAAGAAAGAGTTAAGTATTAAAAAAAGATATATGAGAAAATAAGTAAAACTAGAGAGAAAATGAAAAATAGATGGAAAGAGATAGAGAGAAAAAGAGAATAAATAAATAAAAATTGAGAGAAAAAAAAAAGAGAAATAAAAGAAGATAATTTTACATAAATAAAATAAACATATATATATATATATATAGTGTAATTTCGTGCATATAGGTATGCAATTTAATTTATTTATTTTTTTATGTCAACACACCTAAAAACCATTTAAAATATATATAGGAAACCGAAAGACTACAAGTTAGGAGATGAATGCAAATATGCAATTGGGCATGATATTTTTGGAATATCTGCTTCTACCATTTAAATAATGGTTTGTTTCCACAATTTGAAAGGTCTATGTGATTTTCTACAATTTTAAAAATTTGATATGAGAGCTCTACTACTTAACATAATTATTGTTTTTTTTTAGACTTCAGAGATTATATTTTATATATTTTTTAATTTATTTCTTAAAAAATATCAAATTTAGTTTTAGATCATTTCAACCATAATTGATGTT
The DNA here is from genome assembly GCA_007258455.2 of Sequoia sempervirens. Taxonomy (NCBI): domain Eukaryota; kingdom Viridiplantae; phylum Streptophyta; class Pinopsida; order Cupressales; family Cupressaceae; genus Sequoia; species Sequoia sempervirens. The sequence goes on along the minus strand of VDFB02047230.1, from coordinate 431,303,644 downwards.
AAAAATACAATTAGTTGGTGTTAGGTCAACTATTTCAGCTAGAACATAAACCTTAAACCCTTGTCTAGTACTGAATCTTTTGGACTGTGCATTCACATTGGTACTGCATTCAGAAAGCAGTAATCGGTGACTACAGTATAAAAATCAAAGAATCACAGCATCCCATTATGCAGGTCATCCTAGCATGCATCTATTTCTTTTGCAAATCTTCACCTTAACTAAGGATATAATGTGTCAGTTAGTAGGTTTAAGCAACAAACTGCTCTGGCTTCTTTTGACATAAACTCAACATATGTCTTAACAGGAAATCCTTGGGGCCAATTGCAATGTAAGGCGTGTGTTAAATTCCGAAGTTACAATTGATCAATTTTATTCTTTTGAAGCAAGTTAGTTTCCCTTATATTCATCTCTATGCTTTTGAGCTAAGGCCAATTGGTTGGGGAAAACCGTCATGCCGATCTCACAAAAAGTTCCTATTGGGTGTTTAGCATTGGCAAGACTAGGTGGCATGATCTAGGATTTTGATGTATACCCAACATGAAAAATTCAAAGTATTGAAACAAAGAGAACTGACAAACAATAGAAATAGTCATAACCTACAGTTTCAAATGGATCATGGATTCAAATTCTGTTCATTTCCCATGTGTCTCATATGGATGTTTATCTCGTGCCTTGTTTCATATGAAAGTTTATTTTTCCTTAAGGATCTGATGGCTATTGAGCAGTTGAACAAATTTGACCTCCAACTAATGTAAACCTAACTGCCTTCGAAAATGGTTTACCACAATGCTATACAAATAGTACCCAACTAATCATTCATTAAATAGTCTCATATCACAGAGACGAACTTTATGAAAAAGACAATTTTGTAAGGGGTGAGTTCAAACTATAAACATCTTAAAAAATAAGATTAACACTCTTCACACACAAAGCAACAAACATTCTTAAACGGCTATATTTTCCAGGAATATAAACATGGGAGGATGTCATACCATACATATGACTCGCTGGACTTTCCGAACTCACGAAATCAGATAAAATTAGCTTCTCATACTCGCTAGATCCCCAATAATACCCTCTCAAAGAGATTTGCAGAGTAGAATCGAGTCCTACTTTGTGTTCTTGCATATGAATTTCTAGATTGTAAAAATTCTAGATTGTAAAAATTGATACATATTATAAAATTGAATAAGTGAAAGATTGGTATTCGAACACTTAGAGTAATCAAGAGATGGCTTAGACTCTGCCTCTACAATTGGTATTACTTATTATGATTCATATTCGTGGGGAGACTATTCCAAAATGATAGTTGCAGCAATTAGTTTCTCTGAACTTATCACTGAACAAGTTTTGTGGGGGAATTTCAGCGGGTTTGGAGAAGCTTATGAATCTGAAAAACTTAGATTTGCCTCAAAATCAGCTATCCGAACAAATTGAAAGTTCTTTACAAAGATAACTTCCTTGGAAAATCCAAAATGGAAGAGGACTTGTTATTTGTTTGGCAGAATCCCTTAGAGGAATGTAGCCTCATGAGATGCCTCAAGGGAATGTAGCCTTATGGAATGCCTTGAAGGCAAGGCCTATGAAAAGTTTGACAAAATACCTTGTGGAAATGTGAAACCGTAGCCCAACTACACATCTAATAAGTACTTATTTTCATCAATAAAATGTGTTGGATAGTGGAAACTGAAAATAGTGGAGAGCTAAATTCAAATGTGAACTCAAGAGACTTGGCTAATTCATCTAAAACTTCAAAATGCAGAGCAACAGAAGACCAGTCCGCCTGTATAAAAGTTGGATCATCAACATTGATTAAACAACTTGGAGGTTGATACCATAGCTCTGGTTCTTTTCATCATTTTTATTATTCACGTGAAATTAAAAGAGCTATTCTAATATATATTACTTAAACGTCATTCTACTCATATGTTTTACTCAGGACCCAGTTTTTCTTTCCCTAAAATTTCAATTTACATTGACTAATTGCTGTGATTTTTGTTGCAGAACGCCATGGAGACATTTCTGTTCACATCGGAGTCGGTTAACGAGGGGCACCCAGACAAGCTATGCGATCAGATTTCTGATGCAGTTTTAGATGTGCGTCTGGAGCAGGATCCCGACAGCAAAGTCGCCTGTGAGACCTGCACAAAGACCACATGGTTATGGTCTTCGGCGAAATCACCACCAAGGCTAATGTTGATTACGAGCAAATCGTTCGCAAGACCTGCAGAGAAATTGGCTTCATCTCCGACGATGTGGGTCTCGATGCTGACAAGTGCAGAGTCTTCGTCAACATTGAACAGCAGAGCCCTGACATTGCCCAGGGTGTTCAAGGTCATCTCACTAAGCACCCTGAAGAAATTGGGGCAGGGGATCAGGGTCACATGTTCGGGTACGCCACTGACAAAACCCCTGAGCTTATGCCCCTTACCCATGTCTTGGCTACCAAGCTGGGCGCCAAGCTTACAGAGGTCAGAAAGAATGGCATCTGTCCCTGGTTGAGACCTGATGGAAAAACCCAGGTCACAATCGAGTTCAAAAACGAAAAGGGCGCCATGGTTCCCCTGCGCGTTCACACTGTTCTCATCTCTACCGAGCATGACGAGACGGTGACCAATGACCAGATTGCTGCTGATCTGAAGCAGCATGTGATCAAGCCCGTGATCCCTGCAAAGTACCTGGATGAGAACACCATATTCCATTTGAATCCATCTGGGCGTTTTGTGATCGGAGGGCCCCATGGAGATGCAGGGCTGACTGGAAGGAAAATTATCATTGACACATATGGTGGACGGGGAGCTCATGGAGGAGGGGCTTTCAGTGGAAAGGACCCCACCAAAGTGGACCGCAGTGGGGCCTACATTGTTAGGCGGACTGCCAAGAGTGTTGTTGCAGCTGGGCTTGCGAGGAGGTGTATTGTGCAGGTATCCTATGCCATTGGTGTGCCTGAGCCTCTCTCTGTGTTTGTGGACACCTATGGTGCTGGTAAAATTCCTGATAAGGAAATTCTCAATATTATCAAGGACACTTTTGATTTTAGGCCTGGTATGATCTCTCAACTTATCACTGAAAAAAGCTTTGTGGACGAATTTCAGCGGGTTTGGAGAAGCTTATGGATCTGAAGAACTTAGATTTGCATCAAAATCAGCTATCCGAACAAATTGAAAGTTCTTTAAAAAGATAACTTTCTTGGAAAATCCAAAATGGAAGAGGACTTGTTATTTGTTTGGCAGAATCCCTTAGAGGAATGTAACCCCATGAGATGCCTCAAGGGAATGTAGCCTTATGAAATGCCTTGAAGGCGAGGCCTATGAAAAGTTTCACAAAATACCTTGTGGAAATGTGAAACCGTAGCCCAACTACACATCTAATAAGTACTTATTTTCATCAATAAAATGTGTTGGATAGTGGAAACTGAAAATAGTGGAGAGCTAATTCAAATGTGAACTCGAGAGACTTGGCTAATTCATCTAAACTTCAAAATGCAGAGTAACAGAAGACCAGTCCGCCTGTGTAAAAGTTTCAAATGCAAGTAGCTATTTACCCACTAACCTAGATCATCAACATTGATTAAACAACTTGGAGGTTGATACCATAGCTCTGGTTCTTTTCACCATTTTTATTATTCACATGAAATTAAAAGAGCTATTCTAATATATTTTACTTAAACGTCATTCTACTCACATGTTTTACTCAAATGCCATTATATTCAGTGTAACCAAGAATTCACATGTTAAAAATGCATTTCAAACAATTAAAAGATTGGCAAAGAGTTCACACCTCAGCCTCTTCAAATCGAAGTTTAAAAAATTCAAAAAAACTCAGAACACGGGAAGAACGTGAGCCATCGCAAACATACCTTCAAGGTGGCACATAAAGCCGATTGATCTTCAACCAGACACTTTGCAGAGCTCGATTGGGAATCAGAAAATGCTGCATTTCTGCCATTATGTCCACCATTTAAAGAATGAGCAGAGCTCGGTTGGGAATCAGAATATGCTGCATTTCTGCCATCATTTCCACCATTTAAAGCATAAGCAGAGCCTTCATCTTTAGAATTAAGCTGTTGTAAACCTTGTCTTGTTGTTGGTTAACCTCAAGCCTTCTTTCTCCGTCCGCTGGAATCTCCGAAAAACTCTTTGTCGTAGAATTGTCGTCCCTAATCTGCAGACAAGTCCGCTCTCTTTTGACGAACCCTTCCCAGCTCGAGCATTTCACCCTATCAGCAGTTGCATTCTCTTTGTCATCAGTATTTTGTCTTCTTTTAGAAGAGGTCCGCGAATTTATATGGCAGAAAGGGGAATTCCCATTGCTTTGAAATCATTATCCAGATTCAGACGTCGCATTACATAAACTCTGCTACTCTTGTTGCGAATCTGTCAATTCACTTGTGTATTTAACCTTATAATTGCTCTTAGAAAGATATTAACAAAATTATAATTGAAGTTTTACGAATTCGTTAAAATGGGCGGCACAGGTACCCGTTGCAATTTGAATTTGTATAGCAGAATACCCGTTGCAATTTGAATTTGTATAGCACTTTTATTTTCATTCGTTTCCTTTGCTTTTTTAAAATGGGACTCTAAGCCCTTTTTTAAATGTTATAAAATGTTTCATTTCAAATTTTGAGTTATGTAATTTTATATAGGGGTAAATTTATATTCCAAAGTTTTTATTATATATTTGTTGAGATTGATTATAAAGGTTCATGTATTGTGAGGTTTTGATTTTTTAGGGGAAATATAATTTTTTAGAAATTTATTTTTAAATCATAGTAAATGAGAGGAGAGGTCAAGTAAGCAAATATGCCCATCCACAATCAATTAGTCATTAAGTTAATATGAGGACCACTTCTATTGCAGAATCACATCCTTTGGATAGCATTTTGTTTCATCAAGAATTTGTTGACATATTAACTTCTTAAATTTGAGATTAAAGTGAGTGAACTTAGGCTTTTTAAGAGGTATGTGACGCATGAATATTTTACAACAATTTCTTTACTATCGATAACCCATTTTGGTCCTCATATAGTGCTTGTGATTTGTCCTACTATTTCCCACATTATTCTTACTTAACTTTCCTAACTTCTTTTAGCCTCCTAGAAATGTTTTGTATTGCCTTAATTTTTTGGACAAGTGCCTTGGTTAATGTCATCATCCATGACAAGTGATGATTGATTTTATTATTTATCATATAAGGCATAACTAACTTCACCATTAATGGTGATGGTATCAACTTTATTTAGAATTGTTACTTGTGATTATAAACCAATATAAGAGTTTTTCCTTGATTATTTCCAAAATAAAAATTCCTCCCTTGATTGTGTATATACTTGTAAATAAGCAAATTTATCTACACAACTTTGAATGGTCTAGGTTAAACCAACTTTACAAAAGGAAAATAAATTGCAAAAAAAATATTGTAGAGATTGAAGATTACAAAATCCACCAACAAAGTATAGTAAGTATTTGGAGTCCCTTATCATTCTTCTATCCCTCTTAACTCCACCTACAACATCTCTCCACAATTGCTCAAGCCAAGGGGAGATTAATGTGCTAACAAGTGACCAAGTTCACTATCACTTTGTCCTATTTGTTTTATTTTTTTGATTTGATTATTTATGATTTAATTATAATTACATGCTTATTGCACACATTTATTTTACTAGTTTGAACCTTATTTAATAGATTATTTTTCCTTGCATATTATCATACTTCGATGTCTTGGCTTATTGCCTAGCGCATTATCTTATTATAGCCCTTAGCTTATGCTAATATTTACTTAAATCCCTTTCTATGATTTTCTTTTATTGCACATTGAGAGAGGCATTCTACCACTTTTTATTCAAAGTTTTCAAATTAGTAAAGTTGGTATCTTAGTGCACACATTGTGGTGAACATGATATGAAAATTATCCCTTCCTTTGGTGGGATCGCCTTCAAGTTTTTCATTTTCCCCTAATCATTATCATTCTTATGTCTTAGTTTCTAGAAGGAAAAAATCCCATTAAATCTCTCTTTGTAGATTTTACATCTTAAAAGTTTTTTGAAATTATATTTCCAAAAGCATGTTCCATTAGCAAACCTTCAAATGGGTGATACCTTTATCCACTTTAAAATTTCATCAACCACACTTTTCCATGATGAAGTGTTTAGATTTAACATATCTTCCAAAACCTATACTCAAAATCACTACAAACCATGCTTGCAATATGTTAATAACCCTGACTATAATGGTCCTTATCAACTAACATCAACCACTCTTAATAGTTGTAACTCGATTTACAAAAAATTGATTAATATATAAAAAATTGAGTTACTCATACCATCTCTTAAGGTAAATTACACAAGTATTGGACATGTGTACACCTTCAACCTTGCACTACAAATTCAAATCTCATCGAAATACCATGACTTGTGAATCATTTAGCCTTGACCAAACTTATTCAACATGCTTCTATTTTCCCAAACAATTTATGTTAGAAGGGTGTAGACTTGATCCATAACATTTGTTGAACACTACATAACTTCCTAAAGGATACCATTTTGGAATAGGACTTTAACCACACCATGATTGGCATTAGATATAATGAATATATAAATAAACTACATGGTACTCAAGACAATTATTTTAAATTAAATTAAGTGAACAACCTTGCATCATTATATTTTGAATAGTGACAACTACCACTCTAGCATATCAATAGGACAACCCATCCTACCCAATGCAATCACAAATGGAATATCTAATGAAAGACTATTTATCCATGCAACCTAACATAAACATCTACTCACATAATGGATTATAAGAATAATTACCCAAAGAAATTTTAGAAAGTTGTATTTTAATTCATCCACAATCATTACATCAAGCTCCAATGCTTCACAATCAAGTCCATTCAACCTTACAATTGCAATACAATCAACTCAAATACAACAAATCTCACCACTAGCTACCGACTTCACAAACACCTCACCCTTAACTTACATATAAAATTTAGACCTATTTTATAACATGGATGTTATTGCTAGTATTTTGTCCTCTTTCCATTCCTCTTATAATGCCCCTTAAAAATATTGTATTATTAAATATATTATTCATCTCAATTTCCCTAAACTTATGCAAGAAGAAATCATCTATTATGGTCATCATAAAAACCAATCTCATTATGACAATAATGCTACATATAAGTTATATCCACACAAACCAAAGCTATATATATATATATCAATTTGACATTGAGGGGACCAAACCCAAAATACATCACAATTTAACCAGGTTTAAATTTTACATAGCTTATCAAAATTTAACAAAAATCAACCTACTGGTTGTTCGCTGCTTGCCTACTCCTCTGTTGCCCCTTCGTCCACGACCATGCTTGCCTCCTCTATCCTCGGTATTTTTAGAAGTGCCAGCACCCCCTTCCTTCATAATTTGTTGTCATATCAATTGCCCTTTTGGACTGTTTGTTAGCCTCCTCATTCCCGTCTCGATAGATATGGGATAATTTGAAATATTCCAAAAGAGTTATGCTTTCCCATATCCTAGGAATGTTTTTTTGGATTTCCAATTGGGGGTCTCTTTTTAACATATGACGTTGATTATGATTAACAAATCTCCCTCCAAATACAACTTTTGAATCCCATTCTTGACACATATCTATCCTAATCTATGTCGTTTGTATTTCGGCTTCATTGTTCATCCCCTTTAGCAACTTCTTTGCTTCTTCCACAAGTGTCCTACCTGATTGATCCCATAAGATGCATCCTACTCCTGATGGCTCCAGATTTCCCATGAGGCACCATTGAAGTTGACTTTCACCTAACCTTCATCTGAATGTTGTCACTTCACGTCTCTCCTTGGGTTGATAAGGGGAACAACCCTCAACTTCCCATAAATGGGGAACACATAAACCAATGTTATATTCATAGAAGATTTAACCTTTTGTTTTTATTATATTATAATAGTCCAATTTAGTTTTTAGATCTTATAGATAGTGTTAGGTGAGTTTACTTTGTTACAATAATATTACAATGAGACAAATTTCTTTCAAAACTTATAATTTATAATTGTATACATAAATAATATGTAATCACATTAATAGCTTCTAAACATAGTTCTAAAATTATAGTACCTTAAACCATTAATTATTATATTTAGAACAGTATCTTATAGTAGTAGTAAGAAGTGAAGTGTAATGATATGAGCATGTTAACAAAAATAAATAAAGCACTAAAATATAATAATAATAATAATAAAATATTAAACAAAATTCAACAAAATAAATATTAGTAATTACACATATAATAGCTCTTCAATACGAAAAATAATTTTAAAAACTTAAAACAAAATAAAGAAGAAGTAAGAAAATAAAAAAGAATTCTAAATAATATACCTAAAAATAATCCATTGAATGTAAGTGTTAACAACCATTACAAAAATTAAGTGCATAAATTTCATTTTAAAATTTTAAAAAATATTCTTCAATGCCCAAAATATACACCTTCATTTTCCTATATCATATTCATTTTCTTTTTTAATGAAGACCAATATTTTAAAAATTCACTATAAAAAGTGTTTATGAAAATATATCTTGATATTGATAAATATCTAAAATATAAACATATATATCTAAAATATATCTTTCATGTATATTTATTTAAGAATTTTTTTTTTTTTAATTTTTTTGTAAGTGCTACCAAAAGGGGTAACTCCCATGTACAGTCTAGTAAAGGCATTAGCATGCTAGAATCCTTAATTACAATATATAGATCCACAATAATACCAATGCGCTAAATGCTGGTAAATAGTTACCAACAGGCCACCCAACCAAAGGATCCTTCTTAGGCTACCATCCCCGAGCCACGAGCTACTGGAGTCCATGAATCTAGAGAACACCAACATATCTGCATTTATGATCCCAACCCGAAAAACTTCCCACACATCAGACATGAATTTCACTAGAGCCTCCTAATGCACATGAAGATCCTTAGCATCCTACACACCTCCTCCGTTATCCTCATCTCCCACCATTGCAAGATCGAAATACATACGTAGAAAACTATTTAAGAATTATTTTATTTTACTTTAAAACTATTTAAAAAATAGTTTAGTTTTATTTATATTGTTTACTTGATTATATTTACCAAAGAGTTAGTTTATTTCATTTTATATACTTAAAAAATATTTTAAAGTTGTTTTACTTAAGATTTCTTTTACGTTATTTAATAATTTATTTATTTTATTCATATTGTTCAATATATATAATCAATTTATATCATCTAATTAATAATTGAATTTGGACTATAAAATATAGAAATATATAAAGTAGTGGTTAGAAAATTTTTAATTTTAATAAATATAAAGTACTTCAACACTAAATTAGCAACAAAAAAAAAAAGATATCAAGTAAATATAAAGGAACTATAGGCACCCCTCTTCCTTAACAAATTATTAATAACTTTGATTTAAACAAATGAGAACTAAAGTAAAACTCTAAAGTAAAAATGCAAAATATTTAAAAAAAAAAAATCTAAAATTAATTTTATGAAATGTAATTGGCTCAAGGGCGATTTTCCTGGCTCCATTATCAGAGTTGCGATTATAGTGAGAGATGGAAAGAGCAGGAGAAAATGGAATGCTTTTAGTGCTAGAAAAAATTGCAACAGTTTATTTCAGCTTGAACAGTTTCAAAATCCATTTCAAACTCATTTATTTCCCCAAAGTTGTGAAGAGCTCTGCTGTAAGCAATTACAAATTGTTTTTTATCACAATAAAGTTAATTTCTTTGACACTTTTTAATTTTTTCAACTTATCACCATTATTTATGTATTGCTAACAAACATGATTTTTTGTATAATTTTAATCAGCAATTGACATTGTGATAAAATTCTAGGTTGCTATTAGCAATGCAAATAGTGACTGTGTTTGTTTTCTGACTGCATTTTACAAGCTAATTCCCTTGTTATTTTACTAAATTAACAAAGCACCGGACAACTTTTTTTTTAATTTAGCTGAAATTTTAGGCTTACACTTTCTGCATCAAAGAATTCCAGCTTTGAAGCAACTCTATGTCGTAGTGTCTATCAAAATACTTGTAATTGATCATATGCTTTAGGGTTTCAAGAAATAAAAATTCTTAGAACATAACTAATTGTTTTCAATTGGCAATTCTATTATGCTGAGGTAATCAAGAAATCTAAAGACCTCTGATTTCTTGTTGATTGAGTACCTAGTGCTTTCTTCTGAAAGACATGAGATATGTCCAGCTTTTATGCAATTGTTTGTATGCCCTGTTGTTGTCAAAGTGCAATCTTGAAAAAGGTTCTTGACATCAATCCCATTCTTTTTATAACTTTTATTATTATTTTGAAACTAAGTTTCAACAGTCCCATGCTTAGATTTTGAAGTGTTTTAAGAACGCCCAATTTGGTGATATATATGCATCTCACAGGACAAATATCCTTACCATCTTTTTCTTATTACTTCATTTGTGTTTTAGTTTTTCCCCACCAGTGAACATTGATATCTTTATATCACTACAACAGATTGCATTGTTGAGGGTCATTATAGTGGATGTTTGTGGATAGTTTAACCGAGTTACTAGTAAACCATACTTCTAAGATTGCTCTGTGATGGGTCAATAAATAACAATTGTTATTTCATGATTCAGGGTAGTGATCAGCAGTCTTAAATGTTCTTGCCACAGGATTATAGATCATTTTGGTTCTGGTTCACTGAGTTTAATGTGGTCCAGTAGGTTGCAATAATACGATATACTTTCCCCTCAAAGCTGGTCTCTATGTCCAAAGATTTCTGGTCGATGTATTGTATATCTTACATCTCTACAGCCAGATATTATCAAACTAAAATAGATCCAAAAAAGAGCTTTCTTTATAGGGATGTAGGCAAACACTTATGTCCATATGGGAGTGTACTATCAAAGTTAGGATGGGATTAAGCTAAGTATGGAAAATAGCTCCAAAAATGTCTAAAAATGAGAAGAAATCTCTAAATTTCAGAGCCCATCTACTCACTTCCAAATTCCACAGCTGATATGGAATTTCACTACAAGACTGAATAGAAAAAATTGTTTAGAACTAGCTATTACTTCCATTTGTATTTTATGAAGGTAAATGTTTACAACTCTCGTAACTTCTGACTTAGTATGATTTGCACAGGTCTAAAGATACAGGGCGCTCAACCAACATTGCAGTTCACATTATGGGTTCTAGTTTCCATCTTCACAAGGTATGCAAAGTGACCCTGGCCTCCTTATATTGTTGATATTCTATATCAGTTATGAATGTATTTGAACATTTGTGTGCCTGTATGCAGTTACCTTTGGTGTCCATGAGTGGATACTTCAACCAGAAGCTAAAGGAAACCAACGAAATATAATTGAATTCTTGTCTAGGTGGAGCAGAGACTTTTGAGCTCATAGTAGCCCATTGCTATGGTTGTATGATATCCATGGAACCATCCAACATTGCAAAAATTAGGTGTGCATCAGAGTTTTTTGAAATGACAGAGAACTACTCCAAAGAAAATCTTTGCAAACGAAGCCACTGATATTTCAAAGATACAATACTGAAAAATTGGGACCATGCCATTGAAGCCCTCCAATGTTGTGAGGAGCTTAATCCCATATCCCAGGAGTTGGGTATAGTCAACACTTGTATTGAAGCAATATCGTTGTTAACCTGCACCTCAATTGAAGAATGAGCCCATGCATTAATTCCATTCACACCCATGGAGCTCACATTCGGGGGCGATCACATGGAGAATCTGATCAATGACCTAATCACTGTTGGGTTTGGTGAAGCCCAAATTGGCAAGTTTCTTAAACAAATTCGATAAGGATGCCTTTTGCCTAAATTGGCAAGTTTCTCTCACAGATGGATTTTTCCAATTATTGAAGTGGAGACCATTTTATAAATATTATTGTTGCTTGAATATTATTGTATCAGGTTTCACAATTAATAAAAGATATTCCTTGCCTTGAGAGTGGATGTAGGCAATTACTGAACCACTATAAAATTTGTGTCTCATGTCTTGTTGTTTAATTTTTTGTTTTCTAATTTGTTTCTTTGGTCATTTTAATATTAAAAATTGGTATCAGGGCTTGAAGCTTGGTGTTGGAAATCGGTGAAAAAATTTCTGAGCTATGGAGAAATATTGAGCAGAGATGGAAGACTATTGGGTGTTAGATCCTGGAGCTGGGTGTTTTTATATTGTGAAGAGACAAGATGAAATGGGAGTTTCAGATGATGAAGTTGATGAGGCTGATTTTATTATTGAAGAATTTCTTTTACATTTAGATTTACCAGAGAGTAAAGTCTCTTGTTGCTTATTCAGTTGTGATAAATGTTCTTCTAGCCTTGATTCGGATCCTAACACGGGAGTGAGTGATGTCGTGCAAGTGCAACCTAAATCAAGGCACCATGTTCATTGGTGGGATGGTTGGACAAATGAGGAGATTTTGGCTAAAGAGACTATGGAGTTTTCCTTCCAAGATGAGGAGGATGCCTCCCAAGGAGAGGAGGATGCACTCTGGACTCAAGCGAGTGAAGCTGAACATGAACATGAGGAAGAGGCCGAGAATCGAAAGGAAAAAATAATGGTTTATGATAATCCATTATTCAAGCTAGAAGGAGAAATGGTTTATTATAATCCTTTATTTGAATCCCACAAAGTTGGTATAGAGGTAGACGAGGAGGATAAATTCCAGGCCAATCGCATAGACACAGCTGGTGAAAAATCTATACCAGAGGCAATTGAGGTGAAAGAAAATGTTGAGGAAATGATAGCGACGTTCAACCGTGGGCAGCTGGTGGAGATTGTACAGAAGCCTTTTTGGGGAAAACAGCTAAAAACGTTATTAGTGGCTCGCAAAGTGTGAGAGAGAAAAATCGTGTGAGAGAGAAAAATCTGTTGTTTTTTTATTTAAGGGATGATATCGTCAATCTTTGTTGAGAAGGAAATGGAGGCATCATCGAGGAAATCCCCCAACCCGCCTCTGAATTTTATGGGTCATTGTGCTTTTAACTCGAGAGAAAGGATTGTCGATGAAATTTAGTCGTTGGAAGACATGAACCACCCTCAGGGTTTCATAGGCGCCTCCAACATCCTCTCTCGTTGTCTCTCTTTTTCTGCAACTGAGCTCAGTCGCTCGTGGAAGCTGGATGAGTTTTTCACAGGGTTGAAGAAGGAGACAGAGGCGATCTTAGGGTCGGGGGTAGAGCACAAAGGAGTTAGCATCGAGGGAAGATATTGGATCAAAGAGAACGAAGGTTTTAATGAAATGGACTCTCTAGCTTTGAAAGCTTTTGGCCACCGCTTCTTAAGTAAATACCTTTCCAATTTTTCAAGATGGTCTACTCATGACAGAGCCTATATGTAGAACAGTAGTTGTATGGGTTTCATATACAATCAGCGGCTACAAGCTGCATGTCAGAAGCCCACGAAGGTTTTAAGTGCCAATCCTATGGCATCGCTGATGAGGGAAACAGGTCCCAAGGTTGTACGTGGAGATCCGAGTAAACTGGTGGAAGCTACCAAATTTGTACACGGGGATGTTGTTGTTAGAGAGTTTCCTACCAAATTTGATGGTGTTAAATTGGAGAAGATTGTGGAATTTATTACCGACCTGCCAGATCCAGAGCTTGACCTGATCATACAAGAGGCATTTGATGAGGCAATCGTTGAAGATACAGATAATGATTTTGAGATTTTTTAATGGAGGATGCAGATAGAGCCAAATGCGCAGCCTGTGAATGTTGAGGTGGATTCTAGGTTTGAGGAAGCATTCAATAAGTTGTTGGATAAGGCAACCAGTATGGAAGAGGAAAATGTGTTGTTTTTTTAATTTCGGGGGTGGTACTTTTGATGTTTCCCTTTTGACAATTGAAGAAGTTTTGTGGGATGTGTTTGCTAGGGTGGAGGTGTATGAGTAGGCCGTTAAATATGAAAAAGTATCCTTACTTCGACTGGAGCACTGGCCAGTCTATCTAGGGATAAAACTTGGCATTCCATTGAGGGGAGATCTTTGAGAACGTAGGTGTTGATTTCATCAATTTAATCGATGAGAACGATATTTTAAGCCCCAATAAAGTAATAAGGGAAGGTGTTGCACTTGATTGGGAAGCCTAGAAGCGATTTATTCAATGTGTTTGTGAACAAAATTTGGCGAAGCTCAAATCTTCATTGTGGCTGATGTAAATGCTTGTAGTGGGGGATATCTCTGAGCAGCCATTTGGTCTTCAAGTGGGAGATTGTTGGGTTTGGTGAAGCCCAAATTGGAAAGTTTCTCAAACAAATTCGATAAGGATGTATTTTGCCTAAATTGGCAAGTTTCTCTCACAGATGGATTTTTCCAATTATTGAAGTGGAGACCATTTTATAAATATTGTTGCTGCTTGAATATTATTGTATCAGGTTTCACAATTAATAAAAGATATTCCATGCCTTGAGAGTGGGTGTAGGCAATTGTTGAACCACTATAAAATTTGTGTCTCGTGTCTTGTTTAATTTTCTATTTTATATTTTGTTTCTTTGCTCATTTTAATATTAACAATAACCATTCCCTTGGACTATTTTAGGCAAATAATACAGTCAATCAAAAGGAAAGGCATTCACGAGAAAGTCATCTACAGAGCATTATTTTTGTACACTAACAGGTGGGTGTTTTTGTTGTTGTTACAAAGCTATTTGGGAAACAAGTCCTTTGGGGTCCAAGGGAGCACAAAAAACCATATTTCCTCTTTGTTTTTTTGAAATGAAATAAAATATTTTTTTATTAATATGCATTGGGGATCTATAGCTCTGAGAAATATACTGCAAACAAAATTTGAATAGAGCTTAATAGTCCTTTGATTATTTGAGTTGTTTTACATCTAGACTCATTTTCCCAAAATTTTAATCTATCCTTAATCATGATAGGTCTATATTTGATAGGGTGGACTTTCAAGGTTTAAACATGATGAAGGACAAAAGTTGTGAGATGAAGGTGGAGGTGGAATGTGTGGTTAAGCTGCTCCCTATGAAGAAAGATATTGTACCTATTACCTTCCTGTTTGGGATCTTTCATTGTTCCCTTGCATGGAATGCAGACAAAGAGTGCAACTTCAATCTTGAAAAAAAAAATTTAGCCAAGTCAGATCAGGCTACCGCAACAGATTTCTTATTGCCATTGAAGAATGAGGGTAAGTGCACAAAGTTGAGTCCATGAAACATGGAAGTTTTTTCCTTAGCCAAAAAAATGAAATCGACATTGCAAAAAAGGAATCCTGATTTTTATAAACGGGATCCCGATTGTTAAAAATCGGGATCCCTAGCCTAAATGTCAAACGGGATCCCACTTTTTAAAAATCGGGATCCTATTTTTTAAAGGGTCCCTAACTGACGGACATGAAACGAGATCCTGATTACTATGAAACGAGATCCCAATAACTACGAAACAGGATCCCGATTTATAAAAATCGAGATCCCGTTTTGTAATAATCAGGATCCCATTTTGTAATGGTATTTATTTTTTAAAAATGGACAAACCTTCATTTTAGCAGTGCACAGGATCCCGAGTTGTGAGTGACAACGACCACCAGACCCGTCCACCCGCATTTTTTTGCATTTTTTGCATTTTTTATTGAAATTGTCAATAGAAGAATTGATTTTAGCATTTTTTATTTATTTATTTGACGTTTTAAGTATTTTTATTTCCTGTTATAGTAGAAATGAGGAATTGTAGAAATAGATGAAAAAATGCAATGAAACCTAAAGATATTGAATAAAAACAAAAAAAAGAACCTTGAATTGTATTTTAGAAACAAAATTTAGCTTTTGAAATCTAAATTGTTTGATCAAACCAAAAAAATTGTATTTGAAAACCCTAATTGAAATGAAACAAAAAAAATTGCATTTCAAAACCCTAGAAATTGAAATGAAATAAAAATTTGCATTTAGAAACCCTAATCAAGCTTTTTGAAATCCTGAATTCAAATCAAACAAAAAAAATAAAATTGAAAACCCTAGTTTGAAATGAAACAAAAAAATTGCATTAAAAACCCTAATTTCTTAGAAATGGAAACCCTAAATTGAATTGAAACAAAAAAATTTGCTAAAACCCTAAATTGAAATCAAACAAATCATTTTAATTTTGAAAACCCTAATTTCGAGCTCAAGAAAATTCATTTGCATTGCTTAAATGTTTTAAATTTCATTTGCATTGTATAGAAAAAAGATATGTTAAACTTTAGTTTCAATGTTAAATTATAATTAGATTAGAAAACAATATGTTAAAGAATATTTACAATTCATAAATTTTATCAATGTTTGTTTGCAAATTTAGTTAGCAAATTTGTAAATCCAAGTGTGCAATTGATTTCCAATTGTCACTTAATTATATAGTATTCAACATTCATTTCTATTTTATGTTTTGATCTCTCTTAGTCATGCCTTGTTTCCATTTCTTGTTTGCATGTGTTGTATGTTGTATTTTGACAATCTTAACCCTCATTCTAGTCAATTACTTGTTAATTAGGCTTCTAGTTTAGTCTAAAATCTCAATTTTGCACTAGTTACCTAGACACTAAAAGAATCTAAATATTTTTCTTTTCTTTCTGTTAGGTTCTTTCAATTCCAAACAATAGAAAATAAAATACTTGATTCAACATTAACTAATTTTATATTATACATTTTATATCATAAAATTCATTTAAGTGGGAAATGTTAATGAAAAAAATGTTAAATAAAATAATCTTATATTCAATTAAAAAAATATCCAGTTAAAATATACATCAAACTCAATCTTAATAATACATAATTATGTGTTTCTATTACGGAAATAGTCAATCTATTCATAAAATCAAAAATATTCATAAACTAGGCACTAACTTGCAATTCCATTATTCCAAGGGCCACCCAAACTTCACCCTAAGTTCGTTAAACCCTAAACCTTGAACTCTAAAATCTAAACCCTTAACACTAAAGCATTCATTTTGTCCTAGGACCTTAAAATGAAATTTGATTGCCTTAGGCAACTCCACCAAATTTTATTCCCTTAAGCCATGTCATTTTGTCGTAGGACCTTACTACAAAGATCCCCTTAAGCCATCCTATTACCCTAAACCCTAAACTCTAAACTCTAAACCCTAAACCCTAAAGACATCATTTTTTTTCTAGGCCCTTAATGAAATTTGGTTGCCTTGGGCAACGTTGCCAAATTTTATTCACTTGATCCATGTCATTTTGTCCTAGGATCTCACTAGACATAGATCCCCTTAAGCCATCCTATCACCCTAAATCGTAAATTGATGTCTTAAGGGGTCTTAATATGACATTTCTTAAGGGGATCAAAGAAATTCTCAAAATTTGGTGAAGTTACCTAAGGCAACCAAATTTAACAATAATATGATCGTGCAAGATTATAATATGAATGAGATTTCATGATCTAGGTTGGTTAGTTGAAACAAGAGCTATCCCAATCAACTGTTCCACAAGAAAATGTTCTTCACTAACTTGTAAGTTCATTATATTTCAAGGGACACCAAAACTTTACCCTAAGTTTTGTAAACCCTAAACCCTGAACTCTAAAATCTAAACCCTAAACACTAAAGCATTCATTTTGTCCTAGGACCTTAAAATGAAATTTGGTTTCCTTAGGCAACTCCACCAAATTTTATTCCCTTAAGCCATGTAATTTTTTCGTAGGATCTTACTACATATATCCCCTTAAGCTATCCTATTACCCTGAACCCTAAACTCTAAACTCTAAACCCTACACCCTAAAGCCATCATTTTTCTTAGGCTCTTAATGAAATTTGGTTGCCTTGGGCAACTTCACCAAATTTTATTCACTTGAGCCATGTCATTTTGTCCTAGGACCTCACTATACATAGATCCCCTTAAGCCAGCCTATCACCCTAAACCATAAAATCGATGTCTTAAGGGGTCCTAATATGACATTTCTTAAGGGGATCAAATAAGTTCTCAAAATTTGATGAAGTTTCCCAAGGAAACCAAATTTAACAATAATAATATCATGCAAGATTATAATATGAATGAGATAAATCATGATCTAGGTTGATCGATTTACGGTTTAGGGTGATAGGATGGCTTAAGGCCTCTATGTCTAGTAAGTTCCTAGGACAAAATGACATGGCTCAAGTGAATAAAATTTGGTGAAGTTTCCTCATACCTTAATGAAATTTGGTTGCCTTGGGCATCTTCACCAAATTTTATTCACTTAAAAGCCATGTCTTTTTGTACTAGGACCTTACTACATAGATCCCCTTAAGCCATCCTATTACCCTAAAACCTAAATCATAAACTCTAAACCATAAACCCTATAACATCATAAATTATCCTATATTAATCGTTAATTGTATTTTCATTCAAGTAACATGCCTTAGAAATAAATGAGGCTTACATATTTTATCATTTGTATTCAATTAGGTGATTTATATTGAATGGTTTAAGGGTATTTCCTAAACATGTATCTTACATTTTGAAATTACAAATCTAATGCAGGTTCACTCATATCTTAGAGATCACATGGATTGATTCAATAATATTTGCAATCCACCTTTGCCCCATCCATCTCCACCACCTTCACCTCCACCTCCACCCACTCCACCTCATAACCACCCACCTCCACCACCTGAAATCGATGGTGCTCGTTTGCAAGCACGAATCAATTCCAATGTTAGAACCATCTAAGATCAAATTAAAATTATTGAAAATGAATAATGTGTTGCACCACCTATGAGGATGATTGCATCTAGGATGTAAACCATTGTTGATGTTCTCAGGGCTATGGATGGGATCTTAGATGAGCATCAACAATGGATAGAGGAGAGGAGAACTTCTGATTCTGAAAAGGAAAATGAAAAGAAATGAAGAGATGCAGTAGAGAGCCACAATAGTTTCTAAATTAAGATAATGATCTTAAATAGTTATGAATTTATGAATTTGGTGAATGGTGGATATTTTGTGTGATGAATTTATAAATTTGGTTGGATGGATACTTTTAGTGACATGCATTTGCGATTTTGGTTCTAGATGGATATTTTTAGTGACGTGAATTTATGATTTTGGTTCTAGATGGATATTTTTAGTGACATGAATTTATGAATTTGGTGGAATTTATGAATTTATAATAGTATATATTTTATAACTATCTACTAGATCATGATTTCTCCTATTGGAAAATTGTAATATATATATGCGTTAGACATAAAATGGGCTTTTGTGAATGTTTCAATTTTATTGTTTAGTATGTACACATGTATTAAAATTGCATAGAGTTCTTAAATTTTGAAATTTGTATGTATGTACATAGTTTAGTTTAATGATGTATGCATGCAAATTATGCATCGTATTTTTTATTTTAAATGTATGTACATGTTAAATTTTGAATTTTGTATGCACATGCTCAAGTTCAATCAATGTATATGCGCATTTCAATTTTATATGATCTTAATATATGTATGCACATCCTATTTAAACAAATTTGCATGTGTGTTTCAAATTTAACTATTTCTTGTATTTTTTTAAGTTTGTATGTTAATTTTGTATAATTTAGTACAGGTGCACACTTATATCTCATATCATGGATGATTTTAACATTTATGATATCATCGATCCACCACCTCATCCACAACCACATCCACCTCCCCCTCCATAGGATATGCCACCTCCAGCACCTATCGCATCTAATGAGGCTCACTTGCGAGCACACATAAATGATCAGGTTGCATCCATACAAAATCAAATCAATGCTATGCAGAGTCAAGCATTGATTCCACCATGTGAGATTTTTTGCATCTACGATGCAAAACGTTGTGGATGTCATCAAGACCATTGATTCTAATCTAGATAGGCATCAACGAGACAAAGAACAAATGAGACAATTTTGTGCTGACGGTCTCTCTTACAAACAAATTTTAGACCTTAAAATAACGAAATCCCACCTAGCTCCTACTTTCTCGATCCTGTTACTCGACAACCCATTCCTCCCAACAAATCTAGAATATCCATGAGGTGGTGCATACATCCATAGATGAGTGCACATTTTTGGGATCGATGGTATATGGTTTTTGATAGTCCCCCACACACTAATTGGGAGTGCCCATTGTATTTTTTGAGAAAATTGTATGTATAGTTTGTTATGGGGAAAATCCCAATTATTTTAATTTTAAATCATTTCAGGGTGTTGGTGGTGGCATGCCACAATAGAGGTTAGGGGCAAGGGTTGATCCCCAACGCCTCGTGCATGCGTAACCCCTTGTTGTTGCTCTTGGTCCTCCCATTCCCACACCTGTGCATCATCAAGTTGTGGTCTCGACATTAGGTTCCCTTAGTACACTCGTAGGAGACCTTGATCATCATGCTTCTACAATAACAGGTGGGGAGCATAGAGACGATGATGATGGAGGATTTCTCTATGGAGTTGGTTTGAGTACCACTCTAAGAGTGTCGAGGCTCGTCCCACATGTATGTGCTAGTTGCCATCAAGTATGCTATGGACCTGATCAGGCCACACCTAGTTCAAGTGGACATGGAGATTATGGTAGTTCATCTGCTCGCATCAGTTCATTTGTAGAGTTTCTTACATCAAACCATCACCCTAAGGACACTGCGACACAGGTATAAATATGCATTTGCACTTTCATTTTATAATAATTTTGATGAATGTATATATGAAAGAAAATTTTCTAATACATTTTAACAATCAAATTGTTTGGTCTACAAATGACACTAACAATGGGTCAATCATTCGTTCCACGAGTACATACATCGACACCAGTCCTACTCGGCAACCCTTATGGGGTATTTTGATTTCAATTTTTTAGATTATATATGAAATGATTTTTAACTTGAGTTTTAAATTTATAATTGAATCACATATATGTTTGAAATATTTATGTTGGTTTAGGAGAGTCAATCAGCTTCCACGTTGATTACACCCTCGAGGGGTTGTCGAGCACTCCTCCACTATTAGGCGCTGTAGATCAGGGGCAGGTACATTTATATTGTAAATTGTTTAACTTACATTAGTATTGTAACGCCCGTCGTGCAAACCCCAGAGAACAAACATTGCAACCTTCTTTTTTTTTTTAAATAATACAAAGTAACATACAACTAAACATTAAAACACATTTACATTGCACCTTACATCTTAACGTTAAATCCTCAGGGGTACGCGAGGTTACTTCGCAAACACAAATATTAACAAAAGTAAAAGATAATACCAAACAACTTATCCAATAACATTACATTAACCATTTATAAAATTACATCCTTGAACCAAGAGTGAAAGTATCACTACATCACATATTACAATCATAAAGAATCTCTTACAATAATGTTACAAAGGATCCTAGATATTACATCATCATTTAAACATTACATTACATGATCTCAATAAATGGATTACAATAAATTTTCCATACATGTGGGATGATACAAAGTACATTAACATCATAATTACAAAGTGAACAACTCGTACAAGCTCCAACTGAAGGAATGCTGAGAAGATAGAATGTTGATGGGGAACCCAACAGGTGCGGAGCACGTTCCACCCAACCATGTGGGTTATAAATAACCCACCCCCCGTGCTCAGAGGTGATAAGGAAGAGATCATGACCATGAATGCCAAAACTGACTCCAATAGAACAACATAGTACAAAACTCAAATACAACATCAAGGATTACAATGACATAATCAACAACATTCACGAGTCAACATAATAACTTAAAGTCATAAATCTCATCACATTAAACAAAGCAATAACCATTAGTCAAGTCACCAAAGAACAATCACGAAACATTTCCAAAGGAAACTGAAACAACAAATAGAATACAATTCTAGAGGCAACAAAAAACAAGGCACAGGGGTGTCTAGTGGAGAGTGTCATCACATAGCCTACATGGGTTATCCTGGCCCTTCCTCCAAACTGAGGCATCAACCCCCATCTATGAATATCCTGGCCCTTCCTCCTACTTGAGGCATCGGCACCATAGGGTAGCTCATTCAAAGCCGATAACCTCTCATGAGGATGGGGTTACGATTTTTCTGACCATGACCTTCTCAGTCTATCATTAGTCTGCGTTAGCCCTAATGCATAGATGAGGTATCCAATATTATTATCTTATGTATTTTACTACCCATCCCCCTAGTTCTATTATTAGTTTTCACTTGTTACACTACTCTTATGTGGGTTATCCTAAGCTCTTTCTCCTTTCGAGGCACTGGCCCCCACGAAGAGCCACTCTCCCTAAGACCCCTAACATAAACCAAAACAAGGCAAGGGTTGTACCATAATGAATAAAGCATATAACTCAACACGAAGACATGCAAGGCATTACCCATCTTGTGATAACTCAACCAAAATCTCAACAATCTCATACAACTCTTCCAAAACATAATAATATTATTTTCTTGCAATCTCAAGAGTACATAAAACGGGGATAAATATTCAACAAAACACACGCCTTTGGAATACTAAGGATCACAACCATCGAAATAGGGTTTGTAAGACAACAGGGTTCCCACATAGACAATACTAAACAATAACCATAAAGGGGAAAACAAAAATCAAATTTAATTTTTTACAAGATTGCACCATTAAATAATATTCATTCCCAATTAACCGATTAAATTAATTTCCCCAAATTGCTAACTATTACAAAACAATAAAATTCAAATTTTCAAATATATAAAATTCCTATTTCAATAAAAACTTTACTTTTCTAATAATCACAAGGATAATTTTTTTAAAAACATGAAATTAATACATATATATATATATATATATATTTATCTAAATATAAAAATTTCAAAGAATATTACATATTATATATATATAACCTTATTATAAAAAAAAAATGCATACAACATATATATATAAACACAATAATGAATGCATTAAAGGGCTGTTCGGTCAGTGCATACACTGCGCACAATAGTCATCCTGATTGCGCAGGGTACGGGAGGTACGGCCAGCGCTGTCCCTCCCTACCCCTTTACAAACAAAATTTTTATTTTATATTATTATTTGTTTTTTAAAAAAACAGAACGACCATACCAATGGATGTGAATTCGGCCTCAAATTTTCAATTTCCAAACACAGTTTCATATGAAATTTAAATGCAATAAAATATAGATATATATGTATATATATGTATGTATGTCCGTACAACCATATATATATATATATATATATATATATATATATATATATATTCAATCTTATCAATCATTCAGAAGAAATAATTTCTTATAAGAATAGCACATAATATATTTATATCAATATACATATATTATGCAAATATATGTATATATATAAATATAGAAGGATAGATGTTAAAAAAATCCATTTTAATAAGAGATTGATCTTTTTCCACAACATAAATAAAAAAAGTTGGATATTTTCAATTAAAAATTTGACATTTTATTCTGTTTGTTTGCAAACCTAGATCCATTTCTAACACATCAAAAGAATTTTCTTTCACAGATCGCCTATTTCATTCATTTATTTCAATTTAACTTTTAAAAGTGAAATCTTAGAGAAACAATAAAATGGAACTTGAAGTCCTACGCTGTTGAAACTTGATGAAGCTTCGCTTGATTCAGATAGCCTTTTGAATAACTTTCATTCCTTCCTTCAGATCTTCGTCTCTTGATTTCCTTGCTCAGATTTCTGATTTAATCTTTTGTTCAAAAGAATCTCTCCAGAATAATGAAAGTAAATGAAACCCCTTTTCCCCAAGAACTTCCCAAAAACTTCAAAAGATCAATAATTCAAAAAGAAATTATTATTTTTGCAACTTCTGTCCAAATCTCTCGTGCATGAAAAGTCTCAAATTTTCAATTAAATAAAATATATCTCTTCCTTTTTTGAAAACTCTAAAAATCCAACTCAAAAGAAATTTTCTATTTTAAATTCCAGCTTTTTCGCCAATACTAAATTCTCATTCGTCCTTTTATCTTTTTTTTTGTTCTTTTATTTATTTATTTTTCCTTTTATCAATACTTTTTGTTTTAAATCTACTTTTGTAAGCTTTACTTGCAATGCACATAATTTTATTTATTTATTTTATAATTATCTTCAACAAGATAATTTAATTAAATTAACAAAACACAATTTAATATTTAATTAACATTTAACTAAAACTCAAGACTTTTTAAAATATAACTTTTAAATATTTCAATACAGATTAATCCAACACAAATATAAACATTTATTACCACCATTTAATTAAATAAATCACAACTTACAAAATGCCAACGTAAAATACATATGAACAAGACACTCACACAAATCACAATAATGAATTACAGAAATGACACACAACGATGCACAATACCATTCAATCGGGACGGTTTGAAAATCATGGGACGGGGTGACTTCCTTGTCATCTATGTTTCAACATTATGTCGTTGGGTTATTGGTGCTCGCCCTGTCCTGCCAAAGCAGGTGGAATCGAGACTCTGTACCTGCAATCCCTGTGTGCGAACCCTTTTCCTAGTACCTACAAAACAACATGAATAAACGAGTTAGACAAGAAATTACAAGCTAAAATAAGGATTCCCATAAAATCCATTTGCAAACTCAAAATAGGAAAGAAAATAAGCAAGAACACAATAAAATTGGTAAATCAAAGATTAAATCCTAATTAAAATAGCAAACACTTGATCCCATGGGGGAATTAGTGCCAATTTGATGTAAAAATTGGCCCCTTCCCAATCCCTATGATGAAATCTTGATGTGTTGAAGATGATGTTGATCCACTTTGACAAAAGATGATAAATGGTGAGAGCTCCAAGCCAAAATCTACAAAAATCCTAACTAAGAATTCAAATGATGGATGAGAATGGCTAAGTATTTTAGCATGGTAACTTTGCTTGGATTGTGGATGATAAAATGAGGAGAGGAGCTCTTCATTTATAAGATTTCAAGATGGATGAATGTCCAAATTTGAACAATGTGGGACTAACATTCATCCAATGATATGGTGCCACTTGTCAAGCTATGAATGGATGATAGTTGTGCAAGATTTGGGGTTTGTGCCAATAAATGCCAATATTTGAAATTCAAATTTGTTGAAATGACATGTAAGAGGGAAGGGAAAATGCAATAAATGCCACTTGGCTCAAGGCAAAGGACATGTAAGAGATCTTAAATGCCTTGTTGGATGTACATGTTGACTTGGAATTTTTGAATTCAAATTGAGAGAATATTCCAAAAGATGCCTTGTGAGGAAAATAGATTTAATAAATGAATTAAATCTATTTTCATGTGCAACTTGCATTATCTAGAGGATGTGACATGAGATTAGATTAAATTAATCAAGGGTTAATTAATTTAACAGGAGATTAGATGATGTGACTTATTTGACTTAGATTTATGGATTTATTTAAATCAGATAAGAGAGGAATGTGATAAGAGGCTAATTAAATAAAGATTTTGATTTATTTAATTAAAAGGGATGGTGTTAAATTAAATCAAATAAGGTTTTAATTTAATGGATAGACTTTAGAAATTTAATCAAATAAATTAATTATTTAATTAAATAGGGATAATTAGATCAAATGGATTGATTTAATTAACAAGAGAAAGTGACTTAATTAGACAAGATGATTTATTTAATTAAGAGATGAATCTTGATGAATTTAATCAAATAGACAAATTTGATTAAATGGTTAGATCGAGGGATGATTTAGGAAGAAATAATGTTAGTAAACTAGGATCATATGCACGATGTCAATCAGTATATTTTTTATGTCTACATTTTGCCCCTCTTTGAAGCAATGCACTCGTTGCATTGGTTCAAAGAATAATCGATTTTGATCAAAGCCAAAAATTTTGATATTTAAAAAAAACTTGCCCCACTGCTGCATGGCGAGGGAAAACATGCCATTATAATGCCCCTTCGAGAGATCGGATGAAAATTTAAAATTTTTGGGTGATCTCACGAAAAAAGGTAACAAGGTGCCTGACAGGTTTGAAAGGGGTCTGGGAGGCTAAAAACGTGTCTAAACGCAATAAAACGATGAAAAACAAGCCTCAAACAGACACAAACAGATTCGGGGGTCAAAAACCCTAGCAGGACAGCCAATTAGGGCTAAAAAACCCTAATTTTTAGGCTAAAAAGGGGCCTAAGGGGTCACTTTCAAGTCATTTTCACACACCTCCGCTAGCAAACTTCGAGATTTGAGCTCTGACCCTTCGACGATATGGCACAACGACAGCTTCCTTTACACATTTCAGATCGAGTTCGGACCTACCAGCAGCCACCTGGCATTGGTGCCCCAGTATGTGACCCTAATTGAAGCTTAATTTTTTCATTTTAATGCATTTATTACATGTTTAAAAGAGAGTTCGCCTTCAACGGCACTATTATAGCGCAACTCATTGTTTAAAGTCCACTGCTAATCACCTTTTTGCACTGCAGCGGTGCCATTTGGTGCCGCAGCGGTGCAGTTTGGAGTTTAGAAACTCCGTCGTTGGGCTCGGGCTTAGCTCGGACTCAGCGGGCCAAATTGGAAAAGTGCACCGCGGCGGCGCCCTTTTCATGCAAATCATGATGCTGGGGGCTAAACTGCACTGCGGCGATGCTATTTAGCTAAATTCCAGGTCTAGCGTCGGAGTTTGAGGAAACTCAAACTGTGACGCCTTCACGAACTACGCCGCTGGAAGAGAGTCTGGAGCATTTGACGAGGAATTTTTTCAAAAAATTTAGCGCGGTGACCTTTCTTGATGTAGGACGGGCCTAGGGAGCTTTATTCATGGGAGCATCGGTCACGGGATTTGACGAGCGTCCTACGAGACTTGAGCGACCGAGACCAGGACTGACTGGGAGTTGCGGGATTATGGCATATTGTGTATGCAGTTCCCGTGCGTACACACCTCGAGATGTTATCAGCGCTGGTGGAGTAGTGGCACAGCGAGATGTCATCTTTTCATCTTCCCACTGGTGAGGCGACCGTCACATTGGAGGACGTCTGGCGCATACTACGATTTCCCATTCATGGTCGTCAGGTGATCTACAACATGGAGGAGGGACGCGAGTGTTGTACCCAAGTCCTCGCTATGCGTGACATTATTTATTACGAGGGTCAGATCAAGCTAGAGAGGTATAGGGTTACATCACCTCCCTTCTACTGGGTGATCGCAATGATCATTTCAGGTTTGGATGCGCCTGACCGATGAGGGCGGTATTTTAGTTCGGGTTGGGGTTACTGCTGGGAGAGGATGGTCTGGGACAGGCCGGTTCAATTTGTATGGGGACTTGTCCTTCTTGCTTCGCTCTACAGGGATTTGCATGAGTACGCATACATGGATGGCCGAGTGCTGGGAGTTGGGGTGACTCTTCTGCACGTTTGGGCATGGGAGCACATTTCTATGCTACGTCCATGGGTAGTTCCGGTTCCGATGGGGGTAGAGGATGCCCTGGTGACACGATACAAAGGTGATGTGTCCTTTACACACACTGGAGAGCACGGGATCCCCTATTGGAGGCGGGTCATAGATGAGATGCTTGTGTTCACTTGGAGATCGTACCTCAGTCAGCCTTGATGGGCTGACGATGTAGATCAGCTCTTCTACTACCATCAGGATCGATACATGCAGGGGTGGGAGCATACGATGATTGAGTGATATCTGCCTGGATGCGTACAATGTCAGTTTGGAGAGCCATAGGATCGGCCTGATGACGGCTATGTGGCCGTCTTTGCACGGAGCCTAACACAGACATCATGGGGGCCCGACATTCCAACCGCAGAGGCGGTTGACAACTTTTGGCAGTTAGTGGCCTGACCATGGGCCTATGATTAGGGCTTGGTAGACCCAAAGACCACATAGGCCTACAGAGATTGGTTCAGACCCCCTCTTCGGTTGACCATTCCAAGTGAGGATCCAGAGGCACACAGGGTCAGAGGTAGGGAAGAGGATGAGGACAAGGGCCCAGAGTCGTGATTCAGCAGGATCCACCAGGGGTGCCCCCAATTCCACCAGGTCAGGGAGATGTCCCCATGCAGGACCAGTAGTAGGATCCGCAGTCCCACCACCATGAGCCGAGGGTGAGGACTAGCCTCATGCGCAGCCAAGGGTACAGCCAGCAAGGCAAGCAGACACACGGGATGCCTTGATTTTATAGTTACAGGCACAAGTTCAGGCAGTGATGGCCAAGAGGGACCAGGCACGGGCTAAGCGGGAGCAGCTTAGAATAGAGAGGGATCAGGATGTGCAGCAGAGACATGATGCAGAGCTACAGGTAGCGACAGAGCTAGGCTGCAGGCAGCAGATTGAGAGCATGATGGCCTCCGCATCTCAGGATACAATGCCAATACGATCCTACAGGGATGTCATTCGAGAGGTAGAGTACTACCATCGGGTCTATCATGATACAGTGCCTCGAGCGGACTGGGTTCCAGAGTACTCAGAGAGGGCTAGCCAGAGACCAGCAGAGGGTCACGGTGACAAAGGTGAGGGCAGCATTCATGGAGATCGACCATGATTCAGATGATACACACTTTTTGTGCCTTATGGGCTCATTTTTTATAGCCCGATGGGCGTTTTGTACTGATTGACATATATGTACAGTGATCTGATTATTCTTTGTACTATGACAGTTGATGATATGATATATACGAACCGATTTGGATGAGATGCAATGTATTCTTGTATGCATGGATGGTTTATTTCTATATGCTTTGCAGTGATGCCTTATGGGTGCACTTATTTCTAATGATATATGTGATGTCATGATGTGCAATGATTTTATCTATATAATGATTTATTTTATGCTAATGCAATATGTGAAATGATTTGATTTATGGTATATGCGATGATGTGTGTAATAATGCTTAATTATGAGATGATTTATGAATGGATGTAATATGCTGTGATGGTCATGATATGATGCGAATGGTTTTATGAGATGCTTTAGAATAACAAATGTTTTTATCCTAAATGATGTATGTGATGCAATGATATGTTAATGTAAAGTGATATGCTGATGTGTAATGAATTAAATGCTTATATGCCTATTGTTTATGCAAAAATGATTATGGACTGTTTTTATAGATGCTTTGTGATGATTTAGATGGTAATATGAAATGATTATGAAAATGCAAATGAATGCTATGCGATGTAATGCAATGGGTGAAATGCGATGACATGTATGCACCTATCTATGAAAAATGTTTATGATAACCTATTTATATGATGATTAAAATGCAATGTGTATGTTTCCTATACGATATGTTTATGCAGTGTCTATGATTTCTATATGATATGCTTATGCAAATGTGTTAATGATTTGTGGATGCATGATCGATGATAATGATGGTGATGATCATCAACTGTCATAGTACCTTGTTAGTATGGTTAATGAGAAAAGAAGAAGTCATTTCAACAAGACGCAAGATGACACAAATGCAAATGATGATGATGATGATGATAATGATGATTTGCCAAGGAATTGGGATTTTCAAAGGGCCAAATTTTCTTATGTTTGATAACACATGTGGTACGATGCATCAAGGTATAGAAAACCAGGATGATGTGGTACCCAGTGTGATGGAATTTAACTCGACAATCAGATAGGAGTATTCTTGTTCGCACCTAACATACGAAAACCTTGCTAGGATGCATTTCGGGAGTTTCAGACATCTCATACCAAAACACGGAGAGGTAAACCTATCCCTGTAATAGTTAACAAGTTGCCCTAGACTTCTTCCATACATACCTAACAAAGCAAGTATTCGCCAAGTTATTTTACAAGAACATCCAACAAGCACAACAGACAAAAGATAATGATCATTGCCCCATTCCTATTTCTCTAAATCCACTGTTTTGGGATATCATCGAGACGTCCTTGGAATGAGTGCAAAATAAAATAAGTCAAAAGATAAAGACCAAGTAAACAAACAAACTGATGCTCTTCAATACTGCTAACGGAAAGAGGATGTGTTTTCTAAGATGATAACTTAAACTTATTGCCAAAAGATAATGCCCATTGTAGGAAGGATTCATCCTAGGACATGTTAGTGGATGGTGGCACGTCATTTCATTTATAAGGGATGATTGATATGAGACAAATTCAGATGATGTGTTATCAATACGAAGAGATAACCAACTTGCTTACTCACTAACTTAGACGTAAGACTTGAAATTTTGAGTTTTCACTTTTAAACCTACTAGACTTGTTTCTGATTGTTTTACCAAAGGTTGAGGATGACAATAAGTTTATTATGAGTGGTGCTTATCGTGGGTGCAAGCGAGATGAGTCGGATGGATTTTTTCAAATATTTGGATGTTTTTGATGTTTTGCAATGTTTTGAGGTTGTTTTTGGTATTTTTCAAAGTTTTCAAATGTTTTGATTTTCAATGTTTTCAATGTTTTTGGGATTTTCTGAGATTTTGACCAAGAGACTGACCTAAAGACCTATCCTAGGGGCCTCGGGGGCTGATCAACAGATTAGCCTTGCCTACGTTATACACGCAAAGACCACGTAGTTCGATTGACAACTCGACCGATTTACAGATGATGATATACATGATGAGGTATCAATTTATTATGACAGACTCCTATAGGACTGACCTAAATGTCTCGGGGGATGATCAAAGATCAACCTTGCCTACGTTCAAGCTCAGAGATGATGTAGTTCGACAAGATGACCTTGTTTTTGGCTTTTTGTTGATTTTGATGTTTTTGGATTTTGATGGTTTTCTGATGTTTTTGGATTTTTTGATTTTCTGATGTTTTTGGATTTTTTGATTTGAGGACTTTAAGATCATACACGAATCCAATCCGATGAGAACGTGCCCCCAACGTGATGCAAAAGACTACTCCGATAAAGGCATGACAAACTGACCTTGAGGATGGGCCGAGTAGTACTAGGAGGGATCATGATGCAAAATAGGACCAAGCTATGGTGCGGATGCGAGTGGATGAGTGATGGATGGAGACCTGAATGCGATGGATGGTGGAAGTGATATGGAGGGATGATGCAGATAAAGCCATAAAGATCCTGGTGGATGGAAAGTGCTTATTTACACAAGGTGCCTGTTTGCCAGGTTCTCACCAAGGTACCTGCCCAAAGTGCCACCGGAGTGGTTTTCACTAGAGGACGATTTTTTTGATCCATTTTCTAATTTTTTTTTATTTTTTGTTTTTTTGATTTTTTTGTTGTTACTAAGACGCCTGCTTGCCAGGTTTTCACCAAAGTAACCATTTTTTTTTCGTGACTTTTTCTAATTTTTTTGGATTTTCGGTTCTATACCTTGAAATATTTAGGCATAAACTTTTTGAGATGGGAGCTATTCATTGGCTCTTGAGAGGTTCCTTCGCTGTTGATAGTCGGTATGCCCCGATTTATAACTTGTTGTGACGATGAAAGGCCCAAACCAATTGGGTTCGAACTTTCCTTTACCGCTTTGGGTTTGGGATACTTTTCTGATTTTCTTTAGGACTAGCTTCCTGGACTTGGAAAGTCCTCAGCTCGGGATTTTCTTTGTTATAGCTCAAGTTTAAGTCTATTCCGAGCAGATCACAATGATCTCAAATTGACCATCGCTCTCATCCAAGAATTCCAAAATTTCATTTAATCTTGATGACTTCCAAAGAGTCCCTATCAAAGATGAGGTTTTGCAATGATATTCGAGGATGGAGCTTGATCTCAATGGGGAGGCCAAGCCGAACCAGACCAAGGAGAATGGGGTGGTTTGGGTGTGTGGATGTCGGGTTCGATAAGCTCCAAGGGTGGGATTGTTGCAGTGCCACTCAATGCAATCAAGGCCATTGACTATTTTCTTGAGAATTTTGAGGATGGTTTTTTTCATAGGTTCTACTTGGGCATTGCCTTGGGGATAGTACGGGGTGGAGAAGCGATGCTGGATTTTGAATTTCTCGCACAAGTCGCGAACCTCCTGGTTCTTGAATGGTGTCCCATTATCTGAAATAATGGCTTGTGGGACACCATAATGACAGATGAGATAGTTCAGGATAAATTTTGAGATCTGCTTCCCAGTAATATACGTCATGGTTATAGCTTCTACCCACTTTGTGAAGTACTCAGTTGCAGTTATGATGAACTTATGGCCATTGGATGAGGTGGGTGAGATTTTTCCAATGAGATCAAGTCCCCACTGTGAAAAGGGCCATGGTGTGATGATTGGATGAAGCTCTTGATTTGGAGCATGGATGAGGTCCCCATGCTACTGACATTGTATACACCTCTTAGCATGATCATGTGCTTCTCTTTCCATTGTGGGCCAATAATACCCCATCCTCAGTAGTTTCTTGGCGATGGACATCCCACTTGAGTGTGAGCCATAGATACCGTTATGAACCTCGGTTAGAGCGGTTAATGCCTCCTCAGCATTTAAACAGTGCAGTAAGGTACCTTCTATGCTTCTAGGGTATAAGGTATCACCTAGGATGACAAATTTGGATGCCTTTTTAATAAAGGTTCATTTTAGGCTCGAAGGTAGGTCAGCGGGTATGACTCCTATTCAAAGATATGTATAGATGTCATAATACCAAGGATCGCTAAGACCAATGATTTCACACACATATTCCAATTCTGGTACCTTGAATGTGGGAACGAGAAGCTGCTCGATCAGAAATTCATATTTTGGTACGTTATGAGGGATGTCTAATAGGGACCCAATTGTAGCCATGGCGTTTGCTACTCTGTTGTTGGTTCTTGGAATCTGCTCAAATGTTATGTCAATGAAGGATTCCTTTAAAGTCTCCACCAGTTTCTTGTATGGAGTAAGCTTGTCATCCTTAGTATGATATTCATTATTGACCTAATTTATGATCAACTGAGAGTCTCCATATACCTTGAGAGCTATGATGTTCCATTGCACTGCTATCCTGAGACCTATAGTCAAAGCCTCGTATTCTGCTATGTTGTTGGTGCAAGGAAATGCCAATTTGTATGACTTCGGTATGCAATCCCCTTGTGGGGTGATGAAGAAGATACTAGCTCCTGATCCATGTTGTGTGTATGAAACATCGAAATATAGTTTCCAATGGTCAGTTACATTGAGGTTAAAAATGGATTCATTTGGAAATTCTGAGACAAGAGGATTCTCAGAGTACATAGGTGCTTCTACTAGTTGATCCGCAATAACTTGTCCCTTGATTGCTTTCCTCTCTACATACTCGATGTCATACTCTGACAGTATCATCACCCATTTTGTCATTCTGCCTGTGAGCATTGCCTTGGATAAGAGATACTTGAGGGGATCAATTTTTGCGATGAGCTTTATCTTGTGTGCCAGCATGTAATGTTTGAATTTTTGGGATGCAAACACTACTGCGAGGCAAGATTTCTCGATAAATGATTAATTTAGTTCATGACTGACCATTGTTCTACTGATATAGTAGATAGCCCTCTCCATTCTTTTTTCATCATGTTGAGCAAGAAGAGCTCCAAGGGCTGCTGCTATTGCTGACACATATAAGATCAATGGCTTCTTTGGGATGGGTGGCATTAACACTGGTGGTGTCAGTAGGTACTCCTTGATTTTGTTAAATGCTTCTTCACACTTTGTATCCCATTTGTATGCTACCCCCTTGTGGAGTAGGTGAGAATATGGATTCTGCTTGTCTACCAGTTGTGCTATGAATCATCAGATGGATTGCAGTTGGCCTTGGAGGCCTCTCAGTTGTTTTAGTGTCTTTGGTGCTTCCATCTCGAGGATTGATTTTGCTTTTTCTGGGTCCACCTCGATACCCCTCATGGAGACTATGTATCCTAGCAGTTTACTTGATTGTACACCGAAGATGCACTTCTTAGGGTTTAGTCGGACTTTGTATTCCTCCAGTCTGTCAAAGATAGCACTTAGGGTTGCTATATGATCTTGTCTCTTTCTTGACTTAGCTAGAATGTCGTCGACATAGTCTTTGACTATTTTGTGAATCATATCATGGAATATTAGTGTCATGGTCCTTTGATAGGTTGCACCTACATTCTTTAGGCTGAATGTCATCATGTTCCAGTAGTAGGTCCCCCATGGACAAGTGAAAGCCATCTTGTGTTGATCCTCTTTTTCTATCATGATCTGGTTATATCCTGAAAATCCATCCATTAATGATAGCATCTCATGCCCCGCTATCATGTCTACTATCATGTCGATGTTGGGAAGCGGGAAATCATCCTTGGGACATGCCTTGTTCAAATCTCTGAAGTCCGTACAGATTATGATGGCTCTGTCAGGTTTTGACACAAGTACCAAATTTGACACCCATTCTGGATAATCGATTGGTCAGATAAATCCTGCATCTAACAACTTTTTGAGTTCCATTTTGACCAATAGAGAAATTTGAGGATGCATTTTCCAAAGCTTTTGTTTGACCAGTTTTGCTTCTGGATACACAACTAAGTGATGAACCACAGTCTCTGGATCAAGCCTTGGCATGTTAGCATAACTCCATGCGAATTTTATTTCCCTTTCCCTTAAGAATGCTGCTAGGAGTTCTTGCTCTTCTGATAATAGTGATTCCACATAGAAAGTGATATGCGGGGTCTCCTTTGTTCCTAAGTTGACAGGATTGCATTTTTCGGCCAAGACTGCTGACTTTTCCTGATGGATAGCTCTTAAGGGAAGATTGAATCCTTCATCCTCGGGCACCTCAGAGAGGTTTTCACCATTGGATACGTCCTTTCTTTTTACTATTTTCTTGTCAGAGAGTGCCACAGTGTGATTTTCACTCAAGGACTTGGATATAATTCTTAGTTTCTCACTTTTACGACTGAAGGATTCAATTGTTTCCCCATACTAAGCATGTGTGTCTAACTCCATTATAAACCCTGCCTTATGATCTCCATCTAGAATGTTATCCCTCAATCCCATGAATTTTGAGAGCGCCTCATCATTTTCGAATGTATCGAGAACTGGTGGTCCTCGTTGGTCATAGTCGATCAGTTGGGGATACACTAAATGGATCTCATGATTTTTTTGTTCTGGTTCAAAGGATAGGGTGCTAATCATACACAGGGTGGTATCTTCGAATAACCTAGGGAGATTGGATATGTTATCTTCGTCATCGCTACTAATATAGGGATCAGTTATGAAGTTATGTGTGTTGCTACCTGTGACTATTGGTGAGTGTACTTGTACTAGCACTGGCTGAGGAGAGACATTAGCGGCTCTTACCAGAGGACTTCGGCCACATATGGTTATTCTCGGAGGGGTATATCCAAGACCAAGATTTGTTATGGGTTGCATCTCTGGCATGATAGGTATTATGAGCCCGTTGTCATTTTGTCCAAGTCTCTGGTTTTTGTCATAGCCTATTGCAAGCATCATTTGTAGGCCCTTGCTTGTCTCATCCATTGGTAATTCAAGTGTCGGTCTTTCATCTTGATACATGTGAGATGGATCTGCTTCAATAACCTCATGGCCAAGGTCTCCCCATCTTGTGAATTCGGGGTAGTTTTCAGGATGCGTTTGTGATGTGGAAGCTTGATTTTCTTGTGGGCGTCCTTGTGATCTAGGAGATTGTGGTAACTCTCCTATTACAAAAGCATTGCTAGGAAGCTTGTAGCTTCCACAACCATCCTCTTGGATGATGATCTTGATGTCGGAGATGGTGGGAATGGCGGGTGTCTCTGTCGCAGAAGTGGATGTGAGAGTGGCGAGGTCGATGTATGGTGTGGATGGGCCTTCATCATTCTTTGGCACTTGGGGGATTTTATAATATTTGGCTTCAAGATTCGTATAGTATGAGAATGGTTCAGGATCTCCATGAATGGTAACCTCTTGTCCATTATGTTTAAATTTCACACATTGGTGGAAGGTTGATGCTACGGCTTTCATTGCATGGATCCATGGGCGTCTAAGGAGGATGTTGTATGGCAAGTCAAGGTCCAGAACCTAACAGGTGGTTTCCATGATGGTAGGCCCTAATTGAATAGGGAGTTTAATCATGCCCTGAGACACTCTTTCTTGGTCATCATATGCTCTTATCGTGATGCCTTCACCTTTGTCAATGGAATCCTCTGCTATTTTCAACTGCTTGATGAGGCTGAGAGAACAAATGTTCAAACCTGCACCTCCATCCACCAAGACCCTTTTGATTTTGCTTTTGTTTACAATGGATTCCAAATGAAGTGCACTGTTGTGAGATGGTTGGGCGGAGAAATCTTGGTCAGAGAATGTAAGGAGATTAGGCGTTATGATATTTCCAACCATAGCTTGGAATTGTTCCGCATCAAGATCTGCGGGGATGATGGATGAGGCTAATGCTTCCTCGAGGATCTTTTTATGTGCTGATGAAATTTTTAACAACTCCATGATGGAGATGTGTGTTGGAGTTCTCTTGAGTTGTTCTACAACATTGTAGCTATGCGGAATGGATCTAGATGAAGGGATCCTATTAGATTGGGATGATCCTGCAATGGTGACTTTGCCGCCTCTTGTTGTGACTCCACAATCTTCGGCATGGGCGCCTTTGATGGTGATGACCATGCAGTCTTCATTTAGGGAGGCAACAACTTTTTTGTACACATGATTTACACTACCCTTCCCTTTGTTGCTATGATTCGACATCGGATTTGTGTAGATTTTTAGATCCTGATTTTCGGTAGGTTGTTCCACGTTTATGATTTTCTTATCAATGAGATCTTGGATGATGTTTTTGAGTCTCATGCAATTGTTTGTGGTGTGACCTTTGATGTTATGAAATTCACAAAGTTGATTTTCGGTATACCAAGGGGGTTTGACATTAGGTTCTTGGTAATTTTCAAATGTAGGAGGCTTGATGAGTTTTTCATCAATCAACTTTTTCATTATGTCCTCCAGTGGTTCCCCCAAGATAGCGTATTTTCATTTGGGATAACTTTTGCGTTGGGGTGGTCCTCTTTGATCATTGAGGTTATTGATGGTTTGATTATTGTTGGGTTGATATGTTGTGTGATGAGTGTTTTGGTGTTGATCTTGGATTTGCGGTGTGGGTGTATGTTGGCGTGGACCACTAATGACCACCTTGGTGTCTACGACACCACCATTAGTAACGTTCTTGTTCCTTTCCCATGTGCGAGGTTTATTGTTGTAATTGGATGATGGGTGGTTATTTTGCGGTTCGTGATATGATGTTGATTCCACGGGTTGAGTCACAAGGGCTCTTTCAATGCTAAGTGCCTTGGAGATCAGTTGATCATATGTAGTGATTCCCTGAACCTTGAGATGAAATGACAAGTGGCTTTCAAGGTTGGCTATGATGGTGCAGACTTGTTGTTCTTCTGGCATGGTCCACTTGCTCTGATTGGCCTTGGATCGCCATCGTTGAAAGAATGAAGCAAAAGATTCATTCTTTCCTTGTTTTAGAGCGTATAGTTCTTCAAGACTGACATCCATTGCAATGTTACATGCATAGTTTTTAATGAATGCATCCCTAATTTCTTGGAAGGTTCTAATGCCTGAAGGTAAGCGAGAGAACCATTCTATAGCGGGGCTTGCCAAGCTTCTAGGAAATAGCCGCATCAGATAAGTATCGTCATATGCGACCTCCATGCAATGAACCTAGAATTCCTTGATGTGATCTTCAGGGTTTCCCATCCCTCGATATTTGTCAAATTTAGGAATCTCAAATCCCTTGGGGAAAGGTTTCATCTCTAAGCTCCTATCAAATGGATAGGGACACAAGTTGCTTGGTGTTTTGGTTGTTCGGCCTGACTGAAGGTCGAACACTTGTTGCAATAGCAACCTGAGTTGTGTTGTTACATTGCTTTATGGATCAAGGGGTGGGATGAATGTGTTTTGGGGTGTTTGAATCATTGGTTGAATGGATGGGTTGGTTGATGTGTTGTTTAATGGTATATGTATGTTCTGGCGAGCGAGGTAGGCTTCTACCTACTTTTGGATGAACGACACCTATTGTTGATCTTGTTGTTGTTCTGCTAGTATTTGTGCTTGTTGTTGCGCTTGTTGTTGTTCCAACAACGCTTGTTGTTGTGCTTGTTGTTGTTCCCACAATGCTTATTGTTGGGCTACCAATTCTGCTGCTTCTTGCTGCTCTTGGTATTGCTTTAGTGTTTGCTTATATGCTTGCACTTGCGCTGCTTGTGCAAGAAGTTGTGCTTGTGTTTGTGCTTGCTATGCTTGATATTGAGCTTGTGCTTGAGCTTGCACTTGCACTTGTGCGGCTTGTTGCTACAATAATAGTTGTGCTTGAGTGACCCTTTGTGCTTGTATTGCTTGTGCAGCTTGGGCAGCTTGAGCGGCTTGTTGTTGTTGTTGTTGCAGTAAAGCTTGAGCTTGTTGAGCTTGTTGTGCTTGCAATGTGGCTTGTGCAGCTTGGGTGGCTTGAGCAACTTGTTGTAAAACTTTTTGTTTTTGAACTTATTGGTGTCCTCTTTGAAAAGTGGCTTGCAATGCTGCGTCATATTGGTTTGATGTGGTGAACGTTGGTGGTGGTGGATTTGGAATGGTGGTGGATGATGATGTTGTGTTGATGTTTTGGGTGTTGGATAGTGGTATCAATGTGATTGGTCCTTGAGAGACCATGCTTTGTGATGTTAGGGGTGTGTTTGATGATGTTGCCATTGCTTGTGTGTTTGTTGTTTGTTGTTTGTTGTTGCGATATCAATGATAGATTTTGCGTGTTTGGTGCAATGCTTTGATTGATGGTTGGGATATAGGTTTGATTGATACTTGGTAGGGGAGGCCCTAAACCAAGGAGTGGTGTGGATGATAATGGTAATGGTGGAAGAGGTGGAAATGTGAGGGGTGTGAGTTGTTGTGAGAATGTTGTGGTGTTGAATAGGCCCCCTAATCCGAACACATCTCCCTCTTCCTGTGAATTTGTGAGAAGAGGTGTTTGTGGTGCTCTGTGAAAAGATGTTGATGATGGGTCATAATGTAAAGTGAGAGGAACATTTTTGTGTAATGAGTTGTTGAGTATGTTTTGTTCCAAGGTGGTGTTTGCGTCCAAGTTTTGATTATTAACAAGGGGATGTGATTGAAGAGCATTAAGTAATGTGTTTCCCTTGCTGACATTGGGTTGTGTTGGAGCAAGTGATGTTGTGATTTGCGGAATGTTTTGTGTGATGTTTTGAGATGGGGGTGTAGATGAAATGGGAATGGTGGATGAGATTGGAGGAAATGATGTATCCACTATAGTACTCACATCAAAATCTGAAGGCAACTTGGCCCCTTGTTTTGCTAGTTCAAGCATGTACAATGAAGGGTTAAGTCTCATCATGATGTTGATGATTCTATGGTTGTCTGGATTTTGGAGCATTTCCGTCATTTCCTCGTGAGACATTCCAAAGGTAAGGTCCTCCCCTTGATTTTCTTCTTGTGGATTTTGGGATGATGAAAGGATCAATGGATTGCTTGATTCAGTAGGATTCATTTCTGCATTTGTTTGGCTAAGATCGCTTGAAACAGGTGTTTCTTTGTTGGCTTCCATACTCTTCTTGTATTGAGATCTCATTTGAACCATAAAATAAGGATCAACCTTCAAGAATATGGGAGATGAATATCTTGATTCCTTGGATTGATTGTTATTTTATGTCCCAAAGTATAAAGTCTTAGGATGCTTTGAGGATCAAAGGTGATGACATGATGATGATGTTTAGGGATGGATGATATGGATGTTTTTGCTTTTGATAAATCTTGGATGATACACTAGGCTTTTAGGACTTGTGGATTTTGATTCTTGATTTTGGGATTTTGAGATTTTGTCCTTGATTTTGATTTTTAT
Source organism: Sequoia sempervirens (assembly GCA_007258455.2). Lineage (NCBI taxonomy): Eukaryota > Viridiplantae > Streptophyta > Pinopsida > Cupressales > Cupressaceae > Sequoia > Sequoia sempervirens. The sequence goes on along the minus strand of VDFB02047230.1, from coordinate 431,263,919 downwards.
TTTGATTTTTATTTTGAACAAAAAGACCCTAAGATGTTGGATGATGATCTAAGGGATAGCTTTGTTCAAAAGGATGATAATTTGAATATGTGTGAGGAGAAGGATGCATCTACCCACACCTATTCAAACAAGATGATTGTTTCACTAAGCATATGAAGAAGGATTCATCTACATACACTAAGCTAGACAAGATGATTTTGGAGAATTTGGACTAAGTATATGCAAAAGGATGCATCTACACATACCTAACCAAAGGTTTTTTGATAAATGTTCTCAAGGATCTAGTCTCAATGATTTTGATGATTTTGGTTTTGCCACAAAGCCTAGTATCAAGGATGATTTCAAGATTTTCCAAAAGGTGATTATGAGATGGAATTTGTTTTGATGTTTTGAAAGATGGATGGAAAAGATTTTGATGTGTTTTGATCCTACGAAGAACCTAAAAAGGTACACTTTGTTTGCATAGACCTAGGTATTGAAGAGCATGCAAATGCTTCCTAATGACCTTTGTAACCAAGACATGATTTAATTTGAACATTCATTTTTGGATTTCCAATCAATGATTTTGTGCTTTGGGATTTTGGAGTCTTCAACACATATGAAAGTTCATTTTGTTTAGCTTTGCTTAATGTCTTTATTTTACCAAAAACACTTTCTTCAATTAAGTTTTCAAACTAAGATGTCCAATGTCTTAATTTCTTCAAACCCCACAAGATATGTCTATGTGGAAATTTAATGAACTTAAGGCAAGGGTTTTCCTATTGTTTACTTAAGAAGAAAAATTGAGATATAATCCAATGCTTAGAAACCTCTAAGGATGTGAATCCCAAGGGAAAGCAATAACATATGGATTAAGTCAATTGTATTTGTTCTCAAAAGGGTTTGAAATTTGGATGATGTTAAGTGTTTGTTTCCATGATGTTTTCGATCAAGAAATGCATTTTGTAACCCAAGAATAAGTACAATCCTATGGATGTGTAAGACAATATTTGTTGGATTCCCACTTGGACAAGTCCAGCTATGCTTATCTCTAGCAGATGGTTAGATGCTTGACCCCACTGGCTCCCCTCCACGGCTCATTAACGTCAATCAGGGTAGCCAAGCATCAACACCCATGAAACTCCCATTGCATGCTTTCCATCTCTACTAGAAGACTGTAAAAGTGTGGGGTGGCTTTAGAACGACCGTTCTTGCACCAACAAATAGATTAAGGATTTTGGAAAATTCTAGCACATGGGTTTTAGTAAGGACTTTCCGTTCGTAGGAGTTGACCCAATGTGGCAAGAGTCCCCTTTCGGATCCATCTTGTCAGAGTCAACTGCATGATATTGGCGTTTCTTTCAATATCCACATTTATATCCCGGCTGGAAATACTCTTTGCTTTAGAGTGTTACCGGTTGAGTCGTTCCCTTGGGTGAGTACTTTTTCCCCAAGACAGGCCCTCTAGGATAAACAAAAGCGAATGAAGAACAATATTCGTAACTCAATCAATCCTTGTTGGCAACAAGGAGAGAGAATGTAAGCAACAAAGCCCCCCACTCACACTCGCACAATATTTTGTTCAATTTTAAGCCCAAATCGAAGTGTGGATGTGATTACTTTGTCTTAACCCAAAGTCATGGAAAAGGCCTTTTGATTCTCAAGATCGCTATAAAGCGCGAGAGAAACGCATACGTCCTTTTCCAATGGCTTTAGTCTAAGTAAGCCCTCACGAAAAAACACAACTACACTTGTTCTTTTTAAACCCTCAAAGCAATATGTGAGTTCATTTTTAGAGCACCAAAAAGACAAGTGATAAACATTTGTTCAATTTGTTAATCCCATAAACAAAATCTAGTAAGTTGTTGGTCCTAAGATTCTTTTTAATCCTTTTGTAAGAAATAAACAAAAAGAACTCTTTTTAAACCCAAATGAAAGCTAGTGTTCTAAGAAAAGAAGAAGATGACAAATTCCTAAGGGAGTGTTAAACAAACACTTAAGTGTTTAAAAACACTTTGATTAGACAAAGTATCATCACCATACTCCTCCTTCCTTTGCTTTCGTTTTCCAACCTAAAAAGAAGAACAACAGTTAAATTCTAGAAAAACACAGAAATTAAAAAGCAGATAATAGAGGAAGAAGCAATCATAAATTAAAAACACGTGCTAAAAATTAAATTCTCCCTTTTTGTTGTTTCCCAGCATCGCAACTCGTGAAGGCGTCGCTATTTTTTCCTCTCAGCGGTGCTCTTATAGCACCGCTTACCAGTTAGCGGTGCTCTATGTCAGGACAGAGAGCACGATTGCGTTGCACTTTTCTCCCAGCGTCACACTTTTCGAAAGTGTCACTATTTAGAATTTTTTGAAACTTTTGTAGATTGGTGAGTTCAGCGGCAGAGTTAAGAATTTGAAATTTTTGGCGGGATGAGTCCAGCGGTGCTCTAATAGCGACGCTGGTGAGCTCGCTGTGCTAAAACAACAATGCTGACGAGCTCGCGGTGCTAAAACAGCGACACTGACGAGCCCGTGTTGGAATTTCCTGTGTGTCAAGAAAATGCAGAAATTTCAAGGAAAAGTTAAAAATAATGATGTCAAGCCCTCCTTCTAGCGCCAAATGTGTGAACCATTTTCCTAGTACCTGCAAAACAACATGAATAAACGAGTTAGACAAGGAATTACAAGCTAAAATAAGGATTCCCCATAAAATCCATTTTCAAATTCAAAATAGGAAAGAAAATAAGCAAGAACGCAATAAAATTGATAAACCAAAGATTAAATCCTAATTTAAATAGCAAACACTTGATCCCATGGGGGAATTGGTGTCAATTTGATGTGAAAATTGGCCCTTTCCCAATCCCTATGATGAAATCTTGATGTGTTGAAGATGATGTTGATCCACTTTGACAAAAGATGATAAATGGTGAGAGCTCCAAGCCAAAATCTGCAAAAAGCCTAGCTAAAAATTCAAATGATGGATGAGAATGGCTAAGTATTTTAGCATGGTAACTTTGCTTGGATTGTGGATGATAAAATGAGGAGAGGAGCTCTTCATTTATAGGATTTCAAGATGAATGAATGCCCAAATTTGAGAAATGTGGGACTAACATTCATCCAATGATATGGTGCCACTTGTCAAGCTATGAATGGATGATGATTGTGCAAGATTTGGGGTTTGTGCCAATAAATGCCAATATTTGAAATTCAAATTTGTTGAAATGACATGTAAGAGGGAAGGGAAAATGCAATAAATGCCACTTGGCTCAAGGAAAAGGACATGTAAGAGATCTTAAATGCCTTGTTGGATGTACATGTTGACTTGGAATTTTTGAATTCAAATTGAGAGAATATTCTAAAAGATGCCTTGTGAGGAAAATAGAGATTTAATAAATGAATTAAATGTATTTTCATGTGCAACTTGCATTATCTAGAGGATGTGACATGAGATTAGATTAAATTAATCAAGGGTTAATTAATTTAACAAGAGATTAGATGATGTGAATTATTTGACTTAGATTTATGGATTTATTTAAATCAGATAAGAGAGGAATGTGATAAGAAGCTAATTAAATAAAGATTTTGATTTATTTAATTAAAAGGGATTGTGTTAGATTAAATCAAATAAGGTTTTAATTTAATGGATATACTTTAGAAATTTAATCAAATAAATTAATTATTTAATTAAATAGGGATAATTAGATCAAATGGATTGATTTAATTAACAAGAGAAAGTGACTTAATTAGATAAGATGATTTATTTAATTAAGAGATGAATATTGATGAATTTAATTAGATAGAAGAATTTGATTAAATGGTTAGATCGAGGGATGATTTAGGAAGAAATGATGTTAGTAAACCAGGATCAGATGCACGATGTCAATCATTATATTTTCAATGTCTACACCCTGCATCCAAACAAGGTCATGTACATGTACATATATATAAAATCAAAGCATTACATTGTGAAAAGGAATTGCAGTGTAGCAGGGCACTTGTGAACGAGTGATGATACACTGTCCTTTCATCACATCTATTCTAACAATTATAACATTAATGATGAAATAGCATTTCTAAACTAATAGATCATATCATAACATGATTTACTAAATCACTGCATCATAATATATTTATGAAATCAAATTAAACATCATAGAATCAATGTAATCATAATGTCATCAATTGAAGTAACATAATCCTCAATCAATCTAAACTAACCAATCCATCAAACCAAACCATAAGGAGTACAATCACAGTCATGAAGTATCAAACCAAAGCATAGAAAGAAAACAAGTCTAAACAGTAACATGAGGGGTATTACAAGTATAGTTACAATTATGAATTTTGAATTCACTATATATGAAATGTGCATGTACACTTGTAAATATTATAAGTGTTAAATGTCTACATGTATGTATACATTGATACCACAGTGAGAATGGGCATCAGGAAAACATTAGATGTTGTGGCTACTCGTGAGGCCTATGATTTTCAGGTTGTTTAAAAAAAATTCTACACAAAATGTGCAAACTTGAATATATATATATTTTAACCTAATTCAAGTATACATGCTTTAATTTTTATCTTGTAGGACTTTGTTAGTGCGACTTTCAGCCCTGACCCAAACATAGTTACACCTCCAAGAGGACATGTAGAGCAGGCTCCAAATCAAATGGTAATTTAATTTTTTTATTATATTTAAAGTCAATTATAAATTATGTATTCTGAATATAACTTTAATTTTAAATTTTAAATGGAATATATATATATATATAATATGAGCTAATACATGTTTTAAATTCTTTTTCTTTTATAGCATGAGACACATCTTGTAGTTGAGCATGTACAGACAGGTCCTAGAGAAGAGGGTGCACAACCTCAGAATACGATACAATTAAAATATGATAAATTATAAATTTAATTTAATTAAAACATTTTTAATTGTAGACTTGTACATCTAATTTCAAATTTCTTTGTCTTGTTTATGTAGATTGATTCAGAATTTAGAGGTTGCTTCAGTGCACCGGAGCATCAAGACCCAGATATGATGGTAATTTAATTTTATGATGAATTATAAATTAAATTGTCATTAAATCATTTTTCATTGTCTTACATTTGATTTCATCTTTCTCTTGTATAGAGTGTTTCAGGTCATCCGCATAGTCTGCATGGCATGAAGAGGTCTCTTGATTATAGAGACAATACATGACCTAGAAACATGATTTTATGGGTTATATTTGTTTATTTCATGGACTATATTTCTAGGTTCTCATGTACTCTGTTGGACTTTATATTTCATGGCTCAAGTACTTAGTTGGACTTTAGTTCATGGGTTGTACTCTGATGGACTTTATTTCATGTGCTTAATATATTGGTTTCATGCACTTAATATGTTACATAAATTATTGACTTCATTATTTTGAAATTTTATTTTACACGTGTACATTTATGCATTTTATGTTCATAGTTAAGACATTAATATAGGACATTAATGTGAAATTAATTATAAATATGAAATTAAAGTTGAAATTAATATGACATTTTAATATTTATACTTTACCAATTTAGTGATCTCATACATGATATACATGATATGTACATTCAATAATTAGCGATAATTAGTCAATGAACTTATTCAATTCACGTCAATCAATAATTAGTCAATAAATCATAATTTACAAACAAAGCAATTTGTTTATATACCAGAAAGGATAAAATTTTAAGAAATAAAAAAATACTATACAAGATTAGAGAATAAAAGCATTAATAAATTCTATAAATAATAGCATCCAACACTAATTTATAAGCTGTCAAAACAAATAATGACATCCAATACTAATTTATAAGTTGTCAAAACAAATAATGGCATCCAATACTAATTTATAAGTTGTCAAAACAAATAATGGCATCCAATACTAATTTATAAGCTGTAAAAACAAATAATGGCATCAAATACTAATCTATAAGCTATCAAAAAAAATAATAGCATCCAACACTAATTATAGGTTGTCTTAAGGGGATGTATTAAAGGGTCCTAATACAATGTCTTAAGGGGATCAAATAAGAGTATAATTGAGTATAAATATTAAGTGATATTAACAAGTATTATAATTTTTAGGGTGAGTCATCATAACAAATGATATAATTAAGTCTAATATTTAGGATATGTGCTAATACGACATGTCTTAAGGGGATGTCTTAAGGGGTCCTAATACGACATCTTAAGGGGATGTCTTAAGGGGTCATAATACATCTTAAGGGGATGTCTTAAGGGGTCATAATACAATGTCTTAAGGGGATTTCTTAAGGGGTCATAATACAACGTCTTAAGGGGATGTCTTAAGGGGTCTTAAGGGGATGCCTTAAGGAGTCATAATGCAATGTCTTAAGGGGTCATAATACAACGCCTTAAGGATATAATTTATTTAACAACAATGTATACATGATATTTAGTGATTATACAATCAAATATAAAGTTTCAAAGTATGAAAACATGCACATTTAACAAATAAAATATATAGAATATCAATTTTGATACATAGAAGTACATAGAGTATATAATTGTGTATGTACATGTATTTGTAATTTGTACAAAATGTTTAATTTTGTAAGTATGTATGTACATGTATGTCATCTCAAAATAATGTTTACAAAATTTGGATATGCCATCTGAAGAACATCTCAAACTCGTGCCCAAAATGTAGTAGGTCTTCACACCAGCTGATATCAAAAAGGTACAAGAAATATCAATGAAATCATCAAAACATACATATTTTAATTTATATAAAACTATATATATGTACACAATTCAAGTACCTGGATTTAAAAGTATTCCACACGTGTGTAGGTTGAATCCAGGCATCTTCTCCTTTTTGTTTCAAATTATGAGATCAATGCAATGATGGCTTAAGGATACAAAAAAGGATAATAAATCAATTTTAACTATTAATGTACAAGCAATATCAATATGTAATTGAAAAATGTATTTAAATATAATTTAACTTATAATTACCTATTTTTACCAAGTATTCCATGTTGTTTGGGTTGAATTTGCATGGACTGGATCCTTTTTATGATTATGGCTTAAGGATCTATAAAAGGACAATTTAAATCAATTTCAACTAATAACACACTTGACCAATATCAAAACATGTATTTAATCTATTTAAAAGGACAATATAAAACTAAAACTATATTTACCGATATTTACTTATTCCATTGTACCATTTGCATCCTCTCTTTTTTGCAATGCATCTATGATTGTCTCATGCTCTTCCATAGAAATTTTCCATAGCACTTTATTTTCAGGTCTTCCACAATACTGATCTAGTTTTATATTTTTTTCCACCACCAAATGTGAATAATGTATAATCTTTTTATGTGTTTCATAATCTTCGAATGCAGGTAGACCATTCTTCCTTGCCAAGTATTTTCGTAGCCAAGTGAAAAAAACCACCATCGATCCTATTGAAAAACATAAAAACCATCATCAAATAAGTTCTCAAAATTTTCTTAAGGGGATCAAAGACTTGTTCTAAAAAATTGCTTAAGGGGATCAAAAACTTATTATCAAAATTTGCTTAAGGGGATGTCTTAAGGGGATCACCATACCTGTTGGATAATGATATCCATCATCATCTTCTCAAGGTTCTATTAACTTATGTTTAGTCTCCACACAACGAGCCGACCAATATTTTGTTTGCTCTTCATTCCGCTTAGTTGCAACAACAACATACACATGTCTTGCAAACAAAATTTGATTTAATAACTTGTGCATATCCATATAAATAATTTAGTATTACAAAATAACTTAATAAAGTGAAATAAAATGAAATAAATTGAATTAAATTACCTTCTTGTACAAGTTATGAAACACAGTCATAGTCTTCAGATGCAAGCACTTGAAAATTTTCTTCAATAGTTCTTTCATATTCATCATGTGCTTGTGCAGGTGTCAACGATCTTTGCTCCCATTGTTCAACCCATTCTATATTTTCACATGCTTCCCAATCTCTTGAGATACAAAACTAGCAAAAACATGCAAGCTCCCTTGTCCAGATAGTCCATGTGCTTGTTGTCAAACTCCTAAATGAATGCCATTTAGTAGATCCACTGATTGTCTCATAGTCAACTCTAGGTACAATGTTCTCTTCTTCAACCAACCAAAAGAATCGATGAACTATAGAGTACTCACTCGAACCAGGTGTAGATAATATTGTATTACACCAATCCACAATCCCACGTGTATCTTTAAATTTTACTGCATCCTCGAATCTTAATTGTTCTCTAGTAAGAATTCTTTTGACATACGCACCAGCTCCATCATGTTCTCATTTACCATGCTCAGCTTCAAAAAAACTCCATATATGTTGGACATTAAGTTCCTTGTGAACCCTACTTAACCAATAGAACATTCGATCATTCTTGAACTGCCTCGTACAATTATCTAACCATATGAAGTGTTCTTTCATCTGGATTCCTCTTTCTATTAAATTTCTATAAAATATACTGAAACAATATTGAACAAACTCTAATGAGTGTAACCGGTTGTCACTCAAATAAAAATGATACTCCCTCAAAACATTTTTGTCATCCTCAGTGCTACCATTTGCATGTCTATAAAAAATATGGACAAAGATAGCTACTTGCACTTAATTATAATACTGTGATTGAATTTCCTCTTACAGAGCTAGAGTATAATTTTCCACAAAATCAACCACTGAAAGTATAGTACCAATTAGAAATGTGTTTCTACATGCGTGAAATTGGCCATCAAGCCATCGAGCATGTTGAGAGTGCATGACATATTTTGGTACAATCTTATTCTTAAATTCACTCATGAATGCATACACACTAACTTTTTATGTAACTAAATCACAACACTTTCCTATTTTCCCATCTTTTAAAGAATACTGAACATTTTTAAATCTTTTAACATCTACTAATTGTTGTCCAAAATCAATATCAACACTTTCATGCATACAAATTCTTAAGAATGAAATATTTCCACAGTCAATGCATTGTCCAAAAATACAAGAACTTAAATAAAACAATTTACCATTAGATCTTTCACAAAACAAACCTGAAATAAACTCCCTTATTGCTTTAGGTGGCATATTAAAACCACATTCCTATATAATCATGTTAGTATGCAAGGTACAACGTATATATCAAAAACCATCATAAAAATAATGAAATTGAACATGTGTTTTACAAAAACAAGATATTTGTTGCTTATTAATTTTTACATACCACGGTTTACATTTCTCAAAAGACCTTTGACTTATTTTAATATTACTAGGTAACACTAAATCACCACAAAATTTTCTATAAAATTCAGTCTTTGTTGTATCTAATAGGTGTTTTGGGTGAGGACCACAAACTTTGGACCCCACCCTTAATTTTAAAACATCTCTAGCATTAGATGAAACCCTAGTATTATCATGCCAATATTTTTTGATCAAAGATTTAATTTCAACATTCAATTTCATATCAGACCTCAAGAGTTGACCACTGAAACTCCAACATTGATTGATAGGATCATTTTATATTCTTTCTCTTCTTTTTGCCGCTCTTAGTAATGTTTTAGGATGTATTTTTAAAACTTCACTAATATTGCTTACCATTCTTTTATTCAAAGTTGCTTTATTAACTATAGCAGTTGTTATAGCTCTTCTTGCTGCATTTTTATCTTTAGATCAACTATTTTTCCCAATAGATTGAATGGCACTAGCAATAGTAGACATAACATGTTTTAAAGATTGATCTTTTCTTTTTGGTTTAACAAAAAAGCCCAACCTTTCCATTATTTTCTTAATTTTTTGCATTCTCATCAATTGCATCATTAGTTGACATTGAATTGCAAATTTTTTACAATAAAAGAACTTTTTGTATATTCTATTCGCATGTGTTCTTATTTTCCTCGAATAAATTTGACCAAGAAGATTATCGAAAACACCACTTTCAATTTTAAAAAAAGTATTTTCATTAAATTCAACATCACATTCTAGATTTTCATCTTCATCTTCATTTTCATTTTCATTTTCAACTTCAAAACGATTTACATTTTCATCTTCATTTTCATCAACAAAACGGTTTTCATTTTCATTTACATCAACAAAATGGTTTTTGTTTTCATTTTCAACAAAAGGATCATTCTCATTTTCATTTTCAATAAATTCTATAAAAGTTTCATCTCTTTGAATATTATCAATGTCAACATCATTAAGTCCAACATCTTGTAAAACTTCTGCATATGAATTTACCATTTCACTAACATGTGGATTTGAAGACATACTTGGATTTGTGCATATTGAAACATTTTCCATAGCAATGAAAGAGGGATTTGAAGACATAGTAGGACTTGCTTGAATAATCATATTCTTCTCCAAATTGACTTCTTGCAAATTAGCTTCATCTACAACCATGGTCTCCTCAATGTTTTCATCTTCAATAGTTGTGGAATTGGATGCTCCCCCATCATTCATTGATTTAATTCTCATTCTTCTTTGTATTTGTCTTTGTCTCTCCTCTTTTCTTGCTTCAATTTCTTCAAGAGTCAATGGCTTCCTCCTCTTATTACGAGCTTTATCTCCTATGATTATAAAATTCTCAAGCACAAATGAATGTCAATAGTGAAATTCTTCAAAAAATTCAATCCAAATTGGAAGTTGAAGACCTATAAGGACAAAATTCTTCCTCTTGTGTTCCTCAAAACCAGTAGAAAACTAGCACAATTCCACTTTAAAAACTGTTTTCTTCATGCTTCCTTTGAAAAAATCAATCCATATTGCAAGTTGAAGACCTTTTGTTCCTACAAACAAGTACAAAACTAACACAATTCCACTTCAAAAACGGTTTACATGATGCCTCCTTTGAAAAAATTAATCAAAAATGCAAGTTCACCACCTATAAAGATAATAGTTGATGAAAAATAGCTCAATTTTACTGCTCTCAGTCGTACATGTGAAGTTGCAGACTTCACAGTAAATTTTGACAATAAATTTAAATAAAATGGTTAAAAACAAATGGGACCTCGTTCCCAATATTAAATGTGGGGACCATTGAAAAAGGAACGAGATCCCATTTATAAAGTAGGATCTTGTTTCCCTATCAACAGTCATGGCATTTAATATTGGGAAACGGGATCCCGCTTTACAAAACAGGATCTCATTTTGTAAAGCAGGATCCCGTTTCCAAAAAATTGAAATTGGATTTGCTTTGTGGTCGGGTTTTTTCCTTGTATTTTGGTTCGGGAAAAGCATTGGGAATTTGAACCTAGGCCTTCAACCTAGTTTGACCTGCAAGTTGAAGGTCCCAACAATGTCAAAGAAAAATACCGAGTTTGGACATATGGCTGATGACTTTTTTTGCAGAATTTTTTGACAAAATTAAAACCCATTTTAGATGAGATAATGAAGATTCCAAATATGTCAATTTTTTTTACAATTGGATTATTTTTTCTATTTTTCAATTAATTCCTGATGGAACTAGTCCATAAACTTTAAATATCAGGGTTTTTAAATATTTTAATAACTTTTGATCAACGTAACATTTTGACAAACGGATTGAACAAAACTTCAGAAAATTCTTTTGAATTTAAAAATAATAATAATAATAATAAGTTTAGGTCATCTTATGTGTGTCGTACACGACAATTTTTCAAAACGACAAATATGTCATAAAAATTTAACAAAAAAAAAATTCAATAAAAAATTACAAAAAAAATCGAGAACAAGCTTCAGTGAGTCACAAATCTTTTCCCAAAAGGATTTAGAAAATATGATAATTTAGGTCAAAATATGGATGTCATACACATGCATGGTATGGTAAAAAAAAGTGACTTTTAAACAGTGGTTTTTAGAAACGCCTATTGAAACTCAATTTGTACAATCTGGGTATTGAAATAAATTACATATTTGGAAACTAGAATTCGAGTACTACATTTTAAGATTAGTGACTTTTTTGAAGATTTCATCTTTAAGTGCTTCAAATTTTAAGGCCAAATGTGTCAAATTCTAAAAATCAAGAAAAATACTTCCAGTTTTTGGCCAAAAAGTGGACTCAACTTCTTGCCAACACCCATGATAATGGCAGCGGCTATCCAGACCTAGGAATGCACCAGGGCATGGATGTGTCACTTCATGTTGCATAGCATGCCCTTAAAATACATACTGACATCCTCCGTATTCCGTAATTTTGATTCTTGAGCACACGATTCGTACAACGGACGAATAACTATAGGTATAGTTATTTGCAAATATTACTGTTAGTTGTAAGGGATTTTGGACTTAGAATAGTATGTTTTAAATTTGATCAATATTATTTTAGAAATCATTTAAATTTTATATTTAATAATATATTTTTTTCAACATTATTTAGAAATCATTTAAATTTGATTTTTGATAATAAATAAAAACTCATTATTTTATTTATATATAAAATAAAAGAATATTTTATGTTTAATAATTTTGAAAATGATTTAAATTATTTGATAGTTTAAATTATTTGAATTGTATTTAGATTTAATTTTTTTAATTATTTTATATTTAATATTATTTTTATAATTTTAATTTGAATGTGTATTTGTATTTACAGTTAATAATGTTAATTTTTTTTCTTTTACTTCGAAAAGAGTAATCAATATTATTTGGAAAGCCTAGTCTATTTATTTTATAGTTTTTTGTGTTTTTGATAAATTAACATAAAAATGTGTAAAAAATAATTTAATATATAGGGGAGAGGATCCTTAGATGATAGTCAGAATAGTCTTTTCTAATGGATTTTAATTTATTAAAAATTGCAACAATAAAAATAAAGATAAAAAAGCATGTTGATGTGGCATCATATTTGATGATGTGGCCCTGAAACGAAAGTTATAATCAAGGGACTTGCCAAATAAGTTGTAAAAAAATTGGACTGATTTGAAATTTCCGTGTAGGATTTTGAGAAGCACAAAGTTAGGGTGCACAACTACTGGGTCCTCTCCCCTAACATGATAATTATGAAAATAAAATTATCTTTTATGAAAGTCTTGTGAATATTTAGCATCTACATCCAACCTATGTTAAAATGAATTTCTTTATATTTAAATTTAGTTTCTTTATTTTGTAGTTTGTAGCAACAAGTAACTTGTAGTTACTTAGTGTTTTGTTTCTTAAATCCGTAACTTCTTAAGAATTTTGATTAGACTATTGAATATGCATTTTTCTTATGATTATTGAATTTCATGAGTTATAAAGTGAATATGATTAAATGTAAGATCAAAAAATAATATACATGTCATATTAAATAGAAATATTATGAAACTTATTTTATTCCAATATGTTTATTATACATTTATATTAGGTATGTTTATGTAGATATTTGTAATCACAACTTGTTTTATGAAATCTTAAGTCAAGACAACAAAGTAAAACATACAAATTCAAACAACAATATAAATAAATGTATAACATGATATCTTATAGTAATTCAAAATTTGTTTAGATGAAAAAACTCTTAAAAAAGTATTTCTCTCAATATTGTCTCATTTAGGGTTAGGGTTAAGGTTCAAATAGGGTTAGGGTTAGGGTTCTAGATTAAATCTTGAGGTTAGGTTTAGAATTAGGGGTAGTGTTAGGGTTAGGGTTAAATTAGGGTTTAGTTAGGGGTACAATACAATTAGAGTTAGCTTTAGGCTTCAATCAGGGTTGGCAATCAACTAAAAATAAGAATATGGCTCAATAAGGGTTCAAGTAGGGTGAAGGTTATGGTTTAATAAGGGTTCACTTATGAGTCATTTAGGGTTAGGTTTTATTTAGGATTAGGTAAAGTTAGGGTTTATTAGGATAAGGGTTATGTTTCATTTTGGGTCAAGGTTCAATTGATTAAAAATAGGCCCCTTGAGAAGGATATCTCTCGGTGTACTTTACATATATTTTTAAAATATAGGTATGCTAGTATTATTTTTATAATTTTGATTTGAATGTGTATTTGTATGCATCGGGGCATGGATGTGCCGCTTCATGCTGCATAGCATTCCATTGAAACACATTCTGACAACCTCTGTATTCCATAATTTTGATTCTCAAGCACATGATTCATACAATGGACAGATAACTATATGTGTAGTTATTTGTAAATATTACTGTTAGTTGTAAGGGTTTTCAGACTTAAAATAGTATGTTTTAAATTTGATCAACATTATTTAGAAATTATTTAAATTTAATTTTTAATAATATATTTTTTTCATTGTTTTATTTATATATAGGATAAACGAATATTTTATGTTTAATAATTTTGAAAATGATTTAAATTATTTGATAGTTTAAATTATTTGAAATGTATTTAGATTTAATTTTTTAATTTTTTATATTTAATATTATTTTTATAATTTTGATTTGAATGTGTATTTGTATTTACAGTTAATAATATTATTTTAAAAATGTTAATATTAATTTCATGAAATTTCCAGAGTCCATGACAATATTGTGAAAGATTTCTGGATTAAAACTGTGTGCTAATTTTAATCCAGAAATCTTAATGATGGATCAAATTTAAATGATTTCTAAATAATGTTGAAAAAATATATATTATTAAATATCAAATTTAAATGATTTCTAAAATAGTGTTGATCAAATTTAAAACATACTATTCTAAGTCCAAAAACCCTTACAACTAACAGTAATATTTGCAAATAACTATACACATAGTTATTCGTCTGTTGTACTAATCGTGTGCTCAAGAATCAAAATTACGGAATACAGAGGCTGTCAGTATGTTTTTTAATGGCATGCTATGCAACATGAAGCGGCACATCCATGCCCTGGTGCATTCTTGGGGCTAGATAGCCACTGCCAATGATAATGATGAAATTGACGAATTAGGTATTCTAGAGATAGAGAGCATGCAACATATAGTTTTTTTGTTCATGTATCAACAAACTGTTGTGGTGGAAGAGTCTGATTACACCCTTTTCAGTGAAGGAAAGGCTAGTTCTCATAGCTCCACCAGTAGCAATCCATTTGTATGTAGTGTGGCCAAAGTATGGGATGGGTATCTCATAGAAATTACTACCTATTCCAATGTTTCGCCTGCCATTTTCTTGGACTTGGTGGAAACCGTGCCATCCTCCAGTAGGCATGTCCATGATCAGCTCTACAAATCCATTGACTTATACCTCAAGGTAAGGTTTACTATACTTTCTTTTAAGTGGATGTTTAGTTTTAGCAATGTTCTTTGATGAAGCTAGATAATAATAAAATAAAGTAGCAACAATAGTCACTGTAATCTCATTGTGTTTGTAGGGTTTTTGTGTAGTTTGTGACACTATAATTAACATCAAATGATGTTGTATGAATGCTTGTGCACTTGTGACCAAAAAATTATGTAGTATATTGTGAACATAGAAATAAAGATATAGCTGGTAATCTTATTTAAAACTAGATTTTAGCCATTGTCCATTATCCTTGCTGCTTATTTATGTTTCATGCTCCATCTTTTAGTTGCTAGCCATACTAGGGAGTTCTTGGATAATATCCTCCAAAGTATTTTCTGACTCTAGGAAAAATGGTTAACTTGAAATGCAATTTCCAGTAAACTTGTGAATGATATATCAAATCACTATATTCCCCATTTTTATTTTCATGTGACTTTTACTCAGTCTCACCTGTTCATTAGTTTTTACTCCTAGCTCTATAAAATATGGATTTTGTTCAATGTGAAGATATTGTGTAAGGTGTCACTTGCATCAAAAGGTCTTGATTTTGAAAAAACAATCAAATCCGTAGAGATAAGGAAATACATAACTAGGAATTTCTTGTAGAAGTATTTTATTACATAATAACTTCTTTCCTGAATTTATAGCATGTAACAAAAGCATTCATGGATGCAGATTTATGTCAACTTTAACTGTGAGGGCTCTCATTAAAATATTTCATCTATCTACTAGATTTTTTCTTGTATTATCATCTTCTTGCATATCTCTTTTGTACTTTACAACATTCTCTCACATCCATTTGAAGTTAAAAACTACAAACATTATGGTATGTGTGGAGATATATAAAGCCTGACAAGAGTATGTATATCTTCTACTTCTGTAATTTCTTTGTTTAATATTCTCTCATTTTCTACATATTGCCTCTTATGTAAATTTCATTTAATTAACTTCAACAACATAAGCATTGATAACATGTTTGTGCATTCTTTCGCAGGTTTGGCCATTCTTTTTCATGGTGTTTTCTATGCTCCAAAACATCTATTCCAAACTTTCAAATGTTGTTATATGTTGATAAACAAAATAGAAAGGCTATATAAACTAACCTATTGACATCCTGCTCTACTGTATGTTGTTTCTTATTCACCTATACACAACTAAGTGTAACATGATATTTATTTCATCCTCTACTTTTCCTTGCTTTTACCTATTCCTTCATATTTTCCAAATTCTACAATTTTTGCATACTATTTTTCTTCTCATTTAATTTCCCTGTTCCACTATCTAGACAGTGGCTTTGTTTAAATATTTTCCCAACAAAGTGACAAACTATTTCAAGTACAATTTTATTGTACTATGGAACAAATCAGGAAAACCATGATAAAGCATGAAGATATGTTTAAAGAACAAGTCTAAATATTTTTAATTTTAAGATGTTTCTTTGTTGTAATGTATATTTCAAATAACTTAAGTACCTTTTGAGATATTCAACAAACTTATGTCCAGATAATTCTAAGATTATACATACATTACATGTTGATGTAATCCCAGAATATAGTTATATGTGTCAACTGTTTATCATTACAGGAAAACTTGCTTGTTATGTACCTATTGTTCATTTGTTTTATCAACATTATTGCTAAAATTTATCAAACACAACAAATTAAAACATAGCAATTCTAGAACTTGTTGGAAGGAACTTCACTGCCCAACTCTTGTTTATATACACGAA
Source organism: Sequoia sempervirens (assembly GCA_007258455.2). Lineage (NCBI taxonomy): Eukaryota > Viridiplantae > Streptophyta > Pinopsida > Cupressales > Cupressaceae > Sequoia > Sequoia sempervirens. Next base: position 431,247,019 of record VDFB02047230.1, on the reverse strand, counting down.
ATCTATATTTAATTTTATTTTTTTATAGATATCATAAATTAATATACTATCAATTAATTAGACAACATTTATAGATACCCTAAATTGTCATGACTGTGAACAACACTATTTATCTAACTTTCACCCTTCTTCCCTAAATGATTAAATAATACATTTTATTTAATTATTATCAAATTTTATATTCATCTATTAATTAAGTGATTTAACATTATTTAATTAATTCGTCCTTCTTGACTAATTAAATAAATTATTATTTAATTATTAGCAAATTTTATATTTGTCTATTAATTAAGTGATTTAACATTATTTAATTAATTTTTCCTCAATCATCATTTCTAACTAATTAAATAAATCTCATTTATTTAATGTCCTAAATAAATATAAATTATTTAATTATGTCAGTAACACTACTTATTCATCTAAATTAATTAAATAGTTATCTTTAATTATTTAATTAAGTCACTTTCTCTTCTCCAAAGTTGAATAATTAAATCAATTATTCAATTTCCCCAAAATCACTCAACATGGTCAATAAATAAATACGTCTTTGTTTATTAAAGTCAAACAAAACTTGCATTTTCCTCTCAAACATTAATTAATTATTAAATTAATTAATACATCCTCACATATCTTGATTGAATAAATCATGACTATTGATTTCTCAATCCATTTCCTAATCCCACTAATTTCTCTAATCCCATTAAACACTCAACATGATTTCTTCCATCCCATTAACACTCAACCTAATTTATTCAATCCCATTAAACACTCAATCTGATTTCTTCAATCCCATGAATCATTCAATCTAATTCCACTGATTATTCAATTTAAATCCTTAATTGGATCAACCAAAGGAGTTAACTAATCAATCTATTTCCTCTAAACGGTTCTAAACCGTTGATCGTGATCTTTCATTGTTGCATCTTGATCATTCATCTAAAAATCATAAATCTATAAAACAACCTTCTTCCTTCTAAAAAATGATTGAAGAATATACAAAATTTATGCAAAGAGGTCATTCTAAATTGACATTTTAATTATTGAGAGAAAATACACACACATCTTCAATCACCATTAACACATGCTTTGAAGCTTTTGCAACAACAATGGAGGCTTCGTAGTTGTAGTGTCAAAAATGTCGTCCATTACATTTTCACATTTGTTTGGGCCCTTGTGAACTAAGTGGACCTAATTGTGTCTTATTTGGGGTGTCAGAAAGTGTTTTTCTTACACTTTCACACTAATCTAGGGTTTCATTAATTTTTTGGGCTTCTTTATGCCTTATTTAGCCTTATTTTGCATCCACAAGCCTTAATTAATGCATCTTTTCAAGATTAATCCAGACACATATGTAATAACCAATTATAAATTATTATTCTGGATTGTATGGCCTAGATTTAGTGATTTGGGACTCATTCGCCACCTTGGGTATATGGGTCCCACCTAAGTTTTGAGGCCCCGATCTTGATTTCACATTAATCTAAGCATTTCTTGAAAAATGTGTCCCAAAGCCTAGCCTAATGGGACTCATAGGCCACTTCTGGTGTATTAGTCCTTTGTGGCTTAAACCTAAATTAAATTCAAATTCTTGGCAGGATTTTATTCTCTTAGATCTAATGTTGGCTTGTAGTGTTGTAATTTCAGGAAATTTAGCATAAACAAGTATAAATATAAGTCTATTTCACTCATTTTCCACCTAGAAATTTTCATTCAAGCAAGTGTGACCTAAGCACTGAAGAGCATTAAAGAGTGATTATTAAGCATTTTTAGAGCATTATTCAAGTATCAAGCATCATGCCAAAGTCATCATGCATCATGTTTGTTTAAATGAGCTAACATTTGTGATGTAGGGTTTCATGATTCAAGCAAGCATTCAAGTCAAGATCTACAACATTCAAGCAAGAGTCAAGATCCACATCGATTGGAGCCATCTCATACATCTTTGTAGCATTTTATTCTTAGGGTTTGGCGAGTTGCAACATATCATTTTGTTCATTCATCATTCCTCCTTTCCATTTGATTTCATTACAAGGTTTGATTACCAAAACAAGGTTTGACCAAGGAAAACCCCTTTCTAATAACAAAACAATATTTTTCCCTCTCTTTAGTGTGTGATTTGTAGATTTGGGTTGAAGAGATATTGAAGAGAAAGATTGGAGAAAATTTTTCAAAGTTGCAAAGTTATCCAAGTTATCGCCTTATTTAGAAGATCATTAAAAGACATCTATAGAGCGTAATTTAGTAGTTCAGATCTAGAAATCAGGTTGAGAAGACATAGCAGAGGTTAAAGAGATGATTCATACTTTGAATTTCTGAAAAAGATGAGCAGGACTGATACGCCACTCCTGGCATATGAGTCCCTATACAGGGATTTTTCTAGTTTTCAGGTGTTCCAGACTTGTCTCTACCAGATTCATGTTCCTACCCAAAAACCCTAATCTAGGACTAAATCACTCATCTATGAGTCCCAATGTGCATTAAATTTAACATTTTTATCATTTTAGGTCTTCATTCAAGTTGTTACAGGGTTCTAGGTGCCTCTCTGATTTCTCAGTTTACTATTCTGATTTGCATTCATTTCTAGGTCATTTAGTGAAGCTTTGCATATCATTAGGTTTAACATTAGGTCTTGCATGTTACTTGTCTTTCCAAGCCCTAGCTTGGTGGTGAACCCCTTTTTAGTCCTTAATCACACTCTAGGACATCCCTATTGCAGATATTTTCCCCCCATTCCATCCTTGGATTGAGGTCTATAGGGTTTCCTTGAATGAGAAGTGAAGAAAACTTGTTGCTCTATGCCCTAAACTATAGAGTGATAATTTTCTTCCTTTCAGTATTGATTCAAACGTAATCCAACATCAATACAAATTACACTTCAATATGGGGTGGTATAGCTATATTTCGTGAATTCATTTATGGTTTCTTGCTTTTATGCTCACTTTTATTGATTGAATTCATTATTTTACAATTCATTTCATGAGTATGGTTGGAATTTATACTTTTGCTTTGATTTGATTTGATCGATTCATTATTGATTTCCTTATACTATTTCTCCTCTTACATCAATTGGCATGCCCAATGGAACCTAGGTCCTTAACACTAATCTTTTGGAAAGTTTTTGTGAGCAGTTACAAGTTCTAGAACGCTAATGTCTTTTGTAGAAAATGTTATTGCTAATTGAAACATGAAAATCCCAAAATTTTCATGCAATCATTTTTATAGTTTTATTGCGGTCGTACTAGGTTTTACCATGGTCGTACTAAGTTTGACTGCTAATTTCATTTTTACCGCTATTGTTTGTTCTGCTTGTAGGTTTATAACAAAGCTAAATTTTGTAGGGCCACTTTCATTCTAAACAAGTCTGCGGCCATAATTTATTTTGACCACTATTGTTTGAAATGGTTGTTGTTTCAAAGAAAAGTCTACTACTATACTAAATAGATCCATTATTGTTCTATTTTCTATCTTGTTTCAATCTACCAAGTTTCTTTGGATTTTTCGATTTGTCTAACCCTAACTATTGATTGTTTGTTTTGTTTGGGAGGTGTTCTAACATTGTTGGTGCAGCCCTTGTAGGATTATGGCACATTTTTCATGTGAACAACTAACATTTTTCTTGCAGAGTTGACGAGCAATCAAAGGCCTTTAAATTTTTAAAAAGCTTTCTTAGTTAAAACACATTTCATTTTGGTGCTCCTAAAACTAAATTATCTCACATTTCATTTTGTTGTTCCTAAAACTGAACAATCAAATCTCACATTTTGTTTGGTGCTCTTAAAACTGAACAATACAAATCTCATATTTTGTTTTGGTGTTCTTAAATCTGAACAATACAAATCTCACATCTCGTTTTGGGTGCTCTTAAAATTGAACAATCAAATCCCACATTTCAATTTGGTGTTATTAAAACAAACTCATCTTTTCAATTTGGTGCAATAAAAAAACATGACTTGAGACATTTACTTTTGTGCATTATGATGTGGTTACAAATCATTCATGTTTCAATTTGGTGCTATAAAAATGAACAAATTGTCTTTTCTGGTTACGATGGGTTTTTATCCTCAAGTGTGGAGATGAACAAAATTCTCAAACTTTGAAAAAGGGTTTGATAGCAATAACAATTGGATTTTTTTTCCTTCAAAACTCTTATTTTATATCCACTCCTTTTTAATTTCAAATTATCCTTTTTTCCACCTAAAATCATCTCCAAAGGTCTTCAAAAATATGTTTTAATAAAAATTTATTTGGCCTATATCAAAAAAATGTAATAATTTATTCAAGTTGTCCCTTTTATAAAATTATAAAATAAAGTTACTGGACCACGTAAAATATTATTACTAAATTGTTTTCCTAACTTTATCTCTTACCATACACAAAATAAGAAATAGGCTACGAGTCTCGTAGATAAACTAATTTTGAAAAGGGGACATGACAAAGGAAAAAAACAAAGCAAAATATGAGGTAATGCAACTTTGCAACCATTACATTTCTTGATAATAAACTAAAAGGAACACATCCATTGTTGCTGGTAGCAAGCATGGATAGTGGTGCAGGAGCACCTAGGAAGCATGATGAAACACCTGGCAAAATTTGAAGGTTTAGGAAGGTTTTTGTATTTTAATGCTTTACGGTCATGTTGACCATTTGGTTTTGAGTTGGTAGAGTTAGAGCATGTTTGAGTGAAGGTTGTTTAGTGGTTCATGATTCATGGGTGAGTTTCTCAATTAGTTTCTCTAGGAGTTGAAAATAAAGTCTAAAATGTTGCATTTGAGCAATTTTTGCCTAATGTGGTGGTTATGTCTAACCAAGGGAAGAGTAACCACTTGGTGAACCTTTAAAAGGGAGCTCTCGACCTGTTTGAGAGGTTGGAAGAATTTGGAACATTTGAAGTTTTATGAGAATAATAAAAAGACAGTGATTTTGGTGTGAAAATTCTATTTTTTTCTGTTCTTGTTTTTGTAACAGCTATTAAATGAATTGAAAGAGGAATTTTGGTTTGATTAGCATGTAGTGAAGTCTCTGGAAGTATTGTTTTGGCACAATAGATAGTTAGTCAATCATTTTCAACTACTCTTGTAAATTTTGTGTTTTCTTTTATCTGTTGTCTTGACTGGAAAACTGTGTAAAAATGGAGTTTTAGGCTGCATTCCCTCTGTACCAAGAAGTATGGACTTGTTGGGAATGTGTCCAGGCTCCATGTCTATACATATCTTAGTGGTAGAAGTCATTAGGAGTTCTGAAAGCATGCTCAAATTCTTTTCCTAGGCGAGACTGTTAGTGCCCGGCTTGGAAAAGACAGTCAAAGACAAATCCTAACATGGCAGGGGTGTCAAATCCTTAACAAACTAAGGTGTGTGATGAATGCAGGAAGCCTTGAGAAGGTTTGGGAAAGAAGACAGATTCTTCATCAAAGCATTTAAGGCTGGAAGAAGCAAACAATCCAAGAAATGATCAATAAAAGCCCTAATTCTTGCAAGATCAGGGTTACACTTGTGTACGGACAGTGAAGGTCCAAAACCCTAAAAATCTTCAAGAGCTTGGAAAATGAGCCAAGGTGTCAGAAGGGAGTTTGGCATAATCTATTGAAGGAGAGGAGTATTAACCTATTTTCTCGGGTTAGGAGGCCTAAAAGGGGCTCAAGGCTAGTAGCCCTTCCTAAACCCTAGAATAGGGTTTTTGTGAGAGCGATGGAGAACTGGTGAATGGAGGTTGATCAGGAACCTTTGTAAGATATTTTTGAAGCCATGGAAGCTTTTCACACCCCTGCATCAAGTTAGGAAGCATTTAGAGGGTCAACTAGTCTTTAGGAAGAATAAGGGCTAGTGAGTGGATGTGAGGAAGAGCACCAAGATTGGCTTGGTTAAGGCATTTGGAAATGATAGTAGGTTTGGCCAGAAGAACTAGGGGTGCCTAATAGGTATTAGGACCTATAGGTTTTGAAGGTGGAGAGTGACACCAAGGGGTTCACCAAGGTGAAACCCAAAGCATTGAGACAGCGATTGTCTTAATCCAACCCTTCCCTATCAGATTGGTATCAGAGCAAGTTAAAGATTTGGGAAAGAAAATTGTATGTCTGAGGTTGAGTCAAGTGATTCTTCCACCATGGTGACAAATGCAGAACTGGCCAAGATGGTTGAAGAGCAAGAAGAAGACAATAAACAGTTGAGGGAAAGAATAGCCCAACTTGAGGTAGCAGTGAGGAGTGCACAGTTTGTGGGAAGAGTTCCAAAAGAAGAAGAGGTTGCAGAGGAAGATAAGACCCCTGAACCTAACCCTGTTTTGAAGGAGGAGCCTTTCTTGAAGGCATTGAAAGCCTTGAGTGGAAAAGCACTTGAAGGCATACCACTTTGTAGTGGAAAGATGGAAGCAGACCTAGTCATGGATTGGATAGAAGGCATGGAGAATCACTTTGAGTGTGATGGAGTCATTAAAGCACTGAAGGTGAAGGTTTCTAAGTCAAGATTGAGAGGATAAGCCTTGACATGGTGGAAGTTTATTCAGACAGAGAGGGAAAAAGAAGGCAAACAGCCCATATCAACTTGGAAAGGAATGGTTGCTAAAGTGAAAGAAGCTTACATGCCAGATGACTATGAGATTCAATTGCACAAGAAGAGGCAAAGCCTAAGGTAGAAAGACCAAGATGTAAACACTTATACTGAAGAGTTTCAAAAGCTTTGTATGAGGTCTAATGTGACAGAGGATGAGAGTCTCAAGGTGGCTCGGTACCTAAATGGTTTGAAGTGGAATATCCAAGAAGAGATGGCTCTTCTAAGTCCCAAGACAATACACCAATGTTATCAGTTGGCTATCAAGATTGAGGAAAGGAACAAGAGGAAGCAAGATCAATCTTCTAGGGGCAAAGGCAAAGGTAGAGATCAAAGAGATCAAAGAGGACAGCGTGGTGGCTACCAAGGTAGAGGCAGTGACCAAAGAAATCAAGGAGAATCAAAACTCACTAAGCATGGAGGTGAAACATATTCAAGAGGAGGATTCACCAGAGGAAGAGGAGCTCAAGCAGGTTCAAACAGAGGAAGAGGAGCAAGCAGGAGTAGTTCCTATTTTGCAAACATGAAGTGTTATCATTGTAACCAACTAGGTCACCGTACTTATAGATTCCTGGAGAAAGCTTCCTCATCAAGCAATGCAAAAAGAGTGGCCTATGCACAAGAGGACACCATGAGTCCTAAGGCAACTAAGATCAGTCATATAGAATCTAAAATTGGAGAGAATCTGATGTTTAACAGAGTTTTGATCAGGTAGCCAGTCAAAGAGGAACCTAAACAAAGAAGAGCTCTTTTTAGAGTAAGATGCAAGATACTTGGGAAAGTGTGCAAATTCATAGTAGACTCAGGTTCAACAAATAATATAATCTCAGAGGAGGAAGTAACTAAACTGAAATTGGAGAAAGTACCCCACACTAACCCCTACAAGGTCACATGGCTGAATAAAGGGCAGAGTGTTTTGGTTAATGAGCAAGTAACGATGGAATTTTCAATTGGAGGGTATAAAGATAAGCTAGTTTGTGATGTATTACCCATGGATGCATGCCATCTACTACTAGGCAGACCATGGCAATATGATAGGAGTGTTATGTATGATGTGAAGGAGAATACCATTTCATTCAAAAAGGATGGAAGAACCTTCAAGCTGTAGTCACTATCAGAAGAAGATGAAGGACAATCCAAGACACCTAACATCATGTAGAGTAGTGGTAAGGAGTTCCTTAAGGACCTACACCAAGGGAATGAAGGGTATGTGGTTGTATTACAGCCTAAAGAAGAAGACAAGGCTAAAAAGACAGTCTTACCAACAGCAGTCCAAAAGTTACTTGATAGGTACAAGAGTATAGTCAGTGATGGTACACCTACAACTTTACCACCAAAGAGAGCAATAAGTCATCAAATTGACTTCATACCTAGAGCCTCATTGCCTAACAAAGCAGCATACAAACTTACACCTGAGCATAACCTAGAGGTAGCTAAGCAAGTGCAAGAATTATTGGATCAAGGCTTGATTCAAAAGAGCATCAGCCCATGTGCAGTGCCAGTGGTTTTAGCAACCAAGAAAGGAGGTAAGTGGAGACTTTGTACTGATTCTAGAGCAATAAATAGGATCACCATTAGGTATAGGTTTCCTATTCCTAGAATTGAATACCTGATGGATTGTCTTGGAGGAGCTCAGTTCTTCACAAAGTTGGATCTCAAGAGTGGATACCATCAAATCAGAATTAAGGATGGTGATGAGTGGAAGACAACTTTTAAGACAAATGATGGGTTATATGAGTGGAAAGTGATGCCATTTAGCCTCTCAAATGCCCCTAGCATGTTCATGAGACTAATGAATGAAGTGCTTAAGGATTTCATAGGGAAATTTGTGGTGGTATATCTTGATGGCATACTAATTTTCAGTAAGACAGCAGAAGAACACTTGAAGCATGTGGAGATGGTTCTTAGAAGGTTGCAAGAGGAGAAGTTGGAAATCAATCTTGAGAAGTGTGAGTTCTTCAAGCAAGAACTTGTGTACTTGGGTTTTGTAGTATCCAAAGGCTCATTAAAGATGGATCCAAGCAAGGTGGAAGCCATCCTAAACTGGCCTACACCAACCACAGCAACAAAGGTAAGGAGTTTCCATGGATTGGCTCAATTCTATAGAAAATTTATAAGGGACTTTAGTGGTATATGTGCACCAGTCCTAGATACTATCAAAGGTGGTCTGAAAACAAAGTTTAAGTGGACTCAAGAGGCTGATAAAGGGTTTGAGAAACTGAAACAAGAAGTGGCAACTCAACCTATTCTATTATTGCCTAGTTTTGATAAGTTGTTCAAAGTTGAGTGTGATGCAAGTGGAGTAGTAGTAGGAGGAGTACTTAGTCAAGAAGGTAGGCCTGTGGCCTTCTTTAGTGAAAATCTCAATGAAGCCAAGCAAAAGTACTCTACCTATGATCTAGAATTATATGCTTTAGTGCAGTCCCTTAGGAATGGAGGCATTATTTGTTACCCAAAGAGTTTGTGGTTTTTACTGATAACCAGGCACTTAGTTATATCAACACCCAGGAGAAGTTGAGTAATAGGCATTTGAAATGGATGGAATACATCCAAGCCTTCACATTCACTATCAAGCACAAGAAAGGGCAAATGAACAAGGTAGCAGATGCATTGAGCAGAAGGTTGTTGACAATCCAAGAGATACAGCTGAAGAGCATTGGATTAGAGAGTTTCAAAGACCTCTATGGTGAAGATGAAGACTTCTCAGAGGCTTACAAGGTATGTTCTGATTTTGAGAATCATTTTCATAGCCAATATTCTGAGTATACATTGCAAAATGGACTGTTATGCAAGGGTAATCAGTTGTGTGTTCCAAGAGGGTCAATGAGGGAAAATCTGATTCAAGAAAAGCATAATGGCAGTCTTAGTGGGAATTTTGGCATCAATAAGACTTTAGAATTAGTGAAAAGGTTTTATTATTGGCCTAAGCTGGCAAGAGATGTTAGAAGGTATGTGGAACAGTGTGTTGTGTGTATGAAAGCTAAGGGAGGAGCTAGCAATGCTGGTTTATATCAACCCCTGCCCATTCCTAACAGACCATGGGAGTGTGTGAGCATGGATTTTGTGGTAGGTCTTCCTAAGACCAAAACTGGTTTTGACAGTGTTTATGTAGTAATGGACATATTTAGCAAGTTGAGTCATTTTATTCCCTACAAAACTACTCATGAAGCAAGCTACATAGCTCACCTTTTCTTCAAGGAGGTTGTGAGGATCCATGGCTTACCTTTAAGCATAGTTTTTGACAGAGATGTGAAGTTCATGAGTCACTTTTGGAAGACTCTATGGAGCAGATTGGGAACAAATTTGTCATTTGGATCAGCTTACCATCCTCAGACCGATGGTCAAACAGAGGCGGTTAACAGAGTGTTAGGTAATCTTTTAAGGTGTCTAACCAAGGATTATGGACAGACATGGGATATGGTTATTTCCCAAGTTGTGTATGCTTATAATGACAGTGTCAATAGAACTACAGGGAAAAGTCCTTTTGAGGTTGTGTATGGGATGCACCCAAGAGGAATTTGTGAGCTCAGAGACCTTGGATCTATGGAGAATAGGAGTGGACATGCAGAAGACTTCAGCCAGACCATGAAGGAGATCCAGGAGCAGGTCAAGAAGACAGTTACTGAGGCTACACAAAAAGTGAAGGAGAAGGCAGATATGACAAGGAAAGATGTGCAATTTCAAGTAGGGGACTATGTTATGGTCCACTTTAACAAGTGAAGGTTGCATAAGGGAATGTCAACCAAGTTGCAAATGAAGAGAGTGGGTCCATGTAGGATATTGGCCAAGTATGGGAAGAATGCATACAAGGTGGAATTACCATCAGATTTGGGCATCTCTCCAGTATTCAATGTTGCTGATTTTATCAAGTATAAAGGAACAGTCAGTGATGTGGATCAAAACAATTAGGAATTCTTCAAGGACATCAGCAATGAAACCTTTCCTCATCAAGACAAGCTTCAGGCAAAGAAGATCTTGCAGTCAAGAGTGCAGAAAGCTACAAGACATAAGGTATACATGGAGCACCTTATCAAGTGGAAGAACAAGCCAAAATCATAAGCCACTTGGATACATGAAGATTAGTTCAAGAAGTTTGGTATTGACCTATCATTTGTCTCTCCTTCCTCTCTTTATTTGTTTGGGCAGAGAGGGGGAGAATGGTGCAGGAGCACCTAGGAAGCATGATGAAACACCTAGGAAAATTTGAAGGTTTAGGAAGGTTTTTGTGTTTTAATGATTTAAGGTCATGTTGACCATTTGGTTTTGAGTTGGTAGAGTTAGAGCGTGTTTGAGTAAAGGTTTTTTAGTGGTTCATGATTCATGGGTGAGTTTCTCAATTAGTTTCTCTAGGAGTTGAAAATAATGTCCAAAATGTTGCATTTGAGCAATTTTTGCCTAATGTGGTGGTTATGTCCGACCAAGGGAAGAGTAACCACTTGGTGAACCTTTAAAAGGGAGCTCTCGACCTGTTTGAGAGGTTGGAAGAATTTGGAACATTTGAAGTTTTATGAGAATAATAAAAAGACAGTGATTTTGGTGTGAAAATTTTATTTTTTTCTGTTCTTGTTTCTGTAACAGCGGTTAAATGAATTGAAGCATGATGAAACACCTGGCAAAATTTGAAGGTTTAGGAAGGTTTTTTTGTTTTAATGCTTTAAGTTCATGTTGAAAATTTGGTTTTGAGTTGGTAGAGTTAGAGCATGTTTGAGTGAAGGTTGTTTAGTGGTTCATGATTCATGGGTGAGTTTCTCAATTAGTTTCTCTAGGAGTTGAAAATAAAGTCCAAAATGTTGCATTTGAGCAATTTTTGCCTAATGTGGTGGTTATGTCCAACCAAGAGAAGAGTAACCACTTGGTGAACCTTTAAAAGGGAGCTCTCGACCTGTTTAAGAGGTTGGAAGAATTTGGAACATTTGAAGTTTTATGAGAATAATAAAAAGACAGTGATTTTGGTGTGAAAATTCTATTTTTTTTGTTCTTGTTTCTGTAACAGCTATTATATGAATTGAAAGAGGCATTTTGTGGGTTTTATTAGCATGTAGTGAAGTCTCTGGAAGTATTTTTTTGGCACAATAGATAGTTAGTCAATCATTTTCAACTACTCTTGTAAATTTGTGTTTTTTTTTATCTGTTGTCTTGACTAGAAAACTGTGTAAAAATGGAGTTTTAAGCTGCATTCCCTCCATACCAGGAAGTATGGACTTGTTGGGAATGTGTCCAGGCTCCATGTCTATACATATCTTAGTGGTAGAAGTCATTAGGAGTTCTAAAAGTATGTTCAAAGTCTTTTCCTGGGCAAGACTATTAGTGCCCGACTTGGAAAAGACAGTCAAAGACAAATCCTAATGTGGCAGGGGTGTCAACTCCTTAACAAACTAAGGTGTGTGATGAATGCAGGAAGCCTTGAGAAGGTTAGGGAAAGAAGACAGATTCTTCATCAGACCATTTGAGGCTGGAAGAAGCAAATAGTCCAAGAAATGATCAATAAAAGCCCTAATTCTTGCAAGATCGGGGTTACACCTGTGTACGGACAGTGAAGGTCCAAAACCCTAAAAATCTTCAAGAGCTTGGAAAATGAGCCAGGGTGTCAGAAGGGAGTTTGGCATAATCTATTGAAGGAGAGGAGTATTAACCTATTTTCTCAGGTTAGGAGGCCTAAAAGGGGCTCAAGGCTAGTAGCCCTTCCTAAACCCTAGAATAGGGTTTTTGTGAGAGCGATGGAGAACTGGTGAATGGAGGTTGATCAGGAACCTTTGTAAGATTTTTTTGAAGCCATGGAAGCTTTTCACACCCCTTCATTAAGTTAGGAAGCATTTAGAGGGTCAACTAGTCTTTAGGAAGAATAAGGGCTAGTGAGTGGATGTGAGGAAGAGCACCAAGATTGGCTTGGTTAAGGCATTTGGAAATGATAGTAGGGTTGGCCAGAAGAACTAGGGGTGCCTGATAGGTATTAGGACCTATAGGTTTTGAAGGTGGAGAGTGACACCAAGGGGTTCATCAAGGTGAGACCCAGAGCATTGAGACAACAATTGTCTTAATCCAACCCTTCCCTATTAGATAGTATAGATGATAGTTGCATAAAGGCATAATTCTTCTAGAAAAATTAAAAAATCAAGTAAAAGCAAGATGAACAACTTGAAGCAAGTTGTTTTCACATGTTGTAAGCCATGTATGGGAAGGAAAAGTGCAGTTTTGTTCCATTTAAATGAGCAATGGATGAAGCATGTGTGGGTAATATTAGCAACACTCTTGCAAGTTCTAAGATGTTGTATCACATGTAAAATGGTTGATTGAGAATGTGTACAACACTGGTGGAAGTTTATTTGGGTGTTGTAAGCATGTGATCCCCATTTTTGCATGAAGAAAAGGCTTCTAGCAAAAGATTAGCAAGTTTTGCTAACATAAGTAGTACTATTGCAAGTTCTTGGGTGTTGTGAAAACATATATACTTTGGAGAATGAGCATGTGCTTGAGTGTTGTAAGCATGTATCTTCTTGTTCCATTACTATTTAATTCATTGTAACATGTAACACTTGTTATAAGCAAGTAAAATTGTGGCATACTTTGAGCATCACAAGAAGTTGTAGTTTCAACACAAGCTGATACACACAAAAATATCACAAAACAAAAGAATTTTCCTATATCCCAAATTTACTTTTGTGGAATCAAAAACTCTTATAACAAAGAAGGTATGATTCAAATGGATCTGAAAGTGTTAAGAGAACTTGTATATTCCTGAACATATTAGATAAATTTGAATAGAAAAGCTATGTTCCACAACATTTCAAAGACATGAACAAGGGGATAGCAAGGGACGTGTTTCGAGGACAACAATTCAAGGGCAATTTTTTGGGGAAGACGAGGGGATGGCAATATATATGATTTTTTAATATACATATAATTTTTTGAAAATATATTAATATCCAACAATAACATCCATATAATAGTAGAGATAGAGGGGAGATACTCAAATTTAATCATGACAATAGCATAATAGCAATAAAATTTAATCATGACAACGATATACTAGCAGTATAACAGTAATTAAATAATGACAATGGCATAACATTAGTATACCACAATATAATAGAAATAAATATTAAAATTTAATCAATAATTCAATGATGACAATAACATAAAAGTAGTTTATATTTTAAACTTTAGGAATTAAAATTATAATTCAATGTTTAAATTCAAGTCTCAAACAATCAAACTTCAAAATACAACTATGCCTCATCTAGGCTACCAATATCTAAAGACAAAGACTCTATGTCACTCTCTGGTTGAAGTTGTGGTTCATCCAATGGAATCTCGACCAATCCCTGTTGCACCTCCTCCTCATCAATTTGTCTAACATCTTCAAGATTATTATCGCAACATGTTGTTGGAGTCTATCACTACTCAGTAATTTGTCAATGTTGAAGGCTCAAGGCACTATGAATTGCAAAGTTATATTTCTACCCGTTTAGATGTAAGCCTATTTCTCTTGATTGAGTGGATGAAACCATAGACCTGGACCAATTCCTCTCTACAGCAAAGGAACTAGCAATCTATGAGAGTAGACAAATAGCAAGTTGTTTCAACTCTAGTGTGTCCTTCCCATGAAATTTCCACCATTCAATGGGTTTTTTTTGTGCAATGGTGACTCTATCCATCCTGGTCTCCAATTTATTGAATGTAAGACCCTAAAGATCAAAAAACTGAAGCCATTGCTCTAAAAGTATGGTTGTCTCTTCATTGCTATACATATTACAAAGGGCCTTCATAAACCCCTCCATTACCTCATCATCTTCAAAAGGAAGAATTTAGCCAACTCAAGGTGCATACCACTTGGGATTTAGAGCATAGTCAACCATATGAAGAGTGGTGTTCATTGTGTTCCACCTCTTTGTGACAATAGGCCTGATATGCTCCTCATAGAATTGTAATCCAAGATCCTTGGCATAATTTTCTTGCTTCATTTGATCAAACATGCTATCAAAAGTCTCATAAATCTCTCCAAGGCTAGGAGAGTCTATATCCACAGACCTGATTATCCCCACAATAGGGGATAGGATAGAGAAAATATATCTACAATAAAAATTTAAAAATTATAACATTAACACTATTAATAATGTAAATTTAAAATTTAAAATAAAAAGTAAAACAAATTAGAAACTCAAATATATTAATTTAAATTGTTAAATATAATATTCTTACCTAATATTGGACCACCAAGCGTCATTAAGCACCCTTTCTTTCACCACCTTTCCTTCTCCTGTCTTTGATTGAACCCACTTTTTCCACTCTCTACAAACCACCATGGATTGTAGAGCATCTTGCACCTCCAACATCCTCTCCAGTAAAATAAAATAGCTAGAATATCTAGTCTATTGATAAATTCCTTCTTTGAATAAGATCATAATAGCACAAGTGAAGTGTGATGGTTAGATACAAACATTTGTATGTCTCTAGCTTCAACCATTGCTATCTTCACCCAATCTATTTTTCCAATGTCTTTCAAAGCATGTACGCAGCTTGGAGTCAAAAAAATATGTTTGTAAGCACTCTCAACCATCAAACTAGCTAACTTATTTCCGTAGGAAAAATATGTTCATTAAATGAAAGCATAATTGAAGTAGTTAGAATCTAAAAACACTTAAAACTTACACAATTGAGATCATACAAACCCATACTCAATGAAATTATCTTGCAAAAGCTTCAAATATTTAATCTAAAGAAATGAATACAAATTCAAAGCAATTAAACCACAAGAGAGTGCAAACCTTCAATCCCATTGTGGATTGATGCAAATTTGTGATATGGGTTGCTCAAATTGTGAATAATCCATGTTGCAAAAGTTTGATGAGAGGGGTGATTCACAAAATAGGTGTTCTAAAATGCTCAAGGTTGGCTTAAGAATTCTAGAGAGTGCCTATGCTTATGAGGACTATGAATGAATTTCTTGTTGGAGAGGCTTTGTTTTATAAATTTTAGGAATTTTGATCAACAGTCAAGTTGATTGAAACTCAAGATCGATGGATGAGAGGAAATCAAAGAGATGAGGGAATATCAATGGAACTAAGGATTCATGAGAGCCTAAAATATCCCTAATTTTATAGAAAAGAGGTTGAAGATATTTTTAATTGGAGGTAAGAAGATATTTGAATTTGAATTGGGAATATTCTCTTTTTGAAAAAGGAATATTCTTTATGCAAGTTGGAGGGTTGGAGGAAATTAGTCAATTATATAATTATGAAAATCATTTAATTGTGAGGACAAGAACAATTAGGATTTTAATTAAATAATTGGGAATTAGCATGAAAATGGTGAATTAATCAAATAACCTTAATTATTCAATTAATAGGGGAATAAAGTGAATTTAACTAAATAGTTGGAATTATTTAATTAAATGGATGAATTAGGATGATAATGAGGAAAATGATGTTAATTAGTGAAATCGAGATGTGTGATATATTTAGGACAATTTTAGGTGTCTACACTTATAAACACAAGTTGAATCTATCACAACTTGCATAGCATGAGAAGATCCAACCTCCTCTATGGCCTCCTTCAAAATGGAAAACTGGTAATCAACATCCTTATGTTTCCTAAAAGAATCAACAACTCTAAAAAATTATGAAACAACAAGGCATGTGACAATTATATTATTAAGTGGCCAATGTTGAATATTAGTCCACCCATTCATGACAATGAAACAACCAAACATAATCCATATTTGTTTCATCTCCTCCATCAACATGTTCACCTTTGAATATTGTTTGTTGAGGAGAGGGTAAGTGCAAAAAGATGGGGGTCCAAAAAGGGGGCTTAAGTGGCTACTTTTTTTTTGAAATCAAGGAATATTGACCTTGGACATGAAATTGAGGATAGTTACACTCAAAATTTTGATATGCAACAAAAAAAAGGATCATAGTGCTCCAAGTCTACTTTCTAAACTACTAATTTTTTTTTTAAATGGTTGAGATTAAGGGGTTCAAAAGAGGGGACCACAAAAATTGGAGTTTTTTTGTCAGAAAAAACATAACATAGCAACTTTTGTGGCTCCCTAGCACGGTTAAATTTTTTTTAGTATTTTTAAAATTATTTCAGTGAGAAATTAGCTAACAGTATGTAGTTTATGCTCAATTTTTTTAATAATCTTTTAATGAATATTTGTTTTTTTACTAATTTTCAAAGTGGACACTTCCTGAAAAATTGAATTTTGGTCGTGCTACCCCTATAAATTTTGAAAATAATTGAAAATATTTTTTCTAATATGTGTAGAATGGAGTCTAGTTTCTAAAAATGTAATTTATTTGAAATTTTGATCAACGGTTAATTTATAATGAAAAAAAACCAAAGACTAGTTTTTACCAAAAAAAAAACACAAAAACAAAAGAAATTATAGATCAAAGGCTTAACATTTTAAAAATGTGAAAAAAATTACATCATTAGATAGCTAAGAGAGAGTCTAACATTATCCAGGTGTTTTATTTGTTCAAACATGAAACATGTGCAATCTTGATGGTGAGCATGAACGAGATTATGTGAAATTTTGTAGACTATGAAAAAACACGTCTTTGGATGTTGGGAAGGCCCTCCAAGCCTTTGGGTTGGAAATCCAAAGAAAATCCAAGCCAAAGTCTTGAGTATTCCCAAAGAAAGACAAAATGTGAGCGAATTATAATGTGCTCGTGTTATTTGAATGCATTGACAAAACACGAGCACGTAACAGTCTACATTGAATTTATTTTTCTTCTCATTTTTTCTTTCTTCTTGTTATCTTTGAGGTAAAATATAAGTTGACATTTACATATGGAAATTTACTTTCTTATACTTTAAGTTATATTTCATGTATATAGTTTTAGGATGTTTGAGAGTGGTTTTGGATCTCTAGGATTTATAATGCAAATTCTAGTTTTTGGAAGATTTCACAAATTTCATACTTAGTCAAATTTTAGTAATCAACATGTCAAATTTTAGTAATTAGGAGGTCAAATCTTAGTAATCAACAAGTTGTATTATGTCTCTCTCTATCTCACTCATTTTTTATCCCTTGCACTCTCACTATCTCGATCCCTTTATCTAACTCTCTCCCTTGATCTCAAGAACTCTCTCTCTCTATCTCACTAGATGTCTCCCTACCTAACTTTTCCCCTATCTATTCTCTATCTCTCCTCTCCCTCCCTTTACCTATCTCACTCTCTCTCCCTCCTCCCTCACCCTCTTTCTCTCTCACTATCTCCTCTCTATCTCACAATTCTCTCTTTCCCTCTCTATAACTCTCTCCTCTATATATCACCATTCTCTCTCTACTTATCTTTATCTCACCTATCCCTCTTTTACCTCTCCCTTCCTCCCCTTCCTCACCCACCCTCCCTCCTTACCTCTATCTCTATCTCTCTCTACTTCTCTATATATCACCTATCCCTCTCTACCTGCATCTCCCTCCATAACTCCCTACCACAAGTTCTCTATTACTCTCTATCTCACCTCTATCTCACCTACCTCTCTCCCTCCATCTTTCCTCCCTTATCTACTCTTTATCTCCCATGTCTCTCTACCTTTCCTTCCCTCTCTATTTATCTTTATCTCCCCTTTTCCCTCCCAACGTATCTCTCTCTCTCTCTCCCAAATCCCTCCCCCCCTCTTTCTCTCTCCCCCTATGAGGGTTGAGGGTGTAATTTTTAGTGTTTAAGGTATAGCGTTGATGCTATAGGGTTAAGTGTATATAGTATAGGGATTATGGTTTAGGATATGAGGTATAAAGTTGAGGGTAAAGGGTATAGGGATGAGGGATGAGGGATGAGGGATGAGGGATGAGGATTTAGGGTTTAGGGTTTAAGGTATAGGTTTGAGGGTTGAGGGATAGTGTTCAAGGTTGAGGGTATAAGGTTAAGTGTATAGGGCATATGGATTAGGGTTTAGAATATTGGGTATATGGTTGAGGGTATTGGATTGAGGATATTAGGTTTAGGGTTTAGGATTTATGTATAAGTTTGAGGGTTCAAGGTTGAGGTATAAGGTTAAGTGTATAGGGTATAGGGATTAGGATTTTAGATATTATGTATGGGGTGTAGGGTTTAGGGTATAAGGTATAGGGTTAAGGCTAGAGAGTGTAGGGTTCTTCGTTTAAGTATAGGGTTGAGGAATAATGTTTAGAGTTTAGGGTATAAGGTTGAGGGTATAGGGCTAAGTGTATAGGGTATAGGGATTAGGGTTTAGAATATTGGGTATAAGGTTGAGGGTATTGGGTTTAGGGTACAAGGTTGAATGTATGGTTTAGGGTTTAAGTATAGGGTTGAGGGATGATGTTCATAGTTTAAGTTATAAGGTTGAGGGTATAGGGTATAGGGATGAGGGTTGAAGGTGTAGGGTTTAGGGTTTAAGGTATAGGATGATGGATGAGGTATAGTGTTCAGGGTTGAGGGTATAGGGTTAAGTGTATAGGGTATAGGGATTAGGGTTTAGGATATTGGGTATATGGTTGAGGGTATTGGGTTTAGAGTTGACGGTTTAGGGTTTATGGTTTATGGTTCAAGGTTTATGGTACAAGGTTGAATGTAGGTTTTAGGGTTTAATTATGGGGTTAAGGGTTGAGGGATAATGTTTAAGGTTTAGGTTATAAGGATGAGGGTTGAGGGTGTAGGGTTTAGGGTTTAAGGTATAGGATTGAGGGTTGAGGGATAGTGTTTAGGGTTTCAAGGGTATAAGGTTAAGTGCATAAGGTATAGGGATCAAGGTTTAAGATATTGGTTATAGGGTTGAGGGTAATAGGTTTAGGGATTATGGTATAAGGTACAAGGTTTAATATATGGTTTAGGGTTTAAGTATAGGTTTGAGGGATAATGTTTAAGGTTTAGGGTATAAGATTGAAGTTTGAAGGTATAGGTTATAGGGATGAGGGATGAGGGTTTAGGGTTGAGGCTTTAAGATATAGGGTTGAGGGATAGTGTTTAGGGTTGAGGGTATAGGGTATAGGGATTAGAGTTTAGGATATTTGGTATAGGGTTTAGGGTTGAGGGTTTAGGCTATAAGGTTGAATGTAGGGTTGAGGGTTGAGGGTTGATAATATAAGGTTAAAGTGTATAGGGTATAGGGATTAGGGTTTAGGATATTTGGTATAGGGTTGAGGGTATTGGGTTGAAGTTTTAAGGTTAATTTTATAGGGTTTAGGAGAGAGAGAGAGAGAGAGAGAGAGGGAGAGAGAGGGGGAGAGAGAGAGAGAGAGAGAAAGAGAGACATGGGAGAGGGTGAGGGGGTGTGAGGGAGAGACATGAGAGAGAAAGAGATTATTCTCTAGTTAGGGTGGGAGGGAAATACTTGAGAGAGGGGGAGGGGTGGGAGGGAGAGAGAGAGGGAGAGAGGGAGAGGGAGAGGGAGAGGGAGAGATAATTCTATAGTAGAGAAAGATGGAGGAGAGAGATAGGGAGAGAGAGGGAAGGAGGGAGGGAGAGGTAGAGATGGAGAGAGATAGAGAGAATTATATAGGGAAGGAGAGATAGAGAGGGGGAGGAGGGAGGGAGAAGTAGAGAGAGGAGATATATACAAAGAGAGAATGAGGGAAGGAAGGAGGGAGAGAGAAGTGAGATATAGAGAATGAGAGAGGGAGAGAGAAGGGGAAGGAAGGTGGAGAAATTGAGAGAGAGAGGAGGAAGGGAGAGAGAGTGAGGTACAGAGGAATATGTTATATAGAGAGAGGTGGAGAGAGGTGGGTGGGAGGAAGAGAGAGAGGTGAGATAGAGAGAAAGGTAATATAGAGAAAAGTAGAGAGAGAAGGGGAGAGAGAGAGAGAGAGGAAGGCAGAGAGATTGAGAGATAGGAGGAAGGTAGAGAGAAAGGTAGATAGGGATAGGTTAGAGAGTAGAGAGGGAAGGTGTGTGGGAGGAAGGAAGAGAGAGAGATAGATAGGGATGAGGGTTGAGGGTGTAGGGTTTAGGGTTTAAGGTATAGGGTTGAGGATTGAGGAATAGTGTTTAGGATTCAAGGTATAGGGTATAGGGTTACGGTTTTGGATATTGGGTATATGGTTGAGGGTATTGGGTTTAGGGTTGAGGGTTGAGGGTTGAGGGCACAAGGTTGAATGTAGGATTTAGGGTTAAAGTATAGGTTTCAAGCTTATGGGTTTATAGTTTAGGGATAATGTTTAGGGTTGAGGGTCAAGGTTAAGTGTATAGGGTATGGGGATTAGGGTTTAGGATATTGGGTATAGGTTATAGGGTTGAGGGTTGAGGGTATAAGGTATAGGGTTTAGGGTTAAGAGTGTAGAGTTTATGATTTAAGTATAGGGTTGAGGGTATAGAGTTGAGGGATAATGTTTAGGGTTTAGGTTATAAGGTTGAGGATATAGGGTATAGGGATGAGGGTTGAGGGTGTAGGGTTTAGGGTTTAAGGTATAGGGTTGAGGGTTGAGGGATAGTGTTTAAGATTGAGGGTACAAGGTTAAGTGTATAGGGTTGAGGCTATTGGGTTTAGGATTGAGGGTTTAGGGTACACGATTGAGTGTAGGGTTTAGGGTTTAATTTTATGGTTGAGGGATAGTTTTTAGGGTTTAGCTTATAAGGTTGAGGGTATAGGGTATAGGGATAAGGGTCGAGGTTGTAGGGTTTAGGGTATAGGGATTATGATTTATGATATTTGTTATAGGGTTTGGGACATTAAGAGAGAGGGTGAAAGGGAGAGAGAGAGAGAGGGAGAAGTAGAGAGAGAAATAGAGAGAGAGAGAGGTAATGGAGAGAGAAGTAGAGAGTGAAGGAAGAAGGTGAGGAGGGAGAGAGAGAGGTAGAGATGGATAGGTTAGATAAAGAGAAGTAGAGAGGGAAGGTGGGTGGGAGGAAGAGAGAGAAAGGGAGTGATAGATAATATTAGAGAAGGAAGGAGGGACGGAGGGACAGAGAGAGAGAGGTGAGACCCTGTTTCTTTGAGGCATGAAAACATTAACAAGTTAGTGCATGTTGCATGAAAAATGCCCAAATAAATGGGGTCTCACAGTGATGTACATCACCATGAGACCCCATTTCTTTGAGGATTTTTTTCATACAATGAGCACTACCGCATTGACATATTGACAAGGTAGTGCTCATTGTATGAAAAAATGCCTCAAAGAAATGAGGTCTACGGTGAGACCCCATTTCTTTGAGGCATTTTTTCATACAATGATCATTAACTTGTTAATGCTACCGCATTGATGCATTGACAAGGTAGTGCTTATTGTATGAAAAAATGCCTCAAAGAAATGGGGTCTCACAGTTCTTTGAGGCATTTTTCATACAATGAGCACTTCCTTGTCAATGCTACTACATTGATGCATTGACAACATAGTGCTTGTTGTATGAAAAAATGGATCAAAGAAATGGGTTTTCATAGTGATGTACATCACCGTGAGACCCCATTTCTTTGAGGAATTTTTTCATACAACGAGCACTACCTTGGGGTCTCATGGTGATGTACATCACCATGAGACCCCATTTCTTTGAGGCATTTTTTCATACAATGAGCACTACCTTGTCAATTTCTTTGAGGCATTTTTTCATACAATGAGTATTACCTTGTCAATGCATCACCGTGAGACTCCATTTCTTTGAGGCATTTTTCATACAACGAGCACTACCTTTTCAATGCAATACCATGAGACCCCATTTCTTTGAGGCATTTTTTCATACAACGAGCACTACCTTGTCAATGCGTCAATACAATAGAATTGACAAGGAAGTGCTCATTGTATTAAAAAATGCCTCAAAGAGATGGGGTCTCATGGTGATGTACATCACCGTAACACCGTGAGACCCCATTTCCTTGAGGAATTTTATCATACAACAAGCACTTCCTTGTCAATCACACCGTGAGACCCCATTTATTTGAGGCATTTTTTCATACAATGAGCACTTCCTTGTCAATGCTACAACATTGACGCATTGACAAGGAAGTGCTCGTTGTGAGACCCCATTTCTCTGAGGCATTTTTTTATCCAACAAGCACTTCCTTTTCAATGTATCAATGCGATAGCATTCATAAGTTAGTGATCGTTGTATGAAAAAAAATCACCGCGAGTACCCATTTCTTTGAGGCATTTTTTCATATAATGAGCACTACCTTGTGATGAGTCTAGTTATTACCATCTTTTTATTGCTCTTTATATACTTTTAAGATACTCTACTTATGTTTTTGAAGTATCTCTCAGAGAATATCTCCATAGTATGTTATCCTATTATGCATACCTTGCCACCTTGAACCCATTCTGTGAAAATGAAATATGGTGAATTATTTGTATAATTGCATGGATTAAATATGAATATATATGTATGTGAATGGATGCTATGATTTAATTATGGTAGTTAACTATATATATGTGTTGGATGGGTTAAACTCTTTTTCAACTTAACACACGGTGGCAAGGAAGGAGTATTTATAGTAAGTACCAAGTTGCAGAGCAAGGGATTAATGAGTTCAAGCTAATCAAGTGAAGGGAACTATGGAGCTGAACGTGGTCATTATAGAAGAATAAATGTTGGAAGATGTTTGTTATTAAATATTGGACAGTTATCCATGTGTTTCACATGCAATTTTTCTTTATCTAAATAGGTCTCTTTTTCCAGTTAGGTAGAAGAATAAGTCAAATCATTTTTTCACCTCCTCGTATCTAGGAGTGAGATTTATGATTATTGTTAGTTAGTTAGTTAGCAGTTCGAATAAGACTCTCCCCATTTTGTATAAAGTCAGGTGATGAGCTCATAGATTAGTTAGTTTATTTTGTTACAAACTTTTAGCAGTTAGTAGTTTTTCAATTGATCAAGGATATGTTGTTACAATGGAGTTATGGAATAAAATCTGAAGAAAGATTTTGTTTAATATCTGGTGTTATATAATGAATGGTGTTGTATGACTTATGGGTGTATGAGAATCTAAATTAGAGATGGTTTTTAGATAAGTGAAGTAGTCTTCTGAGCTGGCCACTTAGGTACTATTCATCACTTCATTTACATTTCAGTTATTTATATGCTTTCATTAATTATGTTTTACTATCTCATACATGCATTGCAAGTAAATGGTTTATGGATAAGTTAGAAGTTGTGTTTGTTCATAAACAGAGATAGAAAATAGTTCTCTAGAGATTATGATTGATTGTCTTATCATTTTAAATAGTTTCAAATTGATTTTGAATTCGCAAATTTTAGTAGACACCTATAGCTTATGCTGCAGGTACCCGTATCCACTAGCTTATGTAACTACTTTCACTATTTTTACAATTCTGTTAATTCCAGCAAGTAGAATAGTTTGAATAAGTTAGATTAAAGTAATTTAGGTTAGTACAAGCCTATGAGGACACATATAGTGGAGTTCCATCATAAGTTTACACACCTTGGTTGATAATTTAATGTAGGCCTACAATTTCAAGAGGATTGTTCAGTTTGGTACATCCTTGAATTGTGTAAAATTTACCAATTCCATAACACATTAGTTTGCCTCTACATTTTTGGTGGCGTTACCAGGGATGGTACTATCTTCATAGACCTATTTTTTACAAGCTTTCATAGTTAAATGTTTGTAGTTAATATTTTTCATTATGCATTAGGACTAGTAGATTTCATCTTCAAAACCCAGAGTTATACTAACATTGTGCAGGGTCATGGCCATACAAAGTTAAATTTACTGTATGCAGAGGAAAAGAGATAACCAAGGAAGATTCATCCCTTCATACATTCAAGATAGAGAAGATACTGGTGATTTTGCTGAAATTACTGAGGAGATTGTTGAAAGAGTAGCTACTACTCTTTCATCTTCACCATTATCTTCCATAGCTACAGAAGGGACCTTTCAAACAATGGTGGATGCATTAGGAGATGAACCAGACCGTGGAACATTTGAGTTCCCTATTATTGATCAAGAAAGAGCCACTGTGCTGAAGAATATACCACCATTAGCATTACCGGTATTTTATGGCTTGGTAACAGAGGACCTAGAGACTTTCCTCTTTGAGTTTGATGTTATGTGTAGAATTTATGATTACACTACTAATGCACACCGACTTAAGCTCTTTTCAGCTACCCTGAAGGATTTTTCCCTCAGATGGTTTATGGGGCTTGGAAGAGATGTTGTCCCTAATTGGGAGACAATGAAGACAAAGTTCTTGGAGAAGTACAAGGACTATTGTAGAGGATTAGATAGAAGAAGATATGAAATTTTCTCAATGACTCAAAAGGAGGATGAGCCACTAGAAGATTATATTAAGAGGTTTCAATTTTCCTTGAAGAAGAACCCCTAGCATAAATTTTTACATGAATCCCTTAAGTTGGTATTTTTAAGAGGAATTAATGAAGATAGTATGGGCACCCTCAACCTTATTGGAAGAGGGGATATTTCCAAAGGACTGTTTGAAGAAATTTTGAAAAACTATAGGAATTATTCCAAGACTCTTTCTAGGAAGCCAAGAGGGGAAAGGTCATCCATCACAAATAAGTCCTCTAATGAGGTTTCTAAGGTTGAAATTAGTAATTTATTTTCCAATATGAAGCAAGATATAATCAGTCATCTAGCAACATATCTAGACACAATCTATATCAAGAAGAAGCAAGAGGAAGCAAAAGTTATGCTCACTAAGTATTTTCCTAACTATAGATAGAGGAAGGTCAATTGTAAGTCTAAAAGAGTGGCTAGTATCCAGTAAGAAAATGTTGAAAAACCAGACTTCCAACCAATAGAAGGGGATGATGGACAAATTTTCTACATAGCATAATGGAGGCCATGGCAGAAAATACAATGTATGCCACCAGACTCCCTTTCTTTTAATCCATATTTCCCTTCTGCCAATCAAAAATTTCCCGCTTGGAATACCCATCCCTAGCAAGCAAATCAAAACCAGTGGCAAAATTTTCAACCATGGCCACAAGCCCAGTCAAATTGGAACCAATAACCAAATCCATGGTTGCAGAAAAACTTTTTAGGGTTCCAATTATAATCCACAATGGCTAACCCAACAAACTCAATGGCAACCTCAATGGCAAAAGGGCCAACAATGGCAACAAAATGTGAATTACCAGCAGCCTATGCTACCTCCTCCTCCACCTCAGCAACAATCTCTAATGCGTTCATCAAGTCCTCAATCTCAGCCACCTAAACCTTCTCAAATACCTTCCCAACCTGCACCTAACCCTAACACTAAGCCTGTTCAACAGGCTTATACTAACAAAGCTTCCCAATATCCCACATATGGGGTAGAGGTGAGTGACCTTCATCTTAGATCAAGGAAGCAGCTTGCAGGACCTTCATCTCCTAAAATTACTAAAGTAGAAGATGAAGAACCTATGAAGGAAGCCTTAGATAACCCACCTTTGGAATCCCAGTCTAATCATGGGCTCCAACCCACATCACATCCGAAGCCTCCATTTCCTGAATGAATGGCTATCCAACAACAACATACACAAGCTGAAATAGACCTTTTAGGCCAGTTCAAGCATGTCAGCATTAAAGTCCCTTTAATCCAAGCTATCAAATATATTCCCATATATACTAAGACTGTTAGGGATCTTTGCCTTAAGAAACTAGGAAGGAAGAGAAAGGATCCTCAAACAATTCATGTTTTGGGTAATCTTGCAAACATCATGTTGGGAAATATTACAGTCCCTAAGTATACTGACCCTAGTAGTCCAATGGACATCAAGATCAATGGGACTCTCATTAAGAATACTTTGATAGACTTGGGTGTTGCAATTAATGTGATGACCAAAGATACCATGTAACTACTATAGTTAGCCAATATTAGGCCTACTCAGATAGTTTTTCAATGAGCTGATAGGTCTACAGTTAAGTCTGAAGGAGTTATTGAAGACCTGGTCATCGCATTAGATTCCTGGGATTACCCTATTGACTTTATAGTTCTTCAGCCCAATGTTAATATTGTTGGTTATCCATTGATCTTAGGATGACCTTGGTTAGCAAAAGTCGATGCCTTCATAGGTTGTAGATTAGGAAAAATGATCATATCCAACATAGCTATAAGCAAGAAT
Source organism: Sequoia sempervirens (assembly GCA_007258455.2). Classification (NCBI taxonomy): domain Eukaryota; kingdom Viridiplantae; phylum Streptophyta; class Pinopsida; order Cupressales; family Cupressaceae; genus Sequoia; species Sequoia sempervirens. The sequence continues at coordinate 431,220,489 of VDFB02047230.1, read as the reverse complement.
CTAGTACTTTATCCACTAGCACAACCACATCAAGACCTTGAGCAGACCATTTGGCCAAACTTAGATGATGAAGATAGCTATTCATTACAAACCTTAATGGCCATAGAGCATAGTCCTCTGTTGGATATTCAAGATGAGGATGAACTGATAGCTCATATTATACAAAATGATTGTGGGAGGCACCCACAACAACATGGTTCCTTATCCTATTTACAAGATCCTTTGGAAAGCATAATACCTACCAGTTCCTCACAAGAAGTATCCTAGATAATTCATACTTTGTTACCCCAACAATACTTTCCAATCATGCCTAGCCTTGATCTATCCTCTGTACAAGACATGTCTATGCAATTAGAGGTCAATCTTGGAAAGATGTTGAATGTTAATAATGCATTAACTGATGAACAACAGAAATCCTTGCATACTATGCTACATGCACATGCAAAAACTTTTGTATGGGATTATAGTGATATGAAAGGCATTGATCCTGCCTTATGCATACATAATATTTACATCAATGAAGGCTTAAAAACCATTAGGAAGCCACAAAGGCGTATGAATCCAACTCTTTGAGAAATTGTAAAAGTTGAACTACAAAATCTTTTGAATGCAAGATTTATATATCCTATTTCAGACAGTGAATGGGTTTCACCATTAGTCATAGTACCTAAAAAGGGTGGTAAATGGAGAGTTTGTGTTGACTATAGGGAACTTAATACTTCCACTAGGAAAGATCATTTTCCACTACCATTCATTGACCAAGCTTTAGATTCTTTGGTAGGGTAGAAATATTTCTCTTTTCTTGATGGTTTCAATGGTTACAACCAAATCAAGATTGCTCCTAAAGATCAGGACAAAACCACATTTACCTATCCCTGGGGTACTTATGCATACTTCATTTTACCTTTTGTGTTGTGCAATGCTCCAACCACATTTCAAAGGGAAATACTTAGTATATTTAATAATATTGCACATGATAAGATGGAGATTTATATGGAAATTTCACTACATATGGTGAAACATTTGATTACGCTTTGCAAAATCTAGAAATAGTCTTGAAAAGATGCACTGAAACTAATTTATCATTAAACAATGAGAATTTTTTTATGATGATGACAAAAGGAATTGTCTTGGGACATTTCATTTCTAGTGCGGGGATACAAGTTGACCCTAAGAAGATTGAGATCATAACTACACTTCCCATTCCTCTGAAACAAAAAGATGTGAGAAGTTTTCTAGGACATGCAAGTTATTACAGAATATTCATCCAATATTATAGTAAATTGGTTGCACCCTTGTTTAATTTTTTGGCAAAGGATATTGAATTCCAGTGGACTCCTGACAATCAATAGTCCTTTGATAAGTTAAAGACAACCTTGACTAATGCACCAGTTTTAAGAGGTCTAAATTGGACACTGCCATTTCACATTCACACTGATGCATCAAACTTTGTAATTGGAGTTGTTTTGGTATAGAAAGAAGGAAATAAGGAGTATGTTATATACTATATCAGGAAAAACCTACAAGGAGCTGAATTGAACTATATTGTGACAGAGAAAGAAACGCTTTCAATTGTCTACGCCATTAACAAGTTTAGACATTATATTACTGGTTATCAAGTATTCATACACAAGATCACACAGCAATTAGATACTTGATGAACAAGCTAGTAGTAGGTGGAATACTTGTATGGTGGTTGTTGTTGTTGCAAGAATTTGATAAAACCATTGTTGATAAACTAGGAAAAGCTAATGTGGTTGTTGATTTTCTCTCTAGATTGCCCACACCATCTAATGAAGGGATATTTGATTATTCTCTCCTTGATGAACATGTATTTGGGTTGAATATACATAATCCATGGTATGCTGATATAGCTAATTACTTGGTAACAGGAAAAGTTCCAGCTTACTTTTCTCCTAGAGAGAAAAGACAACTAGTTCATAAATGTTTTCCCTATTCTTGGATTTCTAGATTCTTACTCTACACTGGTCCTGAAAACATTATGAGTAGATGTATCAAGGAGGATGAAGTGTTTGACATATTACAAATTTTCCGTGATGAACCCTGTGGTGGACATTTTGCAGCCAAGATGACAATAGGGTATTATTGGCCAGCTCTTCACAAAGATTCTGTTAAATATACTAGGAGTTTTGATAGATGCTAACAAATGGGGAGACCTACAAGAAGCGATGAGATACCACTGCAATCTCAACTAGACCTAGCTCCTTTTGACAAACGGAGACTAGATTTTACTGGCCCTATATCTCTCACTTCAAATAACAAAGAATATATATTGGTATGTATTGATTACTTGACCAAATGGGTTGAAGTAAAGGCACTACAATTTTCTAGAGATGGAAATGTTGCCAAATTCCTATATGAGGAAATCTTCACTAGGTATGGTGTTCCTAAAGACATAGTGATGGATTAGGGGCTGAAATTCACATCAGACCTCATAGCTCAGCTAGTTAAGGAATATCATATAAGGCATAAGAAATCTACCTCATATCATCCTCAAGAAAATAGACAAGTTGAGGTCACCAATAGGGAGATTGAGAACATATTGAAAAAATAGTACAACTTCATAGGAGAGATTGGGTATCCAGATTACCAAAAACTGTTTGGGTGTACAGAACTACCTGGAAGACAACTATAGGGTTTACCCCTTATGAGTTGGTTTATGGAAAAATAAATGTGTTACCCATTGAGTTTGAATACAAAACCCTAAGTATAATAGTTGATCTAGGGTTGGACTTAATTGAATCGCAGAAGGAAATATTGTAGCATTTAAATGCCCTGGATGATATCAAATTATAAGCATTTCACCATACAAAGGTTGTTTAGAAACAAAGAACTAAATGGCATGACTAGTACATAAAGACTAAAGAATTTTTTGTTGTTGACTAGGAACTTCTGTATGATTCTAGGTATAAGATTTTCTAGGGAAATTTTAGTCACGATGGTTAGGACCTTACGAGATCAAGAAGGTCTTCCCTAATGGTGCAGTTCAACTACAAACTATTGGTGAAGTCAAATTTTCTCTAATGGTTAATGGACATAGAATCAAGTTGTACAAGAAACCACTTGAACATGATGATTTCATCCTATCTCTGATGGATGAATATGGTGTACATAGTTCAATTGATTCGGGATCTACAACACAAGATGTTGTTCCATAAGATGATGTTCTCAAAGGAAGCGACTTACCAACCACATGTGGTAATACAGAGGTTGAATTACACAACTATGCCTCTAAGATTACTCAGGCTTAATTTTCCATGCTTTAAATCACATGCACATAGTACACAATATCTATAATGACAATATTTTCACTTCAGAGGGACTTGTACTTTTAATTTCTTGGGACTTGATCACACGAGACCTAACATTCACATTTCAATCAGGCCCTGTGCTTTGTGTACCTGTAGCAATACTCATTGTCTACATGCTACACTTGGCACAAATTGTTTTCCCACGAATTATGCTAATGCACACATGTGTCTTTTACTCACCAGTAAAGTGCATGCAGATGGTACAACTACTACTTTTCATCAACTTCTATGCAATCAATGTGGACCAAATCACTTGTACGCCATGTTATGTGCCTCATTTACATCATTACTGTGTTGAGTGTTGCTTTCCATTTCACACATATAAAAGGTAACTTCATGTAATTAAATTTCTCTTTCTTTTCACATCCATCATTATTTATTGTTTAAACTGTGCATGTGAATTTTATCACCATTTATTTTCATTATTATCCAATCACCCTAACCCAGTTTTGTATGAAGTGTAGTCACTTCACTTTAAGTTGGTGAGAGGGGTATCATTTTTATAATTTTTGCTATCAAATCTTTGATTTTACCACCCAAGTTTGTTAGGTTGCATTAATACCATCCTTTTAAAACTAGAAAACCTTTTTCGTGTTTATGATAAAAGTGATTTCTTCCTTGAGATGAGCTAAGAAATAGAATTTGAATGCTTTATTGAGCTAAGATTGAAGGATTATTGGTATCAGGTACAGAAAAGGAATTTGGAGAAGCAGTTGATTGGGGGTTTTTAGGTGGTGAAATTGAAATTGCAGGATTTGATCTTCTTGAGGTTACTAGAATTGGCAGAATATGGGAGGTGATGTCATTCGTAGAGAACCATGTGCTCATAGATAAATATTAGATGATATGATGGTTATACCTCTATTCACCAAAGTGGGGTGGTTGGATTATTTTCTGAAGTTGAAACAATATTATAATGAGATGGTCGGGAATTTTTCTGCCATGTTGAAGTACGACGAAGCAACAGTCAAAGGATTAGTGGTGGATGGCTTAGAGATGGAAATTCCTCAAGTAACGGGGTTACCTCACATAGGCTTTGAGTACCCAACTCGTGTAGATGCGGTTGCAGCGAGGGAAGCATTCCATGAATGAGGTGAAAACTTTGATTCAACATCACAAGGTACTAAAAGAATTTCCCTTCCGTTCTTTTGGGGAAAATGTGTTGCTTATATTATCAAATACCTTACTTGTGATGGCTACCATAATCTATTGTATATTGTTCATTTCAAATTGTTGAACCATTTAAGACATGAACAATTTGTCAATATTCCCAATTTTCTATGTAACATGTTGAAAAGAATGGCCTCTGAGTACCAAAGAAGGCAAGCCGATACTACATTGTCTCACCATTGTCTGATAACTTTATTAGTTAAGAGAAGCTTGATAATTCAACATCCCTAGGTTAATTGGGATGCTTTTAAAGATTGCAAAGACATTACTGAGTTGCTTGAGGCACTCGAAGTAGAAGAAGAACCCTTACCTGAGCCTAACCTTGAAGATGATCTGGGGTGTGATGAACTTGAAAGAGAGAATTCCCCTGTTTCACCATTTTCTTCACCTACCCATAGCCAAAGTGAAACTAAGAAATATGATATTCCAGCTATGGAAATAGAGCAACCCTCATCCTCCAAAAACCCTAGAGTAAGAAGAAGTATTGAATTAACATCCTCAAAAGGAAAAAGGAAGAAGAGAGGACATGTTAGGTAGGAGAATGTTGTGAAGGAGGACGACGAAGGTAGGAAAAAGAAAAAGAAAAAGCAAAAGAAAAAGAAAAAGAAAAAGAAAAGAAAAGAAAAAGAAAAAGAAAAAGGAAAAGGAAAAGGAAAAGGAAAAGGAAAAGGAAAAGGAAAAGGAAAAGGAAAAGGAAAAGGAAAAGGAAAAGGAGAGTAGAGTTATTCAAGAAACTACTACTCCTAGCTGCTCAGGAAGGATAAGAAAACAAAAAGTTGAGAAGAAGGACCTGGAGGAACCATTTCCAAAAGAAAAGGTTGAGGAACATCAACTTCGAATTCCAATGATGATTGACACAAACACAGATAAGGAAAGATATGAACCTAATAAGGATTAAACTGAAAATGTTGATGCACCTACTAGGAGGAAAAGATATATATCGTCATCTTCATCTGATTTTGAGGATCCTTTTATTGCTAAGAAGACCAAAAAGATAGTTCCTAGTGACTCTCTTATAGAATTTTTTTATGCCACAAGTAATGACAGTGATGATCCAAATTTTGAAGAAGAAAAGAAGTTGTTAGAGGATAGAAACATAGAAAAGGAACCTCAAGAAGTCCTTGATAGGATAAAACAATTGGAGGAACAAGTACAAGGGTATGAACAAAAAGACAAGGAAAAGGAAATGAGGATCAAAGAGCTAGGAGAAAAAGTATAGACCTATGGCCATGGAAATAAATTGGATCTATTAGCACAGATGGCCGAAAGGTAAGATGGGGATTGAAACTGATTTGAATTTATAGCCCCCTGTTGCAAAAACACTAGCCTACCATACTACTTTGTCTTTGGGCTTTGAAATGATGAAAATTACTACTCAATTCAAGCAAGAAAAAGAAAACTAGGAAAAAGAGAAACACATCTTGAATGAAACTAAGAATTTGGAATTGAAAAGACTAGAGGAGAAATTGGCAGAGGTAGTTGATAGAGCTATCTATTGTGCATATTTTGCACACACGCCCCACCGAAGGCAGGGACCATCATTTCTTTTTCTTTTTCCTTGCTCCTGCTAACTTGGTCCCTACTCGCTTGCTTCACTTTTTGCTTCATTTTTTGACTTTGGGGACAAGTTGCCTATCGATTTGGGATGTTTTTGTGATGCCTAAGTGAACTGCCAAGGTTTCATTGAGTTTTAGGAAATTGTAGGAATTTCTTCATGAGTCATTGTCCCTCTGTCATTGTCTGCAAGAATTTATTTATGGGTCACTATGTGCGGGTTTTTGTGTGTGGATTGTTGCTTTTAGGGCAGTGGACCCTCTGGCTTCCCCCTTCCAAATCTCCGCATTTCCAAAAAGGGGTACAAACTTCAAGTTTTCATCATCTAGGGCCCATAAAATGAGTGTCTTCACATGCCTAAAGGGTTTTGCATCAAATTTTCCATGTGTTTAGACATTGCATAAATTTCACTGCAGAAGTCTGCTCGCAAAAGTCCGTCTATGGAAGTTTGTTTGAGCAATGTTGTTGTAAAGGGCGGTAAACCCTCCGGCTTCCGTATTCCAAGTTACGGGAATTTCTTTGCAGGTAGTCGTCCCTCTGTCGTCGTCCATGAGAATTTCATTGTGAGTCACCATCCCTCTATCACTTTCCATAGGAATTTCCTTGTGGGTCACTATCCCTTCATCGTCATCCATAGGAATTTTTGTGAGTCATCGCCCCTCTGTTGTCGTCTACAGGTTTCTATGTGCTCAATGTTGTTTTTAAGGCAACAAACCCTCTAGCTTCTCCATTCCAGATTTTTGCATTTTTTGAAAAGGGCCAAATCATTGAGGAATAGGTCTAGGCACCCTTCTAATACATCTTCCATGTGTTTAATTTGGAAAAACTCAAAATTTCTAAGAGTTGTGGCTTTGCGGAACTGCGCATGCAGGTTGTCGTCTCCTGAACGCCATCACTTAACAGTCAAGCTTTAACGCCTTTCCACCTCACGGTTCCCACATCCTTCAATCCTGCAAGAGCATCAAAGCTTCATCTAACGACTTCAAGTGTCTCATGACCCATTTTCGCAATTGCTTAATCATTCCTTAGGAGATTTTCCCTTTCATTGCCATCCCTAGTTTTCCTGAAGCAACTAAGTCAAAATTTTAGGCAGATCGATTTGTGTAGGCGGCCGTATGCAGGTGGTTGTTTCCCCATTGTTGTTCCCTAACGTCCTTACACCCCCATCCTTTCGCATGGTGGGTTCTGCAAGGGGCTTTTCCCTTGCCTAGATTTGAAAGTTGTTGGCACACACACCAGTTCCTCGAGCTCGTTGTGGGTCTACCTAAGCGGACCACTACCTATAGATCGTTGTCCCTCCAACATCATTCCTAACAGAGAACATATGATGGTGGCCTAGTAGATCCCTCCCGCATCTCCTAAATTTTTCAAGCTTTCGCATGTAGCCCTTAACGTCTAAGGTACTCACGAGCCCCGCAGTGCAAACTTCCACCTGTAGGTCACCATGCTCTAAATTTTGTTGCTTAACAGTGGAGACTCCAAATGTCCTTTGACCTTCCTACACCTACATGCCTCAGACCCGCAAATGCATCAAGCTTAACTTGGTAACTTCAAGTGCCTTACAATTAATTTTTACACATGCCAAAGCACCTCACATGGAATTTGATTGCCAAGTTCACCATGCAGAACTTTTTGTTGTGGGCAACTGCCTGTAGTTCTTCATGGCCTCATTGTCATCCTGCTCCTAGCTTCTCTGAACAACTTTTGGCCTAGGGGAAACCTGCACCACTGAACCTACATTTATGTTTATGGTCCAAATGAGCTCCAAATGTGGAACAATGATTAATATTATGATCTTTTAATGATACATGGATGGATCTAATAATGAGTTTGTAGGATTTAACTTACATTTTCCTTCATTTACGTATGAAAATAGTTACTACACCTCTTGTGTGCAGGATTCATGGAACCATGCTAAAGGCATAGATTTTGCTATGCTCGGAGGGTGATTGTGACCACCAAAGGAGTCGCTTATCTAAATATTGGCATCAAGAGGAGTTCTACCTAATTGAATAAGCTTGCTCAAGAATCTATGTCAGGTAATACCAAGTTGAGAAATCCTTTCAAACAAAAAGCAGGAGGGAGCTATTTTATTTTCCACCAAATGATGATGGCGATTGTCAGGAGCTATCCACCAACATCAAGAGCAACATGTTTTCTTTTCAATAACACAAATTTACAAGAACATTCATTTGATTGGCTGAAAGAATGTTGCAAACACATCGAACAGAAGGCAGACTTTAGTAGTCTTCAGCAACAACAAAGGATGGCAGCCACTACAGGACAAAACAACTACAGTAACTAAAAGACAAAATAGGCTACAAGACAAAATAGAGAAGAGGACAAAGTAGCCTATTTTAAATTGTGAAATATTGGGGGTAGGTGAAACCCTAATGTAAAATGAATCTTGGCCACACAATGTAAATCAATCCTAGCCATTCATTCACCTTTTGGGAAACTATACATAGGGGCTTTCTCCTCATTTGTAAGGGTGAATTGTTGTAAGAGGTATATTGCAGTAATAGAAGGAAGCATTACATTGTTTTATGGGTGTTTTCTTTGAACTTGTTCAATATGTATGCATGATTCAACCTCCATGTTAGTTTTAGCTTGTTAGTTTCTTGAATGGATTTAATGGTGGTTGTTGTTATAGTATTTGATGGACTTCTAGCCCATACTTTTGGCACCTGTTGATGACAAAATGTTGTGTAAAGTTAGCATGGGCTTGTTTATTTCATTGCTGCAATTTTTAGTTCAATTGTATGTTCATGAAGTGAATGTACACTCTGAAAATATACAGACCTTAGGAGATTGCATTGGTTTTGTGTACCTATAGGTCCTCTTGGTTAAGAAAAACTTGGTTTCTTGGGAGTCTATCTATTATAGCATCCTCCATTATTACTATTCATTCATGGCTTAGATTTAGAACAACTCTCTTAGACCTTTCCTCTTTTGCTATTTCTTTTAACTCCTTGTTAGAGTAGGATTCCAAGCATCACAACAAAGCTAAATCTGATGAACATGGTGAGTTTCAGCTTGTTGTTTTGAGTGAGCAGCCATTGTTCATTCATTTTCAACACCTTGAAAATCCATTTGTAGACCCAACTTCCCATGCTTCGTAAACCATAAAGGCCACCCTGTGATCACCAGCAAATCACATCAATCAATTGAATTATTCCAAGCATTGTCATGACCTAACACCCGAGAGACCTTGGGGTGATTTTCTAAAACTTAGTTGCAAATTTTCACCTTTCAAAAGAGGTAGAGCATTTATGTTCTACCTATGTTGAGAAGGTGCAAAAACACCCATCAACAGAACTAGCGCTAGAAGGAGGGCATGGTTGAGTTCAAGGCTGCAAAGCTGAAAGTTGGAAGTTGAAAAACACATTCAAGTAAAATCTAAGATAGGAGGATCTCACCATATACTAGAAATTTAAAATCAAAAATTTGAAGACAAGGCAACATTTGAACCAATATGGAGTAACACTTGCAAATCAACATCACTCAGTTGTATGAAGATCTAAACAGAAGATTGAAGAGGCCATTACAACACTTTGCATTGGTAGATAAGTGCATAATCCATGGCACTTGGAAACACAAAGAATTGGAATGTCTAACCTTCTTGGGCAGAATTGAAAGGGTTTTACAAGGAGAAATTCCCTTTTGGGAAATATACCCACCCTTAACTTCACTAGACCCAGAAGAGGAATTGGATAACATGGCAACCACGACCTTTAAAGAATTCATCCAAGAACACTTGAGCAGTAAGGATGGACTAATACTAAAGGAGGTATTGATGTCTAGTTGGTGCAGATTCCATAATGCACCTCATTCATAATTTACTTGCCCATCATGTGGAGACATGATTTTCCAAGTCAGGAGTTGTTTAGACAAGTTAGAACAACCAACTCCCAATGAAGAGGAGTCATTCATTGAGGAAGAAGAGCAGTTTACATTTAGAGGATAGCACGTTGAAGCTGGACCAAGAAATTCTATAGAAGTAAGTGTTGGGACAGCAAACACTGAGGTTGAGAATCACAAGGAAGGAGTTAAATTCATTGGGACATCAAGGAGCCTTGATGAAGGGTCAGTCAAAAAGGGATTAGAGGATCTTTTCTCCATCGGTGAAGAGCAACCCTCTACTCAGGAAGAAGAATAGCCAACAGTTGAAAGGCCATATATGAAGATCAATTAGCAGAATCTACAACATTGTATGTTGGGGAAGCCAACACAAATGCCAAATATTAGGAAGAAGAAGAGGCTGAAAGCCTTGGGGCAGCAGAAAATGATGATGAAAGCATAAGTGAAATAAGATTTGAAGACCCCTTCTCCATGAATGAAGGTGATCAAACCTTTGGAAAGGAAGATCCAGAGGAGTGGGAATAACCATAGGCCACAGTTGTCTACCATCAAACTTCCTTAGTGTTGATGATGATCCAGTGGTGGAAAGATATAATGAACTCATCTCAAGACTCATGAGGAATTGGTTTGAGCTTAGATACCAACTGGATTTGGAGGTGTTTCTATTGCCCGGATATTGTAGGCTCCATGATTTGGCACATTCAAAATTCATGTGTGAGCTATGCTAAGAGGCCATCAAACAAGTTAAAGAAAAAGTGGAGTAACCAAGTGCCCAAACCCCTGCAGTTGTTTCAAGGATTGAGCTAGAAGTCCAAGAGTCAGAACCAAGTGACAACTTAGTTGAAAGCAACCCTCAAGAAAACATTGGGACAATGACAGAGGAAGAAAAATACATTCCCAAACCTCTAGATGATCAAGCCAATCAAATGGGAGGGTTTTCCATCAGACATCAAGAGTCTTTCCCTCATGTAGAGAATTTATATACAATGGATGATAGACTTTATGGAGGACTTTTAGAGGGAAATCCTATGTTGTACTTCAATCCCCTTGATGGGCATTTGTCACTTGCTGATTTCTTCCCACTTGGAATTGTACCACAGAGGTATAGCGACACTGTAGAGGAGTACATTTCAGAGCATGTTTCTGATGAGAACATATCACCTGAGCCTCTGGATGAAAAAACATTAGAACTCTCAGATTGGGAAAGGAACTCCTTTTCCATCTACAACGAAAGTGAATAAGAGGAAACAAGTAAACATCTTGAGGCACCACATGAACTGCAAAGAGAACAAGACCAAGGCAAAGATGTCTTGGTGGTTGCTCACATGGGTGACATACCATTTCAACCACAAGGAAAGATTGTAACTGGAAGTTTTTATTCCTTGTCCATTGTAGATCCTCCTACACACTCTGAGAGCTACAATAGGACAAATTAGTCCATATCATGTTTCTATGAGATGAAACATCATAAAATTGAGATCAACACCAAGGAAAGGAGATGGGACAGTATGCTTCCCTTTGAAGAATGCAACCAAGTAGACACTAGGATAGTAGACGACCACCATGACAATGTGTATCTCCTCAAAGAATAACTGATAGAGGTTTTGGGTCCCACTAGTAGCTTGGAAGAGGTGTTTGTTGCCTCCTTCTCCCAGCCTTAAGCAAGCCCAAGATTAGGTACAAGGTTCCTTGCATTTGAAAAAATTTCTTCACAATGGGTACTGCCTGATCAGTTTGATTATGATCTGTAGATTTGTGATGTAGGAGGGATGATGCATCATCCATTGCATCCACTCGAGGCTTCCAACGCAATGACCAACTATGCAGTGCTCGCTCTCAACTGTCAAACATTGCCACCTTCGCATGGAAACATCCAGCTTCTATCTTTCCTTGCTCTTGTGAATATTCATAGATGAATTTATTATTTTGATTATGGGAATGAGGGGAGATGGACTTGTTTATGGATCAATCATGGGTTTAATGAATCACCTCAACTATTGATTCTTCTTGTATCTGTTATTGAATTTGAATGTTGCAATGTTGAACTTATTTTTTCTGAATATAAGGATGAATTTGCATGGCTTAGAACTGTTATGATTTCCCTTCTACTTTTTCATGCATTACGAAATCCAACGGGTGTAAATGTCAGTTTTCCTTGCCTGAACGTGGTCCTTTGTAAATATCTTTATACATAGTTGTTTTTGGGTAGTGTAGGTTTCATGTACATATCTCACTTTCGCGTATATAGTCCCGCTTCCTTGCTTTTGGTAGGTTAGTTGGTTTGTCGTATATTATTTTTCTTTAAAGTAGTTTCCTTGTTGTTTGCTTTTACTTTCCCGCTTTGGTTAGTTTAGGTGTTTGCTTTTTGTTCACTTATGCTTTGTTGTTGCTTCGTTCAAGGTCCCTCTACTTTTGGCTAGGCACATTTGTATGCACAACAATCATTTTATTGCCTGGGGATGTTCTAAGTATTTCTTCGATAAACTTTAATCAAGTTTTTAGTGGGTGGTGAAGGTCTTCTGTTAGCATCAGGTGACCTGGATGTCTGATTTTAAGGGGATAAGTCATTGATTTATACTGGTCCCAATGTATTCTAAAGTCTTATATCTCACAAGCTTTAAAGAATCCTAAGGTCATTGTAGTCCCCTGTGAAGTTGGGTTAAGTGAAAAATCTAAAAAAATTCTTCAGCACCACTGTAATTCTCAACCCTGAGTGCAAGCTTCACTGCTTGCAAGTTGAAATGAAAAGAAAGAATTAAAAAGGAAACAAAAAAGAAATGAACAAAAGAAAAGAAGAGAAAGACATTGAAAATCAAAAGAAAGAAATTCAACTTTTCAAGAAGATCTGAACAACTCTATCAGGGCTATGGATGTCTGCCCAGCAGTAGAGCAATGTTCAGAAGAATCACAACAACAACCTCATTGGGGTTATGGATGCCTGACTGGAAGCAATGCAATGTCCTGGGTGCTTTTGGAGTTAGAATAAACTACGTAGCTTAAATTGACAGAGCTTAGGTTCTTGTAGTGACTTAAGGATGGGAATGAATTCATTTGCACACACTTGGATTTTTAACATACTGAATGTTGGGTTGACTAGTGGTTTTGATCCCTTGATCAAGCATCTGGTTTTTTTACCCTAGCATGAAGGTCAAAACTAGAGATTTTGGGTTCACGATTCCAGTTTGTCATTGAAATGCTTCGGAGCATTTCCCTAGCCGAGTCACCATTTGTTGTGCATATTTTGCACACACGCCCCATCGAAGGCAGGGACCACCCTTTTTTTGTTTTTTCCTTGCTCCTACTAACTTGGTCCCTGCTCGCTTGCTTCACTTTTTTCTCATTTTTGGACTTTGGGGACAAGTTTCGTATGGATTTGGGATTTTTTTTGATGCCTAAGTGACCTGCCAAGGTTTCGTTGAGCTTCAAGAAGTTACAGGAATTTCTTTGTGGGTCATTGTCCCTCTGTCACCGTTTGCAGGAATTTCTTTGCGAGTCATCGTGTGCAGGTCACCATGTGTGGGTCACCATGTGTGGGTTGTTGTGTGTGGGTTTTCATGTGTGGATTTTTTATTTTTAGAGATGCAGACACTCCGACTTCCCCCTTCCAAATCTTTGCATTTCCAAAAAGGGGTACAAACTTCAAGTTTTCATCATCTAGGGCCCATAAAATGAGTGTCTTCGCATGCCTAAAGGGGTTTGCATAAAATTTTCCATGTGTTTAGACATTGCAAAAATTTCACTGTAGAAGTCCGCTTGCGGAAGTCCATCCGTAGAAGTTTGTTTGAGCAATGTCGTTGTAAAGGGCGGCGAACCCTCCACTTCCACATTTTTGCGTGTTTTTGAAAAGTGCCAAATCATTGAGGAATAGGTCTAGGCACCCTTCTAATACATCCTCCATGTGCTTAATTTGGAAAAACTCAAAATTGCTAAGAGTTGTGGCTCTACGGAACTCCACATGCGGGTTGTTGTCTCCTAAACATCGTCACTTAACGACTGAGCTTTAACACCTTTCCACCTCACAACGCTTGCATCCTTGAAACCTGTAAGAGCATCAAAGCTTCATCTAACGAGTTCAAGTGTCTCACAACCAATTTTTGTCATTGCTTAATCATTCCTTAGGAGAATTCCCCTTTCATTTCCATCCTCGGTTTTCCCGAAGCACCTAAGTCAAAACATTAGGTAGACCGATTCGTGTAGGTGGCCGCATGCGGGTGGTTGTTTCCCCATTGTCATTCCCTAATGTCCTTACACACCTGTTCTTCTACATGGCAGGTTCCACAAGGGGCTTTTCCCTTGCCCAAATTTAAAATTTTTTGGCACACACGCTAGGTCCTCGAGCTTGTTGTAGGTCCGCCTAACTAGACCACCACATGCAGACTGATGTCACTCCAACATCATTCCTAACAGTGAACATATGATGGCGGACTGGTAGATCCCTCTTGTATCTCCTAAATTGGTCAAACTTTCACATGTATCCCTTAATGTTTGAGGCACCTGCAGGTCCCACAGTGCAGACTTCCACCTGTGGGTCGTCATGCTCTAAATTTTGTTGCTTCACAATGAAGACTCCAAACATCCTTCAACCTTCCTACACCTACATGCCTCAGACCTACAAATGCATCAAGCTTAACCCGGTAACTTCAAGTTCCTTACAATTGATTTCTACACGTACCAAAGTGCCTCACATGGAATTTGATCACCAAGTTCACTATGCGGAACTTTTTGTTGTGGGTGGCTGCCTACGGGTCTTCATGGCCTTGGCGCTGTCCTACTTCTAGCTGCTCCAAATGACTTCCATCCAAGGGGAAACCCACAACCCTAAACTCGCATTTATGTTTATGGTCCAAATGAGCTCCAAATGTGGAACAATGATGAATATTGTGATCTTTTAATGATGCATGGATGGATCTAACAATGAGTTGTAGGATTTGACTAACATTTGCCTTGATTTACATATGAAAGCACTTACTAAACCTCTTGTGTGCAAGATTCATGGAACCATGCTAAAGGAATAGATTTTGATGTGCTCGAAGGGTGATTGCAACCACCAAAGGCGCCGCTTATCTGAATATTGACATCAAGAGAAGTTCTAACTAATTGAATAAGCCCGCTTAAGAATCTGTGTCAGGCAATACCAAGTTGAGAAATGCTTTCAAAGAAGGAGCAGGAGGGAGCTATTTATTTTCCAGCAAATGATGATGGTGATTTTCAGGAGTTGTACACCAAGATTAGGAGCAGCATGTTTTCTCTTTCAGTAACACAAATCTACAAGAATATTCATTTGATTGGATGAAAGAATGTTGCAAACACATTAAATAGAAGGCAAAATTTAGTAGTCTTCAGCTGCGGCAAAGGATGTCAACCACTACAGGAAAAAATAACTACAGTAACTAAAAGACAAAATAGGCTACAAGACAAAATAGAGAAGAGGACAAAGTAGCCTATTTTAAATTGTGAAATATTGGGGGTAGGTGAAACCCTAATGTAAAATGAATCTTGGCCACACAATGTAAATCAATCCTGGCCATTCATTATCCTTTTGGAAAACTATAAATAGGGGCTTGCTCCTCATTTGTAAGTGGTGGTGAATTGTTTTAAGAGGCATATGCAGCAATAGAAGGAAGCATTACAATGTTTTATAGGTGTTTTCTTTGAACTTGTTCAATACGTATGCATGATTCAACCTCCATGTTAGTTTTAGCTTGTTAGTTTCTTGAATGGCTTTAATGGTGGTTGTTGTTATAGTATTTGATGGACTTCTAGCCCATACTTTTGGCACTTGTTGATGAAAAACTACTGTGTAAAGTTAGCCTGGACTTATTTATTTCATTGCTGCAATTTTTAGTTCAATTGTATGTTCATGAAGTGAATGTACAATCTAAAAATTTGCAGACCTTAGGAGATTGCACTAGTTTTGTGTAGTTGTAGGTCCTCTTGGTTAAGCAAAACTTGGTTTCATTGGAGTTTGTCTACTATAGCATCCTCCATTGTTACCATTCATTCATGGCTTAGATTTAGAACAAATCTCTTAACCCTTTCCTCTTTTGCTCTTTCTTTTAACTCCTTGTTAGAGTAGGATTCCAAGCATCACAACAAAGCTAAATCTGATGAACATAGTGAGTTTTAGCTTGTTGTTTTGAGTGAGCATCCACTGTTCATTGATTTCCAACACCTTGAAACTCCATTTGAAAACCCAACTTCCCATGCTTCGTAAACCATAAAGGCCACCCTATGATTACCAACAAATCACATCAACCAATTGAACTATTCAAGCATTGTCATGACCTAACACCTGAGAGACCTTGGGGTGATTGTCTGAAACTTAGTTGCAGATTTTCACCTTTCAAGAGAGGTAGAGCATTTATGTTCTTCCTGTCTTGAGAAGGTGCAAAAACACCCATCAACACTATCCAAATAATTGAATGTAGACCTTCATCTAGGGTTTATGCACTATTTTTAAAGGAGAAATTCCTTAGTTTTTAGTTCAATAAATTTGTTAATGATCAGTCTTTTGCTTTAGATATGAGACAGTTTTCTCACTTTCTTCAACATCTCTTTGGAAGAGCAAGACCAATTATGTGAATATTATTTGCATAACTATGTGATGGAAGAAGACACTGAATGGAATCCTTTGCTTTATGTTTGGGATTTTCAAGTGAGAGCTCTAGCATCTTACTTCAGAAATGAGTAGCTCTGTGGGGAGTTAATGGAGAGGTATGAGGAAAATGAGAAGACAATGGCACTGCAGATTAGAAAGGAAGCAATGAATCTTGACATAATTGTTTCTCAATGGTTGAGACTCCTTTCTAATAAGGGGCTAGGGAAAATAATTACAGACTTAAGGCTTAAAGATTATATAAGGTGTTAGCTCTCAAAAACACAGGCAAAAAACCTCAAGAGGCTGCCAATCTCCTGGTACATTTTAGGGTAACAGACAAGGTCAAAAGCTTTCAACCTTCTACTCCTCAGGTGCTGCCAAACCTAGGTGGGTGTACCTATCTGAATTGGGCAGACTTGACTTATGATTATCTTTCTTGCAGTGATTTGTCCACAATGGCAGATGGAAGTGAACAAATGAAATCAAGCTTAGTACAAAATGTATAGCAATACTTAAAGCTAAATCCTAAAATATTCAATTAACAGATGTAAAGAAACTGAATGAATCTAAATGATGAAATTGTAGAGACCAGTGCCTTATTGGGTATGTGGAGTCAAATGAAACAGAAGTGGGCAACTTATTCTAGAAAAAACTCAAATTGTCGGCATATGTTTTGTTTATAACTTGTATAAACATGCAAGATTATGACTACTAAGCTCTACTTTAATAGTCCAGATAAATCTCCTTGATTACTATGATCAACCAAAAGAATTTAATCTCTCCTTGAAAGAACCAATCAATTAATCACACAAATACAGCAAATGTGCACTGATAAACTAAAAATAAAATTGTTATATCAATTTAAACAACCAGAAAGAATCAACTTGGAAACAGCTTAGCAATACTTTTCAATAAACTCAACAGACAATTGACACCAAATATAAAATGCCACACCAACTAATTTTCATTGAAATCACCATTTGAAAACATGCATCATAGTCTCTGATCTGAGAATTTTATTCTATTGTATCCATTCCTAATCTACCTACTGTATCTCCTAAAATCTTATCAATCCATTCACAATCGGGAATGAATATTTATACACAAGCATCTGAATAGACACGTCGCTTCAAAATCCCATGTCATCCAACAACTGCATTCAGACATTTCTCATGTTGGCCAAAGTGTTTGAATTTTGTTAACTATCAACAGTCATTCATTGAGATGTCCTTATAGTCAAACCAAAGTCAAGGAGTATCCCTTTGTCCTTTTGTGTTTCACTGTGACTTATTGTTATCGGGGAGAGGTCATATTGGTTATACCTTTGTCTTAACGAAACCCTCCTGAGCTCACTTTAGATCACCAAGACAATATCAATCTCACACCGACAAAATCCATTCATCTCATGTGCTTCACTATGACATTCTGTAGTTGGGGAGACCTCTCGTAGAGCATATTATGTCTTACCGAAAGTCTTCATCCATCTGTGTGTCACTGAGACAAAAGCATAATCTCACTTAGATGTATCTTATTTGTGTCATTCCCTTTCATCGAGACAACTCAATTTTCATACCGACAGAGTCCTTTTGTGCTTTATCGGTGAGACCCAAGGTGTTCGCTGAGACTTTATTCCCGAAGCGCATGAGTCTTACCGAGATATATATCTTTATGTTGTTGGTCGGCAAGACAATTCAAACTCGCCAAGACCTCCTTCCGAAAACAATGACTCAAGCCAAAGTCTATCCACGTGTGTCATTCGGTGAGACTCCTCCCAATAACTCTTTGATAAAAACCCTTGTCGGCAAGACCCAACAAAGTCGCAGAGACATTATTCTGAATATCTTTAACTCTTATCGATATGTGTATCCTTTCGTCGCCGGTCGGTGAGACAATATGATTTTGTTATGACCTCACACCGAAGACAATAGCTCATGCCGAAACATCATTATATGTACTAGTCGGTGAAACACAAAGAGTTCGCCATGACTTCACATCGACGCCACATACTTTGGCCGATAAGCCCCCTCAATGCACAAGTCAGTGAGACATAATGAAATCAGTAAGACTTCATTCCGATGATGGCACTCACATTGATAGGGATCCTTCAGTCACCGAAACAGTATGTATGTCATGTCGATAGGTGCCTGTAAGTAAACTTTGATTGTTGTGACACCAAAAACGTCTTGCCTATAGGAAACACAGATGTTTATCAATAGAAAACACCAAATGGACTGAGGAGACCCTGGTGCTCTCATGCCAGTAGGGATCATTATGTGAAAAATGTAGACTTCATGGATTTCATGGGACAAATATAGGAAAAATGAGAGCAGAATGATATGAAGACAAACCCTAGTGTGTATGATGAGGACTCATATGGAAATTTAGGGTTATGAAAAACTTGTGAAATTATTGAGAATTTTACAGTTCTAACAGAAGGATTCAGTAATTGGCATTAACCACTCATCAAAACTACCTTGTATATGTAAGGAATAGATGGGATAGTCTAACTCCAAAGTTAAATAGGAAGGATCCTCACTCCCTCCACAATTTTATGAGCATGTTTGATATGATACATAAGTACATTGAGCTCTCAAGAGTAAAGGGAGTAGAGTGGCTTCCATTGACCTACCACCCTCCTATCTTACTTCACCTAATTCCACATTGGACTGGACGGATTACAGATGAAAACATGGATGCAAAATTGAGAAAGATGAATAGGCTTGCGTGTTACAAAGGTTTCTACCTAAAATAGGGGTAGGGAGTTAATATAGTCATGGATATCAAGTAGATTGCTTTATTTTATAATCTTCTTCCCTAGGTGATCTAGTTTGATATTTTTGCTTGAGGACAAGAAAAATGACAAGTTGGGGGAATGATAAGTCCGTTTATTAACATCTTTTTATTGCTCTTTATATACTTTTAAGACACTCTACTTATGTTTTTGAAGTATCTCTCAGACAGTATCTCCATAGTATGTTATCCTATTATGCATACCTTGCCACCTTGAACCCATTTAATCAAAATGAAATATGTTGAATTATTTGTATAATTGCATGGATTAAATATGAATATATATGTATGTGAATGGATGCTATGATTTGATTATGGTAGTTAGCTATATATATGTGTTGGATGGGCTCAACTCTTTTGTAGCTTAACATGTAGTTGCAATGAAGGAGTATTTATAGTAAGTACAAAGTTGCAAAGCAGGAGATTAATGAGTTTGAGCTAATCAAGTGAAGGGAACTATGGAGCTAACATGGTCATTATAGAAGAATAAATGTTGGAAGATGTTTGTTCTTAAATATTGGATAGTTATCCATGTGTTTCACATGTAAGTTGTCTTTATCTGAATAGGTCTCCTTTTCCAGTTAGGTAGAAGAATAAGTCAAATCATCATTTCACCTCCTCGTATCTAGGAGTGAGATTTATGATTGTTGTTAGTTAGTTGGTAGTTGGAATAAGACTCCCCCCATTTTTTTATAAAGTTGGGTGATGAGTTCACAGATTAGTTAGTTGATTTTGTTACAAACTTTCGACAGTTAGTAGTTCTTCAGTTGATCAAGGATATTTTGTTACAATGAAGTCAGGGAATAAAATTTGAAGAAATATTTTGTCTAATATCTGGTGTTATATAATGAATGACATTGTATGACTTATGGATGTATGAGAATTTGAATTAGATCTAGTTTATAGATAAGTGAAGTAGAATTCTGAGCTAGCCACTCAAGTACTATTCATCACTTCATTTACATTTCAATTATTTATATGCTTTCATTAATTTGTTTTCTTTATCTCATACACGCATTGCAAGTAAATGGTTTATGGATAAGTTAGAATTTGTGTTCATTCATGAAAAGAGATAGAAAATAGTTCTCTGGAGATTAGGATTGATTGTCTTATCATTTTAAATAGTTTCAGATTGATTTTGCATTCACAGATTTTAACAGACACCTACAACTTATGCTACAGGTACCCGTAGCCACTAGGTTTTGTAACTGCTTTCACTATTTTTACAATTTTGTTAATTCTAGCAAGTAGAATTTTTTGAATAAGTTAGAGTAAAGTAATTTAGGTTAGTACAAGACTGTGAGGACACATATAGTGGAGTTCCATCATAAGTATATACACCCTGGTTGATAATTTAATGTAGGCCTGCAATGTCAAGAGAACTGTTTAGTTTGGTACATCCCTAAATTGTGTAAAATTTACCAAGTCCATAACACATTAGTTTTCCTCTACACCTTGTTAATGCATCAATATAGTAGTATTGACAAGTTAGTGCTTGTTGTATGAAAAATGCCTCAAAGAAATGGGGTCTAATAGTGATGTACATCAACGTGAGACCCCATTTCTTTGAGGAATTTTGTTGTATGAAAAAATGCCTCAAAGAAATGGGGTCTCATGGTGATGTACATCACTGTGAGACCCCATTTCTTTAAGGAATTTTTTCATACAACGAGCACTACCTTGTCAATATCGTAGCATTGACAAGGTAGTGCTCGTTGTATGAAAAAATGCCTCAAATAAATGGGATAAATCACTACGAGACCCCGTTTCCTTGAGGCATTTTTTCATATAATGATCACTACCTTGTCAATGCTACTATATTGACGCATTGACAAGGTAGTGCTCATTTTATGAAAAAATGCCTCAAAGAAATGGGGTCACATGGTGATTCACATCACCATGAGATCCCATTTCTTTGAGGCATTTTTTATACAATGAGCATTACGGTGATAAAAATGCCTCAAAGAAATGGGGTCTCATAGTGATGTACATCACTGTGAGAACCCATTTCTTTGAGGCATTTTTTCATACAACAAGCACTACCCCATTTCTTTGAGGCACTTTTTCATACTATAAGCATTACCTTGTCAATGCTACCACATTGATGCATTGACAAGGTAGTGCTCGTTGTATGAAAAATGCCTCAAAGAAATGGGGTCTCATGGTGATATTTTTTCATACAACGAGCATTACCTTGTCAATGCTATTGCATTGACATATTGACAAGGTAGTGCTCATTGTATGAAAAAATTCCTCAAAGAAATGGGGTTTCACAATGATGTACACGATGATTTAAGGTAGTGCTCATTGTATGAAAACAAGCCTCAAAGAAATGGGGTCTCATGGTGATGTACATCACTGTGAGACCCCATTTCTTTGAGGCATTTTTTCATACAATGAGTACTAAGATCCCTATGACGCATTGACAAAGTGGTGTTTGTTGTATGAAAAATGCCTCAAAGAAATGGGGTCTCATGGTGATGTACATCACCATGAGACCCCATTTCAGCACCAGCACTACCTTGTCAATGCTACCACATTGATGTATTGACAAGGTAGTGCCCGTTGTATGAAAAATGCCTCAAAGAAATGGGGTCTCACAGTGATATGCCTCAAATAAATGGGGTCTCATAGTGATGTACCTCACCGTGAGACCCATTTCTTTGAGGCATTTTTATACAATGAGCACTACCTTGTTAATGCGGTAGCATTGACAAGGTAGTTTTTTTTTGTATGAAAAATGCCTCAAAGAAATGGGGTCTCACAATGATGTACATCACCATGAGACCCCATTTCTTTGAGGCATTTTTTCATACAACAAGCACTATGTTTCCAATGCGTCAATGTGGTAGCATTGACATGGTAGCACTCATTGTATGAAAAATTCCTCAAAGAAATGGGGTCATCACCGTGAGACCCCATTTCTTTGAGGCATTTTTTCATACAATGAGTGCTACCATGTCAATTCTACCGCATTGACGCATTGGCCAAGTGGTGCTTGTTGTATGAAAAAATGCCTCAAAGAAATGAGTTCTCACGGTGATGTGCTCATTGTATGAAAAAATGCCTCAAAGAAATGGGGTCTCACAGTGATGTAAAAATACCTCAAATAAATGGGGTCTCATGGTGATGTAAAATACCTCAAAGAAATGGGGTCTCATGGTGATGTTTTTTCATACAATGAGTGCTACCTTATCAATGCTACCGCATTGACGTATTGACAAGGTAGTGCTCGTTGTATGAAAAAATGCCTCAAAGAAATGGGGTCTCACAGTGATGTACATCACCGTGAGACCCCATTTCTTTGAGGCATTTTTTCATACAATGATCTTTATCTTATCAATGCTACTGCATTGACACATTGACAAGGTAGTGCTTGTTGTATTAAAAAATGCCTCAAAGAAATGTGACCCCATTTCTTTGAGGTATTTTTTCATACAATGAGCACTTCCTTGTCAATGCTATTGCATTGGTGCATTGACAAGGTAGTTCCCGTTGTATGAAAAAATTCCTCAAAGAAATGGGGTCTCACGGTGATGTACTTGACACATTGACAAGGTAGTGCTTGTTGTATGAAAAAATGCATCAAAGAAATGGGGTCTCATGGTGATGTACCATTGACAAGGTAGTGCTCATTGTAATAAAAAATGCCTCAAATAAATGGGGTATCATGGTGATGTACTTGACACATTGACAAGGTAGTGCTTGTTGTATAAAAAATGCCTCAAAGAAATGGGGTCTGACAGTGATGTACCCATGAGACCCCATTTATTTGAGGCATTTTTTTATACGAGCACTACTTTGTCAATGGTACATCACTGTGAGACCCCATTTCTTTGAGTCATTTTTTCATACAATGAGCACTACCTTGTTAATGCGTCAATGCAGTAGCATTTACAAGGAAGTGCTCGTTGTATGAAATTTTCATACAACAAGAACTACCTTGTCAATGCTACTGCATTGATGCATTGACAAGGAAGTGATGATTGTATTAAAAAATACCTCAAAGAAATGGGGTCTCATGGTGATGTACTTGACGCATTGACAAGGTAGTGCTTGTTGTATGAAAAAATGCCTCAAATGAATGGGGTCTCATGGTGATGTGCATCACCGTGAGACCCCGTTTCTTTGAGGCACTTTTACATCACCGTGAGACCCCATTTCTTTGAGGTATTTTTTCATAAAACAAGCAGGGTAGTGCTTGTTGTATGAAAAAACACCTAAAAGAAATGAAGTCTCACGGTGATGTAATCACTATGAGACCCTATTTCTTTGAGGCATTTTTTCATACAACGAGCACTACCTTGTCAATGTTTCAATGCGGACACATTGACAAGGTAGTGCTCGTATAAAAAAATTCCTCAAAGAAATGGGGTCTCACGGTGATGTACTTCACCTCGATACCCCATTTCTTTGAGGCATTTTTTCATAAAACGAGCACTACCTTGTCAATTTGTCAATACAATAGCATTGACAAAGTAGTGCTCGTTGTATGAAAAAATTCCTCAAAGAAATGGGGTATGCATCAATGCGGTAGCATTGACAAGGTAGTGCTTATTGTATGAAAAAATGCCTCAAATAAATGAGGTCTCACATTGATGTACATCACCCTGAGACCCCATTTCATTAAGGATTTTTTCATACAACGAAATTCCTCAAAGAAATGGGGTCTCACGATGAATTACATCACTGTTAGACCCCATTTCTTTGAGGAATTTGTAATACAACAAGAACTAGCAATGCTACAGTATTGATGCATTGACAAGGTAGTGCTTGTTGTATGAAAAAATGCCTCAAAGAAATAGGGTCTCACTTTTCATACAATCACTACCTTGTCAATGCTATCGCATTGACACATTCTCAAGGTAGTGCTTGTTGTATGAAATAATGTCTCAAAGAGATGGGGTCTGACAATGATGGTAATCACTGTGTGACCCCATTTCTTTGAGGAATTTTTTCATGCAATGAGCACTACCTTTTCAATGCCACTACATTGATTCATTAACAATGTAGTGCTCGTTGTATTAAAAAATGCCTGAAAGAAATGGGGTCTCACGATGATACATCATTGTGAGATCCCATTTCTTTGAGACATTTTTCATAAAATGAGGGTTCAGGGTACAAGATTGAATGTAGGGTTTAGGTTTTATGCTTATGGTTGAGGGATAGTGTTTATGGTATAGGTTATAAGGTTGAGGATATAGGGATGAGGGTTTAGGGTTTAGGATTTATGATATTCGATGTAGGGCTTTGGAGACTGAGAGAGAGGGGGGAGTAGAGAGAGAGAAGTAGAGAGCGAAGGAGGAAGGTGGAGAGATTGAGAGAGAGGAGGGAGGGAGAGAGAGACAAAGAGGTAGATAGGCATAGGTTAGATAGAGAGAAGTAGAGAGGGAAGGTGGGTGGGAAGAAGAGAGGGAAAGGGGGAGATAGATAATATTAGAGAGGGAAGGAGGGAGGGAGGGAGGGAGAGGTGAGATAGAGAGAGGAGGGAGGGAGGGAGAGAGAATGGTGCTTAATAGAGAGTAGAGAGGGAAGGAGAGAGTGAGAGAGAAAGATAGGAGAGAGAGAGAGAGAGGAGGAAGGTGGGTAGATTGAGAGAGGGAGAGAGGGAAGAGGGAAGGAGGGAAAGAGAGGTAGAGATGGAGAGAGGGATATAGAGAGAAGTATATAGGGAAGGAGAGATAGTGAGGGAGAACTATACAAAGAGAGAATGGTGAGATAGAGAGTAGAGAGGAAAGAAGAGAGTGAGAAAAGATGGAGAGAGCGAGAGAATGGTTGGGAGATTGATAGAGAGGGAGAGAGAGGGAGAGAGAGAGGGAAGGAGGGAGGGGGATGTAGAGATTGAGAGAAAGAGATAGGATAAGAGTTAGA
This sequence comes from Sequoia sempervirens, assembly GCA_007258455.2. Taxonomy (NCBI): domain Eukaryota; kingdom Viridiplantae; phylum Streptophyta; class Pinopsida; order Cupressales; family Cupressaceae; genus Sequoia; species Sequoia sempervirens. The sequence goes on along the minus strand of VDFB02047230.1, from coordinate 431,195,313 downwards.
GTTAAGGTTTTAACTTAATTATGTTAATTAAGTTACCTTTATTCATCTCTTAATATTTCACTTTAGTTTGCATATTGTGACATTTAATAATTACATTAATTAGTAAATTTCTACCTATTAGGGTTACTTTTAGGTTTTGCATGATCTCCTTTTAAGGATTGATCTTTGTAATTATTTTATCATTTTAGCTAATGCAATCTCTCTTGAAGCTTGCAAAGCACCCTTGCTTTTTTGTCTCCATCTCTTCTTTTCTGTAATAGGTTATTTGCATGCAGGTGATCTTCGGAGTCTGTAAAGTTGGATTTCTCGACTTCTACATGGTATCAGAGCTCCAGACCTGCTGCTTCCTGTTCATGTTTTGAAGGATATTTTGGAGCTTCAAGGGTTTGGAGTTTTCCTTTTTTTATCCAAGAGGTGGGCATTTTCAGTGCATCCAGGGTCAAATCAGATAGCCATTCAATCCAGAGCTGCCAGAATAGTCAAGATCGACCTTTGTTTCATCAAATTTGGCTTTCGTTTGTCAAATCTGTGAAGGTTTGAAGAAAGGGTCTTTTTGCCAGATCCAAGGGGTGCTCAATTTTTTGGAGCATTTTGAGCCCAAACGAACCTCACCATTGCGTCCAGAGCGGCCAAAAACCTACAAATTGACTATAAACTCGCCTATATTTGGCATCAACTATTCATGAACCAAAAAAAATTATCTATATGGCCCTCCCCCAGCACGCGGATCGAGGTATCAAAAAAATTTCGTCAAAAAAAAAATTATTTTTTTTGCAAAAAATTCGCAGTTTTTTTTCAATTGTAAAAAAAGGTTAAAAGCTTTGTTTTTTCAAAAAAAAAATTGGTTTTAAAAAAAAAGCCTTTTTAAGGCTTGTGCAGGCATTGTACGCCTGCGCAGGTCATACCTGCTCTACCACATGGGGAGCCGTGGGGATGGGCCCCACCGTGGGCTCTCATTTTCTTAAAAATATTTTTTAAATAAAATTTTTTATATATTTAAAAATATATATATATATGTAATTTTTTTATTGTTTTTTTTATAAAAAATATTTTTTTCTATAATAAGCCAAGTTGTGAAAAAGCACCGACAGCTGTTTGACCGTCAATTTTAAGCTCACAGTTTTGCTGCGACGGTCGTTTGGACGTTAAATTTAATCCACCACTGTGTTTTTCCCCTTTTGGAGTTGTTTTCTTCCAGAGGCCGTAACTTGGGCATACGATATCATTTTTTGGAAAACGAGATATCGTCAGAAAGCTGATTCTGTAAAATTTCTAGTGGTGTGGGTCTCATCACTTTATTTTTCTGTTGGTGCATTCTACAGCCAGTTGAAGTTAGAGGAGCTATTTTCAGTCCCGAGCTCGTAACTTTTGACCAATTTCTCCATTTTTCACGATCTCAACGGCATTGGAACCGTCTTTCAGAGCTCTTCAGTTCCATCCATGCAATTTTCCATATTTCACTCTAGGTATATTTTATTCAATTTTTTTTGTTTTCACACTCTGGTGAATTACCTGGATACATTAGCTCTTGGGAACTTCTCGTTTGCATGGGATGCTTTGTTTTTGGTTGTTCTTCATGTATTTCTAGTATTTTGTCCTTTGTGGGAATTTTTATCATCATTTGTAAGCAATCTTATAGGTAAACACACTGAGATAAAATTCCACACTATTGTACATGTATTTTGGGGATTTTGCACATAAGGTTGTCATATTTTGTACTTGCACTGTATTATAAAGTTCCATGGGGGGGTTGTGTAGTGCCTTTGTTTTTTCCATCACACCTTTGTCCAATGAGTGTCCCTCCATGACAACAATGGATCCATATGATTCTAGCCTCATGCATGTGTGCTTTGTTATGCACACCACTTTTTTAGTTGCAGGTGCTTTCTTGTGCACTTTCAAATGTTGTTTCTTCTCCTTCATGCACTACAGGGTGTTACACAACATTTCAGTGGATCTTTCAGGCTCTCTCAGTCAGCATTATGGAGGGGTATTATACTGTTCGTGCTAATGCTTCCTTGGTTTCGCCTTGGAAGGAATCTCCCATCTTCATTTGATCAGTGTTCTTCAGACTATTGGTACTTGTGCCATCTGTATCTTTGTTCCAGGTGTTTGTCTTTGTTTGCATCTGATTCGAGTAGTGTCATTGGGGGCACTCATGCAGGTTGTCTTCTTGATCCTGATCATCATATCTTCATAGGAGGTTCTTCGGCACCATAGCAGTCATCTTCCGACAATTGTTTGCAACTTCTTCTGCTTCAGTGATGTTCTTCATGTCTTTCATCTCTTTTTGGAGTAGAGTTTTTCCCATGAGGTTTTCTCTATTTCTCCTCTTTATAGAGATTTGGTTGTATTTGGGTACCTCATCAGGCCTAGTTGTCGGGACCCATTTTTACTTTCATGCATTGTAGTTACCTTTTCCTTTTTTGCACATGTTTGTAGCTGCACTCTTGCTCATCTTAAGGGGGAGTTAGAGTAAAGGTTTTAAATTAATTATGTTAATTAAGTTACCTTTATTCCTCCTTAAGATTTCACTTTAGTTTGCATATTGTGACATTTAATAATTACATTAATTATTAAATGTCTACCTATTAGGGTTACTTTTAGGTTTTGCATGATCTCCTTTTAAGGATTGATCTTTGTAATTATTTTATCAATTCAGCTAATGCAATCTCTCTTGAAGCTTGCAGAGCACCCTTTCTTTTTTGTCTCCATCTCTTCTTTTATGTGATAGGTTATTTGCATGCAAGTGATCTTCAGAGTCTGTGAAGCTGAATTTCTCAACTTCTACAATAAGTATATATAGGGAAGGAGAGATATAGAAGGGGGAGGAGGGAGGGAGAATTAGAGAGATAAATAGAGAGAGAGAGGGAGACATAGGGAGGGAGAGAGAGGTGATATAAAGAGAGGAGGGAGGGAAGTGAGATAGAGAGAATGAGAGATGGAGAGAGGGGGGGAGTAAGGTGGATATATTGAGAGAGACGAGGGAGGGAGAGAGAGAGTGAGGTAGGGAGGGATAGGTTAGATACAGAGAGTAGAGAGGGAAGGTGGGTGGGAGGAAGGAAGAGAGAGGTCAGATAGAGAGAGAGAGAGGTGATACATATATATAGAGAGAGAATTAAAGAGGTAAGGAGGGAGAAAGTGAGAGATATTGGTGAGATAGAGAGAAGTATCTAGGGAAGGAGAGAGGAGGAAGGTGGGGAAATTAAGAGAGAGGGAGAGAGAGAGGGAAGGAGGGAGGGAGAGATGGAGAGAGATAGAGAAGTATATAGGGAATAAGAGATAAAGAAGTAGAGAGAGAGGGAGAGAGAGATGGAGAGAGAATGATGAGATAGGGAGTAGAGAGGGAAGGAGAGAGTTATAGACAAAGATGGGGGAGGGAGAGTGTGTATGAGAGATAGAAACACAAAGCAAAGGAGGAAGGTTGGGAGATTGAGAGAGGGAGAGAGGGACGGAGAGAGGGATGAAGAGAGAGAGGGAACATAGGAGGGACAGGTAGAGATGGAGAGAGATCTAGAGAGAAGTATATAGGGAAGGAGAGATTGAGAGGGGGAGGAGGGAGGGAGTAGAGAGAGAGAGGGAGAGGTAGGGAGTGAGAGAGAGGTGAGATAGAGAGAGGGATGGAGAGAGATAGAGAGAAGTAGAAAGGGAAGGAGGGAGGAACAGAGGGAGAGAAAAATGTGATAGAGAAAATGAGAGAGAGGGGGGAAGGATGGAGGAGAGATTGAGAGAGAGAGGATGGAGGGTGAGAGATAGGAAAAGAGGGATAGGTTAGATAGAGAGAAGTAGAGAGGGAAGGTGGATGGGATGAAGAGAGAGAGGGGAGGAGGAAGTGGAGAGATTGAGAGAGAGGAGAGAGGGAGAGAGAGGTAGAGGGATAGGTTAGATAGAGTGAAGTAGAGAGGGAAGGTGGATGGGAGTAAGGAAGAGAGAGGGGGAAGACAAAGAGAGGGGAGCTAGAGAAAATTAGAGAGGTAAGGAGGGAAGGAGGAATGGAGGGAGGGATGGAGGGAGAGAGAGAAAGAGGTGAGATAGATAGAAGTATAGAGGGAAAAGAGAGTGTGAGAGAGAGGTCTAGGGTAAGAGCAAGAAGATGAGTCCACGAAACGTGGGATTTTTGCCTTAGGAAAAAAAATGAAATCGGCTTGCAAAAAATGGGATCCCACTTTTTAATAAATGGGATCTCGTTCAGGTTCGGGATCCTGAGCCTAAAATAAAAAAATGGGATCCCATTTTGAAATAATTATATTTTTTGAAAGTTTTCAAAACGGGATCCTGTTTTGAAAATTTTCCATTTTTGGAAACTATCCATTTTTAGAAAATTTCCATTTTAGAAAATTTTCAAAAGCAGGATCCTATTTTAAAATTTCCAAAATGAAAATTTTCTATTTTTAATTTTCAAAACGGGATCCCATTTTGTAAAAGCATAAAAAAACATTTTTTTATGAAACGAGATCCTATTTTAGAATGGGATCTCATTTTTTAAATTATTAATTTTTGGTCGGGTTTGTGCTTTGTTTTTTGGTTCAGGAAAAGGTTTGGAGATCTGAACCTAGGCCCTAGACCTGGTTTGACTTGCAAGTTGAAGGTCCTAGCAATGTCACAAAAAAATAGTGGCTTTGGGCATACGTCTGAAGACATTTTTTTTAGATTTTTTGAAAAAATTAAAACCCATTATAGATGAGACAGTGTAGATTCCAAATATGTAATTTTTTTACATTTGGATTAATTTTTTATTTTTCATTTAATTTCTAATGAAACAGGTCAATAAACTTGAATTATTAGGGTTTTTTAGTATTTTAATAACTTTTTATTAACATAAATTTTTGACAAATGGATTGTACAAAAGCGTACTTCAAACAGTTCTTTTCAAATTTTTTTAAAAAAATCAAAAGATGTAAGTTTAGGTCATCTTATGCATGATGTACACAACCATTTTGCAAAACACCAAATATGGCCAATAAAAAATTAACAAAAAAAAATCAATAAAAATTACAAAAAAAAATGGAAAGCGTGCTTTAGTGAGTTACAAATCTTTTCCCAAAAGGATTTAGAAAAATATGGATAACGTACATGTGCATAGTATGGTAAAACAAAGGACTTTTAAACAATGGTTTTTAGAAATCTATTGAAAATTAATTTGTATCATCTGGGTATTGAAATAAATTACATATTTGGAAACTAGACTTTGAGTACTATATTTTATGATTAGTGACTTTTTTCAATATTTCATCTCTAAGTGCTTCAAATTTTAACGTCAAATTTGTCAAATTCTAAAAATCAAGGAAAACACTTCCACCAAATGGCCAAAAAGTGGACTCAACTTCTTGCCAGCACCCTCTAGAGCATAAGGGATAAACAATGAGTGAGATAGAGCGAGATAAAAATGATACAACTTGTTGATTACTAAAATTTGACCTCTTGATTATTGATATTTGACATGCTGATTACTAAAATTTGGTTGTCTAAAAAATTGTAAGATCTTCCAAAAACTAGAATTTAAATTATAACTCCTAGAGATTTGAAACCACTCTCAAACATCCTAAAACTATATACATGAAATATAACTTAAAGTATAAGAAAGTAAATGTCCATATGTAAATGTCAACTTATACTTAAATATTTATTTCATGTATATAGTTTCCCTAAAAGATAACAAGTAGAAAGAGACAAGAAAAAGAGAAAAAAAATTCAATGTAGACCAAAATGCGAGCGTGTTATAATGCGCTCATGTTATGACGCGTGTTATGGCTTACTAATGACCAAGCCTAGGCTTGGTCACTACCAACCCATAACCCGAGCTTGTTTTACTATAATGTGCTCATGTTTTCGGTATTTCGAGATGAAAAAGTAATTTGGCCACTTTTTGGCCCCCCATCTTTTTGCACTTACCCGAGAGAGGTACACAATCTATGTTCTCTAGGGGGGAATAAGAGGGTCTAAATTCCATTGCATCTCTCAACATACCTTTGAAATAAGGAGACCTTGCCAAATGAAATGGGATAACATAGGCATAAAAATATTTGGCCACTAAATCATTGACTTGCTCACATTTTTGCAAATTCATTAGCCCTACCACTATATTTTTTTCACTTGCAATAGAAGTGGCCTTCCTCTTCCCTCTATCACAACCCTCTCCAACTAATACCTTGGAAAAATCATACTAATCAATAGATTGCAATGTCTTGGATGACCATTTCTAACTCTAAGTAGTACTAGTATTTTTTTTCTCAATCACTTCAATCAACCATGCCATTCAACCTGTTGTTTCATGTTATACCTACACAAACTCTGACCCCATGTCCACTCTCACCCAATAGAGTGTGTGATGTCCCCATTTTTATTATGCCCAAGAAGAAGAATTAGACAAATTAATTAAATATTAAATTATCTTTCTTTACTTTAAAAGACTTTTTAATTATTTAATTAATTAATTATGACTTTATAAAATCATTAATGGATATTAAATTTTTTATAAAGTCTTTAACTAAAATAAATTGGTTTAACTAACCAAAAGGTGGTAGAGATAAAATGAGCATTGGGGGGATACCTTCATCACCACGGAGATTGAATATTGTTTGGATTTTGATATTGAGGAATCTCAGAACAAAAACTATCATAGGATGATTTTCATGCTTGGACAATAACCTAGCGTGGCAAGTTTGCATAGTCTTTGAAGAAGCATTTCAGGCAATTATGGGGTTTATTAATGAAATTTACAATTTGGGATTTTTCAGTAAAAGCATACAATAGCAGAGGAAATAATTAATTATTGCCAGGATAAAGACAAATTGGGAAATTCAATTATGTCGTTTGACCATTCTTTCCTTGGCAATTAAAGTATCGAAGGGGAATACGATATTAACATCTTGATAACACTTAGCGCTTCCAGAAACAGAAGAAGTTATCATTGTAGATTAAAGGTATAAAAGGAATACCATTAGTCATCTACATCATTTCTATGAGTCATGAGGAAAAGATACAATCACTGCCAGATATTAATAATCATGGAAGGTTCTAGATAAAGCAGAGTCAAAAGATACATCAGTCGATAGTAATATTCTTGGACCTATGGCTGAAAGAGGAATATTGTTGAGCATTATCAAATGAAGAGTGATCAATGGGACATGGAGTATAACTTTGTTGCCTTGAAAAACTATGAAGAATCACCACCATTGTGCCCCGATATCGGGTTTACGTGTCTAATTGAGAATTTTAATATCATCGTTGCAGGAGAATCGATGCATACTAGAAGCATCACTCAATGCATCATCCTGACCAAATATTCACTCGTACGGAAGAAGGTGACAGAGGTATTGAAGGCACGAGTTTGTGAAACTTTGAAACATAAGTGATTGTGGCTTCTGTAGAAGTTCTTTCATCTTTTATCAATCATTGAATGTGCTTAAAGGCATACAAAGTTGATTAAGTTTTTTCTAAGCAATGTCAATCCATCACAATTTGTTGTGAATGGGAATGGTCAATGCATAATCAATGATAATCAATGTTCGATGAGTTCCTAATACTCAGTGATAATTATCAGCACTTGCAAAGCAAACATTGGGCTACCATTAATAGTGAAGTAGACTTTGATGCTGACTATGAATTGGATTTTCTGGAAGTGGAGGATAAATACAAGCCAGAACTTTTGTATTGTCATATGGGTTTTCTAAGGTACAACTACAGGTTTGATATCTTTAGTATTATTGCTACAATGTATAACTGCTTTTGTATAACTGTTGAGTCTTTAATATTGCAATGATTGCCCCATATTCTACTATAAAGTTATGTGTTGAGCAGTGTATGAAAGATCATATATATATTAGGTAAGTGCACAAAGATGGTTCCTAAAAAGGGGGCTTAAGTGGACACTTTTTTTCTGAAATCAGAAAACCTTGGACGTGAAATTGAGGATAGTTACACTCAAAATTTTGAGATGGAACAAAAAAAAGGATCGAAGTACTCCAAGTCTACTTTCTAAACTACTAATTTATTTTGAAAATGGTTGAGATTAAGGGGTTTAAAAGAGGGACGTACACAAATTGGTGTTGTTTTTGTCAGAAAAACATAACATGTAACAACTCTTGTACATCCCTAGTGCAATGAACTTTTTTTTAGTATTTTTAAAATCGTTACCGTGAGAAGTTAGCTAACAGTATGTAGTTGATGCACGATTTTTCTGATAATTTTTTAATGAATGTTTGATTTTTTACTAATTTTCTAAGTGGACACTTCCTAAAAAATAGAATTTTTGCCATGCTACCCCTACAAATTTTGGAAACTAATTGAATTTTTTTTTAATTTTTAGAATGGATTCTAGTTTCTAAAAGTATAATTTATTTGAAATTTTGATGAACAGTTAATTTATAACGAAAAAACACAAAACACTGTTGTAGACACTCAAATTTTTCTTCACAATCGTAATGATATTCATCTATTGATTAAATAGATATTATTATTTACTTAATCAATTCATTCAATGCTTTATTCTATTCATGCATTTCATCAAATCATTGAACCATCTCATGCTTATTCAATATCTATTGCATTAATGTTCATGTCCATTTGCACTATCATTCATACCCATTTGCATAATAAATCATAATCATTCATAATCCATTTGCATAAGTCATAAACATCATTTCCGTATTAAATCAATTATCATTATCATCCATAATTGTTTCATATTCATCTCCATTAATAAATCAATTATCATAGTCATTGATTATTATTTCATAATAAACTAATTATCATAAATTGCATATTAATCATATCATTTGCATAAATCGTTCATGAAATATTGCATTTTAGTAAAGCATCTTTAAATCATTTTATTCATATTTAATCATTTAGGTACATTTTAATCTGATATCCCTTTATCGCTTTCATTCTCATGCATAACATTTAACCCAAATTTGTGGGATAATGGCATTTCCTTCTCTCACATATTTTATCCCACATTTCATCTTCAACCCCTCTCCATCCTTAGGGAACTCCTATTTAAAATGGGATTTCCCTCTCATTTTAGCTCTCACAAATTTTTCTCACAAATGTACATACTCATATCATCTTTGCATCTTGATGGCATTTCTCATTCACCATAGCCTCTTTATTGCATCTTGCTTTCATAAAATCTGAGAGCAAATGCATAAACAAAGATCTTGGTGATAGGGAGACAATGGAGATTGATTTCTTTTAAAAGCATTGTTTTGTTTCTGTAGTTTAAATTTGTATTTCTAGTTTTGCTTTAAATTAGAACAGCTCTATTGATGTGGGCATGAAATGGTGGTTCGTAACTCCATAGAATCATACATTTTTATGGCTCTACAATTGGTGAACCCGACGTGAATGATCTTTGAGTATCATGAAATCTGCATGTTCTTGAAATTTGCATGGAATAGATCTTATATGCTTCATGAAATCTGCATAGAATAGATCTTATATGCTTCTAAAATTTGCATGTTCCTGGTCATTGTGTTTTTATTTTAATGATATTTCTGGATAGGTTTTCCTTTTGTCTTTAATCAAAGCGAGTCTTGTGTGGCAGCCTGTTGATGTAAATATTCTGCGAACATGGGCAATTTCTCATTATCAGATTTTTAGCCTCTATTGTTTTTGGTTGGTTCTAATTTTGTCCAGTGAACTGCCATCTGAGTTATCCCATTCAAGCTTTTTTGCATGCATATGCTAGTGACAACTCCCTCTTCTAAGCTGCATGTCGTTTTTGCTTGAGTATCTTTCAATAAATAATCTTTTTGTGTAACTTGAATTACATGCCGTAGATCTAGGCTTTTTGCAACAGCATAACACAATAAAATCTCCATCAAAATAATCTGGCTTTCAGTTAACAGGGCTTTAGAGACTTTTAAGCAAATGTTGTTCTCTTTCAGCAAGCGAAATTTGTTTTAAGGCTTCCTATTAATCAATTCATACGCCTTGTGCTTGCATCTGTGCTTTTCTAGTAATCATTACCTTCCATGCAACCACATATATTTTGAGGCAACCTGTCAAATGGTTCATGCGCCTTGTCTAAGCTTTAAATGCATTCATTGCATGTTGTGTTTGAGCTTCCACATTTTTAGGTTTTGTTTGATTTAGTTTAGCTTTTTAATGATACATTTCGATTACTTAGTCTAGTCTTTAACTTTTTAACATTTTAACATACTTTTTAAAAAACATACAATCTAAGATACATTCGTTAGTGTGAATTTAGTTTAGTCTTTTTCCTTTTAATTTTAGTCTAGTATAGTTTAGCTTTTAAATTAGTTTTAGATTAAGTTTTTTTAATTAGTATAGATTAGTTTTAATTTAGTTTTAGATTAACTTTAATTTAGTTTAGATTAACTTTATTTTAGTTTTTAATTTAGTTTAGATTAACTTTATTTTAGTTTTTAATTTAGTTGTTAATTTATATTTATATTTATATTAATTTAATTTAGTTTTTAGATTAATTTAAATTTAGTTTTTCATTTAGTCTTTTTACATTACATTAAATTTAAGATTAATTTTTAATTTAGTTTTTAGATTAATTTCTAATTTAGTTTTACATTAATTTAATTTTAGATTTACATTTTTTTAAGTTTTAAGATTTAATTTTAACATTTAGTTTTAATTAGTTTAGATTTTGATTAATTAGATTAAATGATGTTTTTTGTTTTAGCTTCGTTTGGATTTTAGGTCTAATTTTAGTTTATTTTTCTTGCAGGTTCGTTTGACAAAGAATTGAAAATCAAAACATACGCTTGTCAAAGAAAGGAGGCATGAAACTACTAATGATATTTTGATGTCGGACGTTCGTCGAAGACGTGATTTTGAAACCAATTGTCTTTTAGATTATAAACCACTTCAATTGGTGCATTAAAAATGAACAGTTGTCTTCTTCCACATAGGCTTAACTAGGGGGTCAATGAATACCGTTTGTTGTGCTTGAGATGGTAGGGAGTATGCTCTCACCTTGTGCAAAACTTGGTGATTAGAAACCAGACCCATCTATTTTATGTGTCACCTCAATTTAATAATCGAAGTATCCTCTCCCCTTGTGCAATTGTGCAATATTGGGTGCAAGAGAAACGGTTATTGACTCTAGAACTTGGGCCTATTCTGGTGGGAAAAAGTACTCACCCTAGGATGACTCAGAACAGTAGCACCCTGAACCCAAGGGACTTCTAGCCGGTATATAAAAGTGGATTCTTGGGGAAAGCCCAAGAATCACACGTATGGTTCTGACAAGATGGATCTGAAAGGGGACTCTTGCCACATGGATCATGCCCTACGAATGGAATGCCCTTACTAAGCACCTATTGTTTTAGAAGCCAACCATTTTTCAGTCGTTGCTTGGTATAGTGCAGGGTACAGTATCATTCCCCAAGACACTCACTACTAATCCTCTTGAGTAGAGATAGCAATTATTGGGAAGTGACTACCCAAGAATCTGAAGTTGGTGTGCTTGAATGATGTTAATGAGTCATGGAGGGGAGCCAGTGCCACCAAACTTCTAAGCTATTCGCTCTCGAGAAAGAAAGGTGTTTAGCACCAATCTAGGGTATATCGATGGGCTATATCAAGTATACAAACCCTTGGCCTATTGTCCTATTAGGATTGTGTGTGTCTCATGTGCATTTGCGTACACCAAAAAATCATGCTTTTCAAGTGTTTTCTATATTTTCAAACAATATTCACCACATTCACAAATCTGAACACAAACAATTGACCTCAAACAAACATCACATTGAGAAACTTGCAACATCTCAAACTTTGCAAACCTCAAAAGGTCCAACAACATAAACATCCCATGTGAACCTATCACTTAGATTTCTTGGGGTCATCATCCTTCAGTTTTGATCTTTCAATCCTTGCATTCCACCTATTCCTTGCATATTCATGGTCCTTACATATTCATATCCCTTTCATCCTAGTTCTTGCATGTTCCTAGTCTTGCATACATAGGTCACATTACATAGTTCTTGCATACATATATCATTCCACCTAGTTCTTTCATGTTCAACCCCTTTTGCATATCAAGACCATCTCACCTAACCTTTGCATATTCATCATTGATCAGATAAAACCTTTAGCTTGCACTTAGGCTACTCTTCCTAGGTCTTGAAATCAAACTATTGGCTATCTATCACCCGCATCACTTGAGGTTCACCATCCTTGAGTTAGGGAAACATACCATTATCCTTGACAAACCTTTTCAACACCAAAAAAAAACAAGGTGAATCTTTTGTGTCATTTTTACAAAGATGGAGACATTTAACAAAATGATTGCATTATTCCATTCCTGATCAAGAATTGGTTGACCTCTTTTGTCAAATTTTGAAAAAAGAAATCGGAAGGGAACTTCGCCTCAAATGCTTAGATTCCTTTGATGAAGCCATAGAAATGGGATTTTGAATTGAAAAAACCCTCATTGATGATGTAACTATTAAACTTAATAATGACAAAGATCAAAAATTGAATTCAAACAACAAGACCCCTTTTTGGGTTAAGAACAAGAATGTAGTCAATGACAGAGTTGTCGATGCAAAAACAACTAAAACATCATCACCTGTTTACAATATCAAAGGTCCATCTTCAAATAAAGGAAAAGAAAAACAAAGAAGTTTCCCTAAATGAAATTTTACACCATTGGGACAATCACTTGAATCCGCATTAAAAGAACTTCTTGAAATTAATATTATTACGCTACCCGAAATAAAGGAATATAATCCACAAGTCAAACCCCCATGGTGGAATGAAGATCACTTTTGCGACTATCATAGACACAAAGGACATAAGACTAATAGTTGCAATACACTTTGACATTTAATACAAGACCTTATTGAAGATGGTAAGATATCAGTTGATGGACACACTCCTTCTAGTAACTCTGATCGTGAGGTGTTTAAAAACCCTCTCCCTAAGCATGATAAGGATAAAGGAAAGGCTCTTGAATCTAGTGATGGTGTAAATTATACTACTACTAAGTATGACTATACCATACATAACATCAGTGAGGTTGATAATCATGTCAACACTTTCATCATAAAAGGAAAAGAACCTGATTGCAAGGTTACTACCCGCAAAGGCACCATTACCCTTAAAGGTCTTAATGCAAAACCTGCTACACCCTCTTCGCAATACAACCTCATAGAGCACTTGGGAAAAACACCTGCACAAATTTCTATACTCGAGCTGCTACACCTATCTCCTGAGCATAAAGCTATCTTAGATAAAGCACTTGCTACTGCTACAATGCCTACAAACCTACATGTAGATCAATTCCAAGCTATGGTGGGACACATCACTTCTCCTCATACTCTCACTTTTACTGAAAATGATGATTCATCCCTTTGACAACACAATAATGCAACTTTACGCATTGATGTCCTCATCCATAATGTTAAGATCAAGTGATTTTTGATAGACGGAGGAGCAGGCCTTAATATTTGCACTCAAGAATTGATCAAAAAATTTGGATTCTCTGAAAATGCAGTTGATCCAAGTAAAAAGATTACCATAAAGGCATATGATGAAGAGGAACGCTCATCTAAAGGATCAGTTACTCTACCAATTAGAATTGGCCCTTGGTAAAGGATGTGGTTTTCCAAGTCCTTGATCTCCCACTGACCTATAATATCCTCCTTGGAAGACCTTGGATTCATGCAATGCAAGTAGTACCTTCTACATACCACCAGTGCATTAAATTCCCCCACAATGGTGTTGAAATCATAATACGAGGAGATCCAAACCCTTTCATGTATTGTTGTAATCTAAGCCCTAAAACTGAAATCACAATCCCAAGCAATCGTGAAGCATTTCCTTCCCAAGAATATGTTGATCCTAAGTCCTTAAAAGCATCTTCCTCAAAATCCAATGCAGCCGAGATCAAAATATAGGTAAAAGAACAAGGAGTAGGAGAATATACCTTGAATTGTGACCTTTGGATTGGAAAGCTACCTTTATCTCCCCACACCTATGGCAAACCACAAATGACTAAGACCACATCAGATGCAAATACTACAATGATTTGTAAATCAACTACGTTCAAAAAATGGGGAGCCCTTTATAATGAAATAGAAGAAGTTGATCTCCTAAACTGGTTATACAAAGATGAAGATACAGAACAAGAACAGACTGAAATAAAGATACCTATTGAACAATATGGTAAAGGATTTGATATTATGAAAAAAATGGGATATGATGGTAAAAGTCATCTTGGCTTATCGAAACAGGGTATCTTGGAACCAATACAACCTACTCGTACGCAAAAAGTCCCTGGTTTAGGATATGATGCACAAAAAGATAAGACCTTGAGTACTGCGTGTGCTTCAAGTAAGGAAGTAGAGTCCTCTAATGCTACACAGAAAAATGAGGAAAGTGCCATCGATGACTTCATTGAAATTTATGACTATGATAGTGTCCCTACCCTTGAACTTGATCATAATATTTGTACCCTTGAATCCATTCAAAATCTTGATTCGAATCATGATTCTTCACCCTTGTTTCACCCCGAACTCATTGATTTCGATCAAAAGGGACCGCCACAATTGGATGTATTTGAAAATGATGAGGCAATCATAAATTTTCTAGGAGCACAAGAAAACACACCCCTTGAGGATCATAAAGCAAGATTCATCATAGAACTCAACAGTACAGCTTATTTTGGGGGGAGTGCCAAGCCTTTCAGTCACAAAATTATTGAAAATATAAATAGGTCTTCTAGTGAAAACTGCTCTACGGCACTATTAGACCTGAAAAAAGTAAAAATAAAGGACATATCCAAGGGTGAAAACCTCTCTGAGGCACCTGAGGATGGAAGGCTTGACATGCTTCCCTTAGCAGTATATCATGAAAAATCATCTATGTTGGTTGAGAAGACAGTACCAACAAATCTGGGCACAGAAGAAAAACCAAAGATAATTCATTTAGCAGAATCATTAACACCTAAAGAGATAATAGAGCATATGCGGTTTTACAAGGAAAGACAAGTTAACTTTGCATGGTCCTATGCAAATATGTCAGGACTTGATCCAAATCTAGTAGTGCATCACTTGTCTTTGCCACCGGGGGAAAAACCTGTTAAACAAAAGTTGAGAAAAATACACCCACACATTGCTCTATTGGTAAAAGGTGAATTACAAAAGTTGCTAGATGTGGGATTTATCAAACCTGCTGACTATGTTAATTGGATTTCAAATTTAGTACCAGTTTCAAAGCCTGATGGGGGCATCCGAGTTTGCATAGATATTAGAGATTTAAACAAAGCTTTTCCTAAGGATGACTTCCCACTTCCAAACATTGACATGATAGTGGATTTGACAGCAAGGCACAAAATGTTATCCCTCATGGATGGTTTCTCAAGCTAAAATCATATTAAAATTGCTCCTGAAGATCAAATTAAGACAACATTCACTTGTCCTTGGGGAACCTTCTACTAGAATGTCATGCCCTTTGGGTTGAAGAACATTGGAGCTACCTACCAACTTGCAATGACCACTATCTTCCATGACATGATGCATAACTATTTGGAAGACTATGTAGATGATTTGTTGGGAAAATCCTAAACTAGAGCGAGACATCTAGAGATCATGGATAAAATTTTCACAAGATTAGAACAATACAAGGTCCGATTGAATCCAAAGAAATGTGCCTTTGGGGTAACCTCTGGTAAACTCCTTGGATACATTGTATCATCTAAAGGAATTGAAGTTGATCCTGCAAAAATAAAGGCTATACTTGAAATGCCTCCGCCTAAGAATATCAGATAGTTGAGATCATTACAAGGAAAACTTTAGTCTATCTATCATTTTGTAGCACAACTTGCAGATAAATGTCAACCCTTTCAGCATCTATTACACAAGAATGTTTCATTTAGATGGGACAACAAGTGTGAACAAGCTTTTCAAAAAATTAAAGAATATCTAATGACACCACCAGTATTAGTACCTCCTACAGATGACAAGCCTTTACTTCTATATATATCCACAACCACCACAACACTGGGGACACTTTTGGCACAACATGACTCTAAAGGAAAGGAACATGCAATCTATTACATCAGTCATACTCTAGTGGGATACGAGCTCAATTATAGTCCTATTGAAAGAGCATGCCTTGTTGTAGTTTTTGCATCACAAAAGCTGAGACATTACATGCTTACACACCAGACAAAGCTCATTGCAAAAATTGATCCTCTTAAGTACCTCTTGAACAAAGCAACACTCACAGGATGATTAGCTAAATGGGTGACGATTCTTAGCGAGTTTGATATTGAGTATATAGAAAGAAAAGCAATCAAAGGACAAGCTATCATGGATCAACTCGCCGATGCTCCTATGACAGATGATGATCCTCTTATTATAGAGTTTCCTGATGAATCAATCTTCAACATGGAATCTACACATCTATGGACTTTATATTTTGATGGCTCCTTCTCACAAGGTGGTTTTGGCGCTGGAATTCTCTGTCACTCTGTAAGGGTATTTTATACCTAAAGCTTATAAAATACAGTTTCCATGTACCAACAATATTGTAGAATATGAGGCATTACTTTATGGGCTCCGTATAGCTATACAATGGAAGATCCTTGAGTTGCATGTTCTTGGTGACTCTCAGCTAGTGATCAGACAAGTTAATGATGATATATAAAACAAAAGATAAAAAATTGATGCCTTACAAAAGAATGGTGGATGACTTCAAGGCCTATTTCGCATCAATCTCTTTTGAGCAGATTCCTCGAGATAACAATAGAGCTATTGATGCAATGGAAATAATTGGTTCACTTGTAGAAATGCCAAGTAATTCCGCTTACTGTGAGTTCTTGGTAGAACCTCTCTTGGAACCTGCTTACAATATACCACAATCTGAAATGATTTGTCTTATTGTTGGTCCTGATTCCCAATGGTATGGGGATACTTATACCTATCTTTGAGACAACACCTTGCCATCAAACCTATCTAATAAATCTCGTAAAACCTTTATCCGTCAAGCTTCCTGCTATGTGATCTTAGCCGATACCCTTTACCGCCGAGGTCTCGATGGTACTTTACTTAGATGTCTTGAGCACAATGAGGTCAAAACTGCTTTACAAGAAGTACATGAAGGTATATGCGGGGCACATTCTAGCGGTCCTACCTTAGCCAAGAAACTCTTGCGTATGGGTTATTATTGGCCTACAGTGGAAAAGGATGCCTATCAGTTTGTTAAAACATGCAAGCAGTGTCAAAAACATGCAGACTTGATGCATGCTCCTACATAGGAATTGCAGTCTCTTGCTACACCATGTCCCTTTTATCAATGGGGACTTGATCTTGTGGGAAAGATCTATCCACCTTCATCCAATGGCCATAAGTTCATTCTTGTTGCCACCAACTATTTCATGAAATGGATTGAAGTTGTTCCTCTAACTCATATCACTGGAAAATAAATAGCCACCTTCCTACTGAACTACATCATATGTCATTATGGCGTTCCTCTATCCATCATCACAGATAATGGTCGTCCATTCAAAAATTAGGATGTATGTGAACTTTGTGAGAAATTCCATATACAACATCATTTTTCCACACCTTACTATCCTCAAGGTAACAGCCAGGCTGAGGCTTCTAATAAAACCATTTTCAAAATTCTTAAAAAGACAGTCAATGAAGCTGGTCGAGATTGGCATATTCAATTGAATCCTGCACTGTGAGATTATCGCATGAGTTTCCACACTCCCACAGGTGCTACCCCATATGCCCTTGTCTATGGCTCTAAAGAAATCTTGCCCATCAAGGTCGAGTTTCCCTCTTTGTGCGTCTCTTTGCACAATCAAATCAGTGATGAAGAATATCGAGTTTCCCATTTGCAGGAGTTGGAACTCTTGGATGAACGAACAAAAACCGCTTTCAATCATCTTAGAGCATACCAACAACAGATGTGTCAAAGTTATAATCAAAAAGTGAAACCACGTACATTTGAGGTTGGGGATCTTGTTCTTCATGAAAATCCTCACACTCAACAAGACAAAGAAAAGAAGGGTAAACTTGAGCCTAACTGGTTGGGTCCATACATTATCACTACTGTGTATGGATCTGGAGCATACCAGTTATCTACTCTGGAAGGTGAATTGCTTAGTTATCCCATCAACAGTATGCACATTCGTAAGTTTTATACCTAAATACTTTAGAGGGAAATATTTTCAAAGTCCTGAAAAAATACAAAAAATACAAAAAAAAGTCCTAAAAAAAATAAAAATAAAAAAATAAATAATGAGAAATCCATTCGTTCAATGGTGAAAACCACTTCGGTGGTGCCTTGAGCAAGTACCATGGTGAAAACTGAGAAATCAGCGCCATGTGTAGTAGAGGCTTTTCTCCTCTTTCCTTTGGAGCTCTACTTGATCTTTTCATTCCCTTTTCATTCATCCTCCACTTCATAATGACCTTTTCACACTCACCATGGCTTGTGAATTGTTCGACATTCCCCTCGCTTGCTCCCTTTTCCATGCATACTAGGTTGGCCCTATCCCGCACTGGGGCATCTCCTTAACCTTAGCTATGGGTTAAGATACTGAGCATCTCGCGGTCAGAGAAACTACCCTCTTTGTCTATCTACTTGTTTATTTTTCCATCATAAAATGTTCTGAAAAAATCCAAAAAAATCATAAAATGTCCTGAAAAAATCCAAAAGAAAATCATAAAATGTCCTGAAAAAATCCAAAAAAAATCATAAAATGTCTTGAAAAAATCCAAAAAATCATAAAATGTCCTAAAAAATCCAAAAAATCATAAAATGTCCTAAGAAAATCCAAAAATTATAAAATGTCTGAAAAATCCAAAAAATTATAAAATGTCCTAAAATCCAAAAATATTAAAATGTCTTGAAAAAATCCAAAAATTCATAAAATGTCCTAAAAAAATCATAAAATGTCTGAAAAATCCAAAAAATTATAAAATGTCTTGAAAAATCCAAAAATCATAAAATGTCCGAAAAATCCAAAAAATCATAAAAATGTCCTGAAAAAATCCAAAAAAAATAAAAATCATAAAATGTCCTAAAATAATCCAAAAAAAAAAAAGTGACACTTTCAGATCACCATACAACTTGGAACTTCAACAAAATCAAAGCACGAAAGTGTTGACAATCAAGCAAACATTATAAAATATATATCAACCCATCTTACAAATCCAACCGAACGCATAAACTGTAAAAAGAATTAATTCTACATCGAAGCAGAACCCCTATTTGTTTGTTGATCCTTGCTTATTTTATGATTTTCTCTTTGGTGACATGTCTTTTAGCTTCTTTAGGATTTCTTTGACTAGAGAGGCAAGGATGGGGTATGTTCATTTGTTTGTTGCTTGTGGATTGTTTCTTATTCGTAGGATGACTCGTCTTAGGACATGGTTGTCTAAAACCATCGAGGACCTATGAGTCTAATGTGGATGAGAGCATTCCTTGTCTGATAGTGTCTTCCATGCAATAAGTGTTCAAGTCATCTAAGGTCTTTATACCTAGATGCTTATACTTCATTACTAAATAAAAATGCAAACAGTATTCAGGTCATCTAGATGTTCATGTTATCTAGACGCTTATACTATTTTGTGACATAATAAGCTCAATGATGATAAAAGCACTTAAAATGCACAAGAGGCTTCATCACCTTCATTCTCTCCCATCTTGCATTTCATTTTCTTCATATTTCTTGCGTAGAGAAATCAATCAATTGCTTAACTCACTGATATATGTCTCTTGAATCAAATCTCAAATCAATTAACCTACTTCTCAAAATTTCATGTCCCCTTAACCCATTAGTCAATCCATCATTGCAGAACCTTGTCTTGCGTAAGCATAATTCTCAATCAGCTTAATTAGCTCAATCAGCGTCATCAGCTCATCAACCTAGCTATACTAATCATTTCCATCAATTGTTCAGTTATGCCCATCAACTATGCATTTTCATCAAAATGTACATCACTACTTTATCACTTGCGCAATATCAGGTATCTAATCACTTTCTAGACACCTATCGAGAGATTAATCTTCTTACAATCTGTTCAATCAATCTCTCGAGGGGGTATATCATTCTTATCATAATCCTTACTAAGATATCTTTGGGGCATGTATCAGTTGATCAATATTTTTTCTTTGAAACAACACGACAAGCTGCATTGTCTCAAAGAGGGGCAAAATGTAGACACTCGAATTTTTCCTCACAATCATAATGATATTCGTCTATTGATTAAATAGATATTATTATTTACTTAATCAATTCATTCAATACTTTCTTCTATTCATGCATTTCATCAAATCATTGAACCATCTCATGCTCGTTCAATATCTGTTGCATTAACATTCATGTCCATTTGCACTATCATTCATACCCATTTGCATAATAAATCATAATCATTCATAATCCATTTGCATAATAAGTCATAAACACCATTTCCGTATTAAATCAATTATCATTATCATCCATAATTATTTCATATTCATCTTCATTAATAAATCAATTATCATAGTCATTGATTATTATTTCATAATAAACTAATTATCATAAAGTTTGCCTATTAATCATATCATTTGCATAAATCGTTCATGAAATATTGCATTTTAGTAAAGCATCTTTAAATCATTTTATTCATATTTAATCATTTAGGTACATTTTAATCTAATATCCCTTTATCACTTTCATTCTCATGCATAACATTTAACCCAACAATGTGGGATAATGGCATTTCCTTCTCTCACATATTTTATCCCACATTTCATCTTCAACCCCTCTCCATCCTCAGGGAACTCCTATTTAAAATGGGATTTCCCTCTCATTTTAGCTCTCATAAATTTTGCTCCCAAATTTACATACTCATATCATCTTTGCATCTTGATGGAATTTCTCATTCACCATAGCCTCTTTATTGCATCTTGTGCTCATAAAATATGAGAGCAAATGCATAAACAAAGATCTTGGTGATAGGGAGACAATGGAGATTGATTTCTTTTAAAAGCATTGTTTTGTTTCTGTAGTTTAGATTTGCATTTTTGGTTTTTCTTTTAATTATAATAGCTCTATTGATGTGGGCATGAAATGGTGGTTCTTAACTCCATAGAATCATACATTTTTATGGCTCTACAACTCTTTTTTGTCAAAAAAGAGACACACAAACAAAAGAAATTATGGATGAAAGGCTTAGCATTGTCAGAAAGTGAAAAAAATTACATCGTTAGATAGCTTAGAGGGAACCTAACATTATCCAGGTGTTTCAATTTGTTTGACATTGAACCACATGCAATCCCGACGGTGAGCACAAACCTAATTATGTGAAATATTGTAGAATTTGCAAAAACACATCTCTGGTCGTTGGGAATGCCCTCCAAGCCTTTGGTTTGGTATTCTAAGGAAAATACCAATCCCAAGGCTTGGGGATTCCCAAAGTAAAATATAACGCGCTCGCGTTATATCTTAGTTTTGACATGGCTTTTGTGTTTTGCGAATGCATTGACAAAATGTGAGTGCATTATAACACGCTCTCATTTTGATCTACATCGAATTTATTTTTCTTCTCTTTTTTTTCATTCTTCTCATTATCTTTGAGGGAAACTATATACATGAAATAAACATTTAAGTATAAGTTGACATTTACATATGGACATTTACTTTCTTATACTTTAAGTTATATTTCATGTATATAGTTTCAAGATTTTTAAGAGTGGTTTCGGATCTCTAGAAGTTATAATGAAAATTCTAGTTTTTGGAAGATCTCACAAATTTCAGACTTAGTCAAATTTCAGTAATCAGGAGGTCAAATTTTAGTAATCAACAAGTTGTATTATTTCTCTCTGTATCTCACTAATTTTTATCCCTTACACTCTAGACCTCTCTCTCTCACTATCTCCATCCCTTT
>VDFB02047230.1:431092296-431173344 GCA_007258455.2 Sequoia sempervirens | reverse complement strand
AAGAAAGTGCAAAAGAGTCCTAAACTACTACACAAGTGCAATAGCATCCACCAACAGAAAACACCTCCAAACTCAAAAAAACAAAATGAACAGATGTTTTGGTTTATTATGATTGTAGAACCTCTTCTCAAGTTCTAGAAAACTCTGTTTTACCTAAGTTTCAATACGCATTTTTTAAGGGGAGATGAAAGGTCATATGTCTATTCACTTTACCAAAAGGCTTTGGAAATCTACATGTGGAACATGTAAGCCTAATCTCTAGCTAGAAGTGCAGGAAGGGACATCGCATGTTGTATCTTCTCTATCCAAAAATAATGGAGAACAATTGCTTGTTGTATCTGTAAGGGAAAAAGGGGGGCATCTCAGAAAAACCTCCATGACAATAGTGCATTTGGTAACATTTATTTCGATTAGGTTGCCTCAAAGACACGTACAACTATGTCCTAAAGTGGAAACAGACAGTTTATTTCCCACATTAATCCTTCTGAGAGAAGCACATGTAAATTCAACAGCATGCATTAACAAATTCTACAACAAGAACCAACAGACATGAAAGATGAGACAGAAACCAGAACAAACAGATTTACATGGGGAAAATCCTTTCAGATAAAAAAACCCCACACTCCAAAGATCGGGCCATTCTATTATTCAGCAACAAACGGTTACAATACAATTTCAGGCTCATAGCCTTTTCAAAGATTACATCTTGTTCATTATGGATATAATTGGTAGCAAACTCTTCATGAGAGATCAACCATGGCATTCATGATTAGAAGAGATTCCAGCAGAACCCTGCTTCTCTCATCTTTTGCTTCGGCCTCATGGCCTTGGCCTTTCAGCCAGCCACACGGCCCTCTCTCTCCTTCTCTTTGGCTCTCTTCTCAACACATTCCCTATAGAACGTCTAATGCATACATATATACATTCGTTCTTCACAGGCTCAGTGAATTGATTCATTTTCAACTGTCGGATCACAACGATCGAATCATCCAGCTCAGCATCGTAGATGTTTCCACTTCCTTGCATGGAAGATAATACATCCAAGTCACACCATGTAGGACAGCCTTCACTTAGTCAACAATGATCAACTTGTGTCGCATGTCGGTGAGACACTAACAGTGTCTCCCTGATGCTACAAGACCATATCATCATTTTTGCCAAGATTCTTCACTATCGGCAAGACATTTTACTGAGTCTAGAAAGCTATCATTGAGACTTCGCCATGTCACCAAGACCTCACACCGAACCTTCATGTGTTACTCCGAAGTCACACAGCCATCGGTGAGACCATAATAGTTTTCCAAGACTTCATACCAAAGTCTTCAAGTCATGCCAAAAAGAACACTCATCGGCAAGACTTACCGCTCTTGCCAAGACATCCCACCGAGCCTTTAGTTATTCCAAAGTGTTCACCAATCGACGAGACTATCGTCCTTCGCTGAGAGATCATACTGAAGTTCAAAGGTCATACTGACATCAGGATTCCCATCAGCAAGACAATCACTCTTCACCAAGACATCATACCGATGCCTTCAAGTCATATCGAAGAGTCCAACCATCAGCGAGACATTCCAGATTTGCTGAGACTTCATACCGAAGTCCTTGTGTTTCTCTGATGACTCCATTCGCTAGGAGCCAATCACATGTAGATTTTTTGACTAGACTTACCTCTGTCTCCAAGAGGTCATAGCGAACCCCTTTCATTACCCTGATGACTCCATATGTATATATCTATCGGTGAGACATCTCCCTGTCGCCAAGACTTCACGCCACAGTCTTTGTGTTACCGCGAAGACACCAAACGTATACCCATTGGTGAGACTTACCACTATCAATGAGACATCACATCGAAGCAAGCCTTTCGGCCAAGGGTCTCCCTGAAAAAATAAGTCACCATGAGTCTCCCCAACAACCGCTAGGAATCAAAACCATTGGCCAGACATCTCCCAATTGCTAGGACTTCATACCGATAGGAGCAAGTCATATCGATTACCACATCGGCCAAATAGACCAAAGGTCATGCCATTATCATAAATACTTCCTATCGTCACCGAAACACATTCTGACAGTCCAAGGTTATGCCGAAGGTCTCATATGTCGATCGCCAAGACATTCCAGAAGCCACAGTGATAGTCAGGATCAACTAGTAGGTCGGCCAGACATCTCCACATTCTCACCAAAATTTCTCACAAGAGGTTTCAGCCTGTGGGATTGAAGCACACAATTCCAACAATCTCCCACTTGATGAAGATCACACAGGCACCTCCAAAGCAACCAGAAACTAAGATCACACTAGCTCCACTAGTTCAGACCCCGCAACACTTAAGACACCCAATCAATAGGATTCCACATATTCAATACACCAGACAATCTGCAACAAAGACCAGGCATCTAACTGCAACTCATTGTCCAACAAAGCAACCGAATGCAACCAATCATAGCCTTCCAGGAAACCTCATAGACCTCAAACATGCTCTCATGCTCCATCAATAATTCTGCTCCAACATCTAAGATGTCCACCATTCAGGCAACAATCCTTCTCATCTTCCAACATGGCACATGTGGAAGAAAGATACAAGCCAAGGTGAATAAGCACCATTCCAATGAACACAAGCAAGAGATCTTAATGATATCACCAACAAGATACTGCTACCACTTCACTGTGCTCAAAATCTATACAAAAGTAATATCAACTTCAAAGCTTTAAACAGAACACAACAGTAAAGTCATTATCCAGAAACAAGATAAGAAACACTAGTTAGAACAACAATCAAACTGACTGCTTCCATCCAACTGATAAACCCACGCAACTGAAAAATACCACCCACAACTCATGCTATTCTATCCAATCTCACATACCTCATAGGTATCAACATTAGTAAACTTATGCCAAACCATAATCAACTCATTAACAGCAAATACAAGCTCCAAGTGCCAACCAGTCAAAGAAGACAAAACACAACAGGAACTCCCACTGTTTGAGTAATCCAAAGACATCACAAGTATACCAATAACAGCACATAGAAAATGTAACCATGTAGTACCAAGGAAATATCCACAATGATATGCACAACCTACAACAAATTGCTACAAGAAACATTTCTCTCACCACAAACCTTCACGGCCACAGAGAGAAACTTTGCACATCATATTCTTGTGGAACATCCTCCTACATACACTTCTAACAACCAGTTGTGCCAAGAATGATCTTCTTCACAACCCAAAATAGAAGCCTTAACAACATCCATCTGTTCAGTCACCAAGATCAAACTAATTTAAAAATAACATGGGTGTAAACATCTCAAAGAAGATCAAGCTAGTTCATTCCCCATTTCAAGAAATCAACCCATACATCATCTCCTACCAATTCTCATAAGTAAAAAAGGAGATAAAACAAGTTGTACAACTTCCACTATCAATCCTCCAGAACCATTAGACAACAATTCAACATCCATATCATGAAAGTGAACAAAAAAACACATCTGAAAAATATAATGGGCCAAATACCTCTCAGATAAACTACCGAGTAGACCAAGAGTGGGAACAAGAATACTCCTTCAAGATATACAAGTCATCATGACTAATCCAAGAGAAATCTCCTCATAGGTCTCTTATTGAACTTACGTTCAACCAAGATGTAGCCTTCTTAGACTTTCAGACCACTATCAAAGCTCCAATCATCTGAATCGGGAACTTGTCATGACACCATGATCTACATATCCCCTTAGGAGATACCATGCTTCAAGTGACTTCACCATGGTCTCAAGTACAATGCATAATTCCAAAACTTCAATGCACAACCAAGAGTATACCATGACATAAAGCAAATAGACTCAAAACCAACATCACCTGTCAAGCACCACCAACACCTTAGCCAAAGACTCCAAGCGTCCTCCATGGTTCCAAGATGTTGCACATCTTCAAATAATGTCCATGCAAATGTGAAAGAACCCTTCTATGGCAACAGGATCTAAGAGCTCTCCCAAGAAACATCTACAACACTAAAGAAGACCATTCACCACCATGTGATGAACCCACAGTCACTGCTAGAGCTCCCACTGAAACGTGACACTCGAGCTCTCCAAGCATCATGACTAACTGCTTCAGGTTCCCATAACCGACTATTCAGGTACTCAAGAAAATCCATCCTCTCATCTCAAAACAGTCACACCAATGCACAAGTGACCACAAACAAGGCCAGCTAACAAGTCTACACCAGTAATGAATCAACATCATGGATAAAGACAGTCTACATCCAAGTTATCACACTGCAGCCAATGGGTAGCTAATCCACCAACCGCATAACTCGTAGATCACAAACATCGAACATGCAAACCTATCATCACATTGGAAACTGCAAAACTAATATTTCAAAGAGAATAATCATGTAGAAAACATGACTCAAACACCAAATCACACCAAATCTGATTTGCCAATCATGTCCACACCGAGCACCATAATCAAGGAACCCCCAAGCACCACCACAAGAATGTTGAGTGACAAATCATGTGCTAGCACTCCCATGCAAAGAAGAAAACACACCTCCTCAAACCATGCACAAAGCATGCATGCAAAACTGCAACTATCTCATCCAGCAACACCTCGAAAGCCAAGATCTAGACAATAGCTTAACAGCAACTCCACATAACCACAAGTTTTTCTTAACCATGTAAACCCTACAAAACCACAGAGCCATGCAAGTACAAAACATCCTTAAAAAAGGAAACAACAGTTCAGAAAATCCAGGCCCCTTTCAGGCCAAATCTAAACCACCAACATGTACACGCATTTGAGAAAGAGAAAGGCTATTTCAGAAGCTTGCAAATCATCTAATGATTAACTCCATAGCCTTTATGTATTCGAGGTTAATAGGAAACCGTGCCTTCCAACACTAGGGAACACCACCTAGCATAAGCACTCTCTTCCATGGCTGAGAAACAACCTAGGCTTCTCCATATCATCAAGGAGTCTCTTACACAAACACCCAATATGAAATCTTTACTACTACACAGCCATGGAGAAAAGAAATCCACCTCATACACCAAGGTTATACCGCTACCATCCAGGAGATACAGATCACAACAAAACAACATGATCAACTCCCTTCTCCATCTCCACCATCCTTCAAGCTGTGTGTTGTCTCTGAATATCACAAGACTTCCACTCACCAAAGGATCAATACACCAAATGATTCCTCCAGATTTCCTCCACAAGCTAAGAAATCTTCACAGGATAAATACCTAGAACCAGCAACCAAAAGAAGGCTCTGGTACACTTGTAAGGGAAAAAGGGGGGAATCTTAGAAAAACCTTCATGATAGTAGTGCCTTCAGTAACATTCATTTTGATTAGGTTGCCTCAAAGACACGTACAACTATGTCCTAAAGCAGAAACAGACAGTTTATTTCCCACATTGATCCTTCTGAGAGAAGCACATGTAAATTCAACAGCATGCATTAACAGATTCTACAACAAGAACCAACAGACATGAAAGATGAGACAGAAACTAGAACAAACAGATGTACGTGGGGAAAATCCTTTCGGATAAAAAACCCCACACTCCAAAGATTGAGCCATTGTATTATTCAACAACAAACGGTTATAATACAATTTCTTGCTCATATCCTTTTCAGAGATTACATCTTGTTCATTCTGGATACAACTAGTAGCAAACTCTTCATGAGAGATCAACCATGGCATTCATGATCAGAAGAGATTCCAGCAGAACCCTACTTCTCTCATCTTCTGCTTCGGCCTCATGGCCTCGACCTTTCAGCCAGCCACACGGCCCTCTCTCTCCTTCTCTTTGGCTCTCTTCTCAACACACTCCCTATAGAACATCCAATGCATACATATATACATTCGTTCTTCATAGGCTCAGTGAATTGGTTCATTTTCAAATGTCAGATCACAATGATTGAATCATCCAGCTCAGCATCGTAGATGTTTCCACTTCCTTGCATGGAAGATAATACATCCAGGTCACACCATGTAGGACAGCCTTCACTCGGTCAACAATGATCAACTTTGTCGCATGTCGGTGAGACACTAACAGTGTCTCCCCAATGCTACAAGACCAGATCGTCATTTTCGCCAAGAGTCTTCACTATCGGCAAGACATTTTATCAAGTCCAAAAAGCTATCGCTGAGACTTCACCATGTCGCCAAGACCTCACACCAAACCTTCATGTGTTACTCTGAAGTCACACAGCCATCAGCGAGACCATCGCAGTTCACCAAGACTTCATACCAAATTCTTCAAGTCATGCCGAAAAGAACACTCATCGGCAAGACTTACCGCTCTTGCCAAGACATCCCACCGAGCCTTCATGTTATTCCGAAGCGTTGACCAGTCGGCGAGACTATTGTCCTTCGCTAAGAGATCATATTGAAGTTCAAAGGTCATACCAACATTAGGATTCCCATTGGCAAGACAATCACTCTTCGCCAAGACATCATACCGATGCCTTCAAGTCATATCGAAGAGTTCAACCATCAGCCAGACATTCCACATTCGCTGAGACTTCATACTGAAGTCCTTGTGTTTCTCTAATGACTTCGTTCGCTAGGAGTCTCACCGAAAACACCGGATCACATGTAGCTTTGTTGGCTAGACTTACCGTTGTCGCCAAGAGGTCATAGCGAACCCCTTTTGTTACCCTGATGACTCCATATGTATATAGCTATCGGCGAGACATCTCCCTATCGCCAAGACTTCACACCGAAGTCTTTGTGTTACCGCGAAGACACCAAATGTATACCTATCGGCGAGACTTACCGCTATCGATGAGACATCACATTGAAGCAATCCTTTCAGCCAAGGGTCTCCCCAAAAACATCAGTCGCCATGAGTCTCCCCGACAACCGCTGGGAATCAAAACTATCGGCTAGACATCTCCCAATCGCCAGGACTTCATACCGATAGGAGTAAGTCATACCAATTACCACATCAGCCAGACAGACCAAAGGTCACGCCAATATCGGCAAGACTTCCTATCATCACCGAAATACATTCTGACAGTCCAAGGTTATGTCGAAGGTCTCAAATGTTGATCACCAAGACATTCCAGAAGTCAGCGATAGTCAGGATCAACTAGTAGGTCAGCCAGACATCTCCACAGTCTCACCGAAATTGCTCACAAGAGGTTTCAGCCTGTGGGATTGAGGCACACAATTCCAATAGTACCATCCACTTTATGAGTAATATACTCAAGTAGAAGAGCAATTTCCTCTATAAGGAAAAACATGTGTTGTATCTTCTCCGTCTAGAAATAATAAAGAAAATTTGTTTGTTGTACCATCCATTTTATTATATTCAAGTAGAAGAGCAATTGCATCTATCAACTAGACTTTTTACTGCACATTGGGGCTTTCCCAACTCAAGCATTGTGTTATGTTACACTGCTTTATTTTTTAAGTAGCACAACATAATAATTTATTCATTAATAGCTATAATTTACTTATTAATTAACTAGCACAATACATATTCTTGGTTTTGTATTTTTTACAAGTGTAGACACCAAAAATTGTCTTAAGTTTGCAAACTATATTTTTTCGTCATCAATTCTCCTTTCGTCATTAATAATTAAATAATTTTAATTATTTGATTATCGTCTAATGTCTACTATTAATTAAATAATTCTAATTATTTAATTAATTGAATTCATTTCCTTTTCTTCTTTTGATTATAAATAAACCCTGTTTATTTAATTGCATCACTAGTGTCCTTTTCTTCCATAATTAAATAAATTATTATCATATTTTCTACTATAATTAAATAATTATTTCAATTGTTTAATTATTCATTAGTCTCTTCTATCTTAAATTGCTACTAATTTGTCCTTTTCTTCCCTCTTTTGGATTAAATCATTATTTAATTTAAAAGTCAAGTTGTCACATGTCTTCTATAATTAAATAATTTTTTCATTATTTAATTATTCACTTTCCCTCCTAAATCAAATAATTTTATAATTATTTAAATTTTCCTCCAACAACCTTTTTTTCCAATCCAACCTCTTTATTTGTGTTAGTCTTATCTCTTCATATCTCATTTAATTTCTACATAAATGATTGAATTATTTTATAATTCAATCTCAACCGTCCATCCTTAACCTATTCCTATATTTTCCCTAGTTTAGCCCTAACCCTATTTCATACTACAACTTTCAATCTTGGTCATTGATTGTCATATCTTATTGGCTTTTAATCATATCCCTTCATTCACATTTAACTTTCTATAAAAGACACCTATCATTGTCATTTTAGGGTCCGATCTTGATGCTACCTAGACTATTGCTATCAAAGGAGACAAGTACAACCTTCAATATTTTTCTATCATTGTCATTAGGCTATTATTGCATACTCAAAATCTGAAGGCAATCAAGCATATTAAACAAAATAGAGAAGGACAATGTAGGTGAATCAGCCATGGCATTGGTAATATTGCTTTATGTTTTATGTTTTATGTTGGATTGTGCTTCATTGTTGGTTTAAGGCTTTAGGATTTTAGTTTTATTGATTAATTCCTTTAACCTTAAGTTTTCTTAATCTAAAACAAGCATAGGTTTTGAGATTTTATAGTTCATGTTTGAGGGTATGCCTATCACCCATTGAAATGGTTGTGCAAAAGTAGAATGCAACTTCTCCATTCTGGTAGTCTATGGTAGTAAAATTCATTGCGCTTGATGCCATAAAGCTATGTGCTTTGGACTATGATTTCCACCTTTATCAGGCATATTCTATAGCAATATTCTAATGGGAGGTGCTCTAGGAGCACTTGTCTATGTGGAGGAATATGTGGTTGGTTGAGAGGAGGCTACAGCTAGCCAAGAGAGGTGAGGAATTCTATGAAGTTGGTGCAACATTATGTTGTTTTAATATTGCTTTGAAAGCATATTCTAACATTTGTGCATTGTGTTGTTACTTCTCTTTCTAAGTTTGGTTGTATGTTATTGTGGTTTTGAGTATAATTATTAGCTATAGATAATAATAATAATCTTGGCTTGCAATTGCAATATTGTAAAAAACTATGTTAGGCTAGAATGAGGCCTTAGCTTCATCGCATTTATATGTGCATCGCTTGTTCTTTCCCTTCTATCCAACCACATTAACTATGTGTCCCTCCCATTTACTTGATTTTGATGGCACACAATTTCAATGCATTCATCCACTAAATGCTTCACAACCTCACTTATCTTGCTCACCCACATCCCATTTTCTACACACATCTTCTCAATTGTTCAATAGGATAGGCACCAATACATTTTTTTACTTCACTTTGTGTTCCTTGCAATGCTCAGAAATGGTGTGTTGATAGTTCTTCCATGACTTCATAGGGATTCTCTCCACTAAGGTAAAGACATCGACTATTTGCTTCCTCATTCAATGGTCTCGTAATTATTTTATATGCTTCCTCATTCAATACCTTGTTGAATGCCTCCTCCTCTGACCTTTTCTTACGTTTCGCATGCAAGATTGGATTGTTTGTTGTTGCTAGATTTATCGAGACCCTGTCGAGTGGTTTTTGACCCAGGTGAGGTTTTATTACCTCACTAAGGCAACACCATATGACTGTCTATTGTGGATTCTTCTTTCATTTACAAAAGTTTTCATGTTTGTTCACCTCTGCTCTTTATTCCATAACTTGAAGGTTATGTTGTTTTTTGGGTGGTTCTTTAATGAGTATTTTTATGTTTTATGTGGTTTATGGTACATTGAAAATTATGTTATTTTTGTGGATGCTTCTTTAATGGAAGGTTTACGATACCTTGAAGGTTTTTTTTTTCTATGAGTGCTTCTCTGATGAATATTCTTTGACATTGTCTACCTTGAAGTTGAAGTGTGTTAGGGTGTTTATGAACACTACCATAATTTTTGTTCATAAACACATAAAATTTTATAGGGAATTAGAATGTTTTGTTTGAGCATCATTATGACTTACCGTTCAAGTTATTAATTTATGTTTACAATTATTTGAATGTGTTATGGAAATGGTATTTGAAAGGTTTATTGTTGGTCGATAATACTATAAATTTGTTACTTTTATGCAAATTGGAAATGGGTTTTCAAATGTTTATTGTTTTCAAATGGGATTATTGTTAGGGTTTACTTCCTCTCTTTTTTTAATGATTAGAGTTTATAATTCTCAATCTAATAGTAAAGGTTTTTTCTCATTAGGTTTACAACAATTTTTCTGATTAGGGTTTAATACTACAAGTTCATTTAATGTTGTTAAAGTTTCCAAGCTTATTTGATAGCCAATACATTGTTGAAGACTAAATATAACTTATATTTTTCCCTAAGTATCACCAGGAGTCTCTAGGGGGGTGGGAAGGTAGATAGGGAATGTGCATAAGACAGATTTGATGAGTTGAAATTTTTCAACTATAGTCTATCACCAATGTATCCACTATGTGAACTTTACCTTTAATTGATATTGTTGTCAAAAGTCATCTTGTTGTCAATGTTTTCAAGTGCATGGATGATCTTAAGGAAGGTTGGGTTTGAAAATAAGTTAAAATTTCAAAGTCTATGGTATTAAATTGGCCTTAGGTATCTTTGTAACATAACTCAGCAGTTACACCTTTACACACTGTAACAAACAAGAGGTATTTATATTTTTCCTTAGATAGATTGACATTAAATAGATTTAACCTATGTGAATGCACTTTGTCATGTGAATGTGTCTAGTTGGTCCAACTTGTTCAATAGTTGCCCATTTGGATGGTTGACCGATTCCTCATTTCAGTCATATCAATATTGTTGGTTTGTGTGGGCATATCAATAGATTTTGTATTTTTTCATGTTTCAAAGGTTTTCAATTTTCATCATTTTTAGTGCATGTGGTGTTCATATTCAATAGAAATTTTATGGGTTAATAGATACAAAATTATGGTTGATAGTGTCCCATGTTTAGTGCATGTGGTGTTCATATTCAATAGAAAGTTGATGCGCTAATGGATCCAAAATTATGGTCAGTGGGATAATAGATCAAAAATTATGATCGATAATGTCTCATGTTTAGTGCACATGATGCTCATTTAGAGTGAATGATTAATGACAACCAATTTTAGAAAGGGTAGTTGACGATGAATATTTCGTTGGATTATTGACTTTAGTTATATGATCTTATCACTTTTGTAATTTTCTCTTTAATTACAATATTGTGTATTCTAATTCATTATAATCTACTTTATTTAAATAAGAAGGAAAAAAATCAATGTGATATTTTTTTTTATTGTTGGTTGATAAGTATGGTTGGTTAGAGTCCTAAACTAACAAATAGCTCTATGACATTGAACATTAAGGTTCACCCATCTACACAACTATATTAATTGTGCTTTTGTTAGTAATTTGTCATTTTAATTAAACATCATTGGATTCAATTGTCAAATAGTCAATAATAATTTTATGTTGGCTCAATAATCCACACGAAAAGGATATATTTGTCCTATTTTTATTGATCAAAATTATTTTTTTATTATTGAACTAAATAATGCTTAAGAATAGTCTTGTGAAATGTCTATATAAAAACTTACTTGTGAAATAGTATTTGTTACTTAGTATTGCTCTATTGAACCAGGCTTAGGAATTGAAGTGGAGCAATGTCCCAATCTAACAAATCACCAAAGAAACCATGATTGCAAAAGGAGAAACCATATATATGTGGCAAGATTTGTTCTTTAAATGAGAAATCATCTAAATGCACTATCGCATGTTATCTTAAAATTGGGCATGAAGACTATCACAAGTGCAATTCACCACAAGATATGTGCAAGGTGAAGTGGTCTCTTGGAAGTTGCAGAAATCCTTGTGATTTTCATGATCAAACAAGGTTGAGGCCATACTCATTTGGTTTGTTGTCCTATGAATGATAAATTAGAGAGCACAAATTATTTATACAATGGGTCAAGGCACGAAACAAAGAAATATGACTCTAATGAAGAAATATCAAAAGATGAGCTTACTCATCAAACCTATTGAAGAAGAATGCATTTTAAAGATCCTATTAGCGAAGAAGAACATAAGGAGTTGGATCTATGTAAACACTTATGGAGGTCAAAGGAGCAAAATGAAAGTGGGTAGCTATTTTAAAAAAGTTGTGAGTTGTGTCTGTGCGAACCCTTTTCCTAGTACCTGCAAAACAACATGAATAAATGAGTTAGACAAGGAATTACAAGCTAAAAGAAGGATTCCCCATGAAATCCATTTGCAAACTCAAAATAGGGAAGAAAACATTGAAGAACACAAAGCAAATGACAAAACTAGATTTAATCCTAATTAAAGAAGCAAACACTTGATCCCATGGGGGAATTGGTACCAATTTGATGTGAAAATTGGCCATTTCCCAATCCCTATGATGCAAGATTCGAATGTTGAAGAGATTGTTGATCCACTTTTGATGAAAAGATGAGAACTCCAAGCCAAATTTGCAAAAAGCCTAACTAGGAATTCGAATGATGTATGGAAATGGCTAAGCATTTTAGCATGGTAACTTTGTTTGGATTGTGGATGATAAAATGAGGAGAGGAGCTCTTCATTTATAGGATTTCAAGATGGATGAATATCCAAATTTGAGCAATGTGGGACTAACTTTCATCCAATGATATGGTGCCACTTGTCAAGCCATGAATGGATGATGGTTGTGTAAGATTTGGGGTTTATGCCAATAAATGCCAATATTTGAAATTCAAATTTCTTTAAATGACATGTAAGAGGGAAGGGAAAATGCAATAAATGCCACTTGGCTCAAGGCAAAGGACATGTAAGAGGTTTTAAATGCCTTGTTGGATGTACATGTTGACTTGGAATTTTTGAATTCAAATTGAGAGAATATTCCAAAAGATGCCATGTGAGGAAAATAGAGATTTAATAAATGAATTAAATCTATTTTCATGTGCAACTTGCATTATCTAGAGGATGTGACATGAGATTAGATTAAATTAATCAAGGTTTAATTAATTTAATAGGAGATTAGATGATGTGCCTTATTTGACTTAGATTTATGGATTAATTTAAATCAAATAAGAGAAGAATATGATAAGAGGCTAATTAAATAAAGATTTTGATTTATTTAATCAAAAGGAATGGTGTTAGATTAAATCAAATAAGGTTTTAATTTATTTAATTTAATAGATAGACTTTAAAGATTTAATCAAATAAATTGATTATTTAATTAAATAGGGATAATTAGATCAGATGAATTGATTTAATTAACAAGGGAAAGTGACTTAATTAGACAAAATGGTTTATTTAATTAAGAGACGAATATTGATGAATTTAATCAGATAAGGGAATTTGATTAAGTGGTTAGACGAGGGATGATTTAGGAAGAAATGATGTTAGTAAGTAAGGATTGAATGCACAATGTCAAACAGTATATTTTAGTTGTCTACATTTTTCCCCTCTTTGAAGCAATGCACCCATTGCATTGGTTCAAAGAATAAATGATCTCGATCAAAGCCAAAAAAAATTGATATTAAAGGCTTGCTCTATTGCTGCATGGCGAGAGAAAACATGACATTATAATGCCCCCTTGAGAGATCAGACAAAAATTTTGATTTATTGGGTGATCTCGCGAAAAAAAAGTGACAAGGTGTCCGACAGGTCCGAAAGGGGTCCGGAAGGCTAAAAACGTGTCTAAATGCAATAAAACGATGAAAAACAAGCCTCAAATGGACAAAAACCGGTTCAGGGGTCCAAAATCCTAGCAGGATAGCCCTAGAGGGTCACAAAACCCTAATTTGCAAGCTTAAAAGGGGCCCAAGGGGTCACTTTCAAGTCATTTTCACACACCTCCTCTAGCAAACCTTGAGATTCGAGCTCTGACCTCCTGACGATATGGCGCAACGACAGCTTCCTCTACACATTTCTGACCGAGTTCGGACCTACCAGTGGCCACCTGGCATCGGTGCCCTGGTATGTGACCCTAACTGACGCTTCGTTTTTTCATTTTAACGCATTTATTACATGTTTAACAATGAGCTCGCCTCTAGCGGTGCTATTATAGCGTCACTCAATGTTTAAAGTGCACTGCTTTTAGCGTTTTTGCGCTGCAGCGGTGCTATTTAGTGCCACAGCGATGCAGTTTGGAGTTTAGAAACTATCTCTGGGCTCGGACTCGGTAGGCCAGTTTGATTAAAGTGCATCGCAGTGGCACCCTTTTTTCCAAAATTGCGACGCTGGGTGTTAAAGTGCGCCGCGGCGGCTCGATTTAGCTAAAATTCGGGTCTAGCGTCAGAGTTTGAGGAAACTCAAACTGTGACGCCTTCACAAACTGCATCGCTAAAAATGAGTTTGGAGTGTTAGGTCAAGATTTTTTCAAAAATTTTAACATGCTGACTTTCCCTGATGCAAGATGGGCCTAGAGAGCTTTATTCGCGGGAGCACTGGGCACGGGATTTGGCGAGCATCCTACAGGATTTGAGTGAAAGAGACCAAGACTGACTGGGAGTCGTGGGACTATGGCATATTGCATACGCAGCGCTCGTGCGCACACACCTCGGGATGTTGTCAGCATTGGCCGAGAGGTGGCACAACGAGACCTCTTCGTTTCATCTTCCCACTGGTGAGGCGACCGTCACATTGGAGGACATCTGGCGCATACTACGATTGCCCATTCATGGCTGCCGGGTGATCTATGATATGGAGGAGGGACACAAGTGTTGTACCCGAGTCCTTGCCACATGAGAGATTATCTATTGTGAGGGGCAGATCGAGCTGGAGAGGTACATAGTTATAGCACCTCCCTTTCATTGGGCGATTGCAGTGATTATTTCAGGTTTGGTTGCCCCAGACAGATGAGGGCAGTATTTCAGTCCAAGTTGGGGATATTCCTAGGAGAGGATGGTCTAGGACAGGCCAGTTTGATTTGCATGGGGGCCCATTCTTCTGGCTTCACTCTACAAGGATTTTCATGAGTATGCATACGTGGACGGCAGAGCGCTGGGGGCTAGGGTGACACTTCTACATGTTTGGGCATGAGAGCACATTTTTGTGCTACATTCACAGGTGGTTCTGGTTCTGATTGGGGCAGAGGATGCTCTAGTGGCACGATACAGAGGGGGTGTGTCATTCACACACACCAGCAAGCATGGGATCCCTTACTAGAGGCAGGTCCTAGACGAGATTCTTGTTTTTACTTGGCGCCCATACCTTGGTCAGCATGGATGGGCTGACAATGCTACACAGCACTTCTATTTCCGATAGGACAGATACATGCAGGGCCGAGAGCACACAATGATAGAGTGATACTTGCCTCGGCATGTGCAGCGTCAGTTTGGGGAGCCACAGGATCGGCCAGATGATGGTTATGTGGTCATCTTTGCACAAAGTCTGACACAGACATCATGGGGGCCTGGTATTCCTACCGCGGAGGCAGTTGACAGCTTTCAGCAGCTAGTGGCCCGACCATGGGCTTATGATCAGGGCTTGTCAGACCCAGGAACCACACAGGCCTACAGAGATTGGTTCAGACCTCCTCTTCAACTGACCATTCCAAGTGAGGATCCAGAGGCACACAGGGTCAAAGGCAAAGCGAGAGGACGAGGACGAGGATGAGGACCTAGGGTCAGGATTCGACAGGACCCACCATTGGTACCCCCAGTTTCGCCAGGTCAAGGAGATGTCCCTATGTAGGACCAGCAGCAAGATCTGCCAGTCCCACCACCACGAGCCAAGGGTGAGGACCAGGTTCATGCGTAGCCACGGGCACAGCTAGCAGGGTAGGTAGACGCGTGGGATGCCTTGATTTTACAATTATAGGCACAGGTACAGGAAATGACGGCTAAGAGGGACCAGGCATGGGCTAAGAGAGAGCGACTCAGAGCGGAGAGAGATCAGGCTGTACAACAACAACAGGCAGCTACAGAGCTAGGCCACAGACAGCAAATTGAGAGTATGATAGCCTCGGCCTCCTCCCAGGGTACAGTGCCAGTACGATCTTATAGGGAGGCTATCCGAGAGATAGAGTACTACCGTCAGGCTTACCATGACACTGTACCTAGAGCAAACTGGGTCCCCAAGTACTCAAAGCGGGCCAGCCAGAGACCACCAGAGGGTCACGGTGATAGGGGTGAGGGAAACATTCACGGAGATCGAGCATGATCCAGATGATACACACTTCTCTTTTTTTTGGCCTTATGGGCTCATTTTTGATAGCCTCGATGGGCATTTTTGTACTGATTGACACATTTGTACAGTGATCCGTTTGATTATTTTTTGTACGATGACAGTTGATGATATGATATATATATGAGCAGATTTTGATGCGATGTTATGCGTACTCCTTTATTTATGCATGTATGATTCATTTCTATATGCTTTGCAATGATGTTTTATGGATGCATTTATTTTTATGCAATTGATTATGACTTATGATATGATGTGCAATGATGTTTAACTATATGATGACTTATTTTATGCCAATGCTTATGTGTGGAAAATGCTTATATATGAGATGATTTGTGATATGATGCGATGGTCGTGATATGATGCTAATGCATAATGAAATTGAGATGCTTAGAATAACAAATGTTTATTATCCTAAATGATGATGTATGTGATGCAATGATATGTTAATGCAAAGTGATATGTTGATGCATAATGTGAACGAAATGTGATGATATGATGTCATGATGTTTTGCAAAGATGTATGCCTAATGAATTAAATGCTTATATATCTATTGTTTATGCAAAAATGATTATGGAATGCTTTTGTAGATACTATGTGATGATTTTGATGGTAATATGAAATGTTTATAAAGTCCAAATGCAATGTTTATGCGATGATTGATATAATGCCATGTAATGGGTGAAATGCGATGATATGGATGCACCTATTTATATGATGATGAGAATGCGATGTTTCCTATATGATATGTAATGCAATGTGCTAATGATGTCTATATGATGTGCTTATGTAATATGCTAATGATGTGTGGATGCAAGATTGATGGTGATGATGAGCAACTATCATAGTACCTTGTTAGCGCGGTCAGTAAGAAAAGAAGAAGTCATTTCAACAAGATGCATGATGACACAAATGCAGATGATGATGATGATGATGATAATGATAATGATGATGATGATGATGACTTACTGAGGAATTGGGATTTTCAAAGGGCCAAATTTTCTTATGTTTGATAACACACGTGGTACAATGCATCAAGGTATAGGAAACTAGGATGGCATGGTACTTAGTGTGATGGACTTTGACTCGACAATCAGATAGGAGTATTCTTGTTCATATCTGACATACGGAAACCTTGCTAGGATGTATCTCGGAAGTTTCAGACACCTTGGACCAAAACACGGAAAGGTAAACCTATCCCTGTAATAGTCAACAAGTTGCCCTAGACCTCTTCCATATATTAATGCTATTAGATTTCCACAATCCATAGTGCTGAAGATTGTTAATTTCTGGATTTTTGATTGTGTTAGAGCTTTTTTCATCAACGTTTCGGATCACACTCAGTGATCCATCATCAGGATGTTAGAGAGCATAGGAAATGAGAAAACGTTGATGAAAAAAGCTCTAACACAATCAAAAATCCAGAAATTAACAATCTTCTTCCATATATGCCTAACAAAGCAAGTATTTTCTCATTTCCTATGCTCTCTAACATCCTGATGATGGATCACTGAGTGTGATCCAAAACGTTGATGAAAAAAGCTCTAACACAATCAAAAATCCAGAAATTAACAATCTTCTTCCATATATGCCTAACAAAGCAAGTATTTGCCGAGGTTATATTGCAAGAACGTCCAACAAGCACAACAGACAAAAGATAATGATCATTGCCCCATTCCTATTTCTCTAAATCTGCTGTTTTGGGATATCATCGAGACGTACTTGGAATGAGCACAAAATAAGATAGGTCAAAAAGATAAAAACCAAGTAAACAAACAAACCGATGCTCTTCAATACCGCTAACAGAAAAAGGATGTGTTTTCTAGATGATAACCGAAACTTATTGCCAAAAGATAATGCCCATTGTAGGAAGGATTCATCCTAGGACATGTTAGTGGATGGCGGCACGTCATTTCGTTTATAAGGGATGGTTGATATGAGACAAATTTAGATGATGTGTTATCGATATGAAGAGATAACCAACTTGCTTACTTACTGACTTAAACTTAAGACTTGACGCTTTTGAGTTTTCACTTTTAAACCTGCTAGACTTTGATTGTTTTACCAAAGGTTGAGGATGACGATCAGTTTATTATGAGTGGTGCTTACCACGGGTGCAAGCGAGATGAGGCGGATGGATTTTTTTTTTCAAATATTTGGATGTTTTGCAATGTTTTGCAATGTTTTGAAGCTGTTTTTGGTATTTTTTGAGGTTTTACAAATGTTTTTGGGATTTTCTAAGATTTTGACCAAGAGACTAACCTAAAGACCTATCTTAGGGGCCTCAGGGGCTAGTCAACAGATGAGCCTTTCCTACGTTATACATGCAGAGACCACGTAGTTCGACTGACGACTCGACCAATTTACAAATGATGATATACATGATGAGATGTCAGTTTATTATGACGGACTCCTATAGGACTGACCTAAATGTCTCGGGGGATGATCAAAGATCAACCTTGCCTACGTTCAAGCTCAGAGATGATGTAGTTCGACAAGACGACTCTTTTTTTGATATTTTGATAGACTTTTTGACTTGTTTTTGAATTTTGATATGTTTTGGATGTTTTTTTGGATTTTTTGATTTTTTGATGTTTTTGGATTTTTTGATTTTGAGGATTTTAAGATCATACACGAATCTGATCCGACGAGAATGTTCCCCTAGCGTGATACAATAGACTACTCCGATAAAGGCAAGACAAATTGACCTTGAGGATGGGCCGAGTAGTTCCAGGAGGGATCATGATATGAACACAGGACCAAGCTATGGTGCGGATGCGAGTGGATGTGTGATGGATGGAGACCTCAATGTGATGGATGATGGGAGAAAAATGGATGGATGATGCAGATCAAGCCATAAAGATCCTGGTGGATGGAGCGTGCTTATTTACACAAGGCACCTATTTGCCAAGTTTTCACCAAGGTACTTGCCCAAAGTGCCACCAAAGTGGTTTTCACTATAGGACAATTTTTTCTCTTTACTATTTTCAATCCTTTTTCTAATTTTTTGGACTTTTTGCTTCTTCTTCTTTTTTGTCACCAAGACGCCTGTTTGCCAAGTTTTCGCTGAAGTAACCATTTTTTAGGACTTTTTCTGATTTTTTGGATTTTTTGGTTCTATACCTTGAAAGAATTAGGCATAAAAAATTTTGAGATGGGAGCTATTCATGTGCTCCTATAGAGGGTCCCCTTCAGGTGTTGATAGCTAATATTCCCCTGATGTGTAACTTGCCATTATGACGAAAAGTCCTAACCAATTAGGTTCGAACTTGCCTTTGCTGCTGGGATTCGGGACATTCTTCTGATTTTCTTTTAAGACCAATTCTTCGACTTGGAAAGTCCTGCTTCTGATTTTCTTGTTATAGCTTCGTTTGATTATATTCTGATAGACTTGCAAATGGTTCAGAGCATCTATGCATCTCTCATCCAGTAACTCTAGCTCGTTCAATCTTGACACCCAGTAGTCCTCATCAGTGATGAGGTTTTGCAATAATATTCTGAGGGATGGGAGCTTGATCTCAATTGGGAGTACGGATTTTGATCCGTAGACCAAGGAGAATGGGGTGGCACCAATGGGTGTGCGGATGCTAGTTCAATAAGCCCAAAGGGCAGGATTAAGTTGCAAGTGCCAGTCACGACCTACGTCATTGACTGTTTTCTTAAGGATTTTGAGGATGGTTTTGTTCATAGCCTCTGCTTGGCCATTGCCTTAGGGATAGTACAGGGTGGAAAAGCGATGCTGGATTTTGAATTTCTCACACAAGTCGCGAACCTCCTGGTTCTTGAATGGTGTACCATTATCTAAAATAATGGCTTGTGGGACACCGTAACGACAGATGAGATAGTTCAGGATAAATTTTGAGATCTGCTTCCCAGTGATATATGTCATGGGTATGGCTTCCACCCACTTAGTGAAGTACTCAGTTGTAGTGAGGATGAACTTGTGGCCATTGGATGAGGTGGGTGTGATTTTTCTAATGAGATCGATTCCCCACTACGAGAAGGGCCATGGTGTGACGATTGGATGGAGCTCTTGAGCTGGAGCATGGATGAGATCCCCATGTTGCTGACATTGTAAACACCTTTTAACATGATCATGCACTTCTTTTTCCATTATGGGCTAGTAATACCCCAGCCTCAGCAGTTTCTTAGCGATGGTCATTCCACTCGAGTGTGAGCCACAGATACCGTTATGAACCTCGGTTAGAGCGGTTAATGCCTCCTTAGTATTTAGACAGTGCAATAAGGTACCTTCTATGCTTCTACGGTATAAGGTATCACCTAGGATGAAAAATTTGGATGCCTTTTTAATAAAGGTTCATTTTAGGCTCGATGGTAGGTTAGCGGGTAAGACTCTTATTCAAAGATATGTATAGATTTCATGATACCAAGGATCGCCAGGACCAATGATTTCACACACATATTCTGATTCTGGTACCTCGAATGTGGGAACGAGAAGCTGCTCGATCAGAAATTCATATTTCAGTACGTTATGAGGGATGTCTAATAGAGACCCAATTGTAGCCATGGCGTCAACTGCTTTGTTATTGGTTCTTGGAATCTACTCAAATGTTATGTCAATGAAGGATTCCTTTAGAGTCTCCACCAATGTCTTATATGGAGTAAGCTTGTCATCCTTAGTCTGATATTCATTATTGACCTAATTTATGATCAACTGAGAGTCTCCATACACCTTCAGAGCTATGATGTTCCATTGCACTACTATCCTGAGACCTATAGTCAAAGCCTCATATTCTGCTATGTTA
The DNA here is from genome assembly GCA_007258455.2 of Sequoia sempervirens. NCBI lineage: Eukaryota > Viridiplantae > Streptophyta > Pinopsida > Cupressales > Cupressaceae > Sequoia > Sequoia sempervirens. Next base: position 431,152,450 of record VDFB02047230.1, on the reverse strand, counting down.
TTAGTGCAAGGAAATGCCAATTTGTATGACTATGGTATGCAGTCCCCTTGTGGAGTGATGAAGAAGACACCATCTCCTGATCCATGTTGTGTGTATGAACCATCGAAGTATAGTTTCCAATGGTGAGTTACGTTGAGGTTAAAAATGGACTCATCTGGGAATTCTGAGACAAGAGGATTCTCAGAATACATAGGTGCTTCTGCTAGTTGATCCACAATGACTTGTCCCTTGATATCTTTCCTCTTTACATACTCGATGTCATACTCTGATAATATCATTACCCACTTTGCCATTCTTCCTGTGAGCATTGCCTTGGATAAGAGATACTTGAGGGGATCAATTTTGGCAATGAGCTTTATCTTATGTGCCAACATGTAATGTCTGAATTTTTGGGATGCAAACACTACTGCGAGGCAAGCTTTCTTGGTGAAGGAGTAATTTAGCTCATGACCAACCATGTCCTGCTGATATAGTAGATGGCCCTCTCTGTTCCGTTTTCATCATGCTGGGCTAGGAGAGCTCCAAGAGCTGTTGTTGTTGCTGACACATATAAGATCAATGGCTTTCTCAGGATAGGTGGCATTAACACTGGTGGTGTAAGTAGGTATTCCTTGATTTTGTTAAATTCTTCTTCACACTTTGCATCCCATTTGTACGCTACCCCCTTGTGGAGTAGGTGAGAGTATGGGTTATGCTTGTCTGCCAGTTGTGCTATGAATTGTCAGATGGATTGAAGTCGGCCTTGGAGGCCTCTCAGTTGCTTTAATGTTTTCGGTGCTTCTATCTCGAGGATTGCTTTTACTTTTGTCGGGTCCACCTCGATACCCCTCATGGAGACTATGTATCCTAGTAGTTTACCTGATTGTACGTCGAAGATGCACTTCTTAGGGTTTAGTTTGACTTTGTATTCCTCCAGTCTGTCAAAGATAGCACTTAGGGTTGCTATATGATCTTGTCTCTTTCTTGACTTAGCTAGAATGTTGTCAACATAGTCCTCAACTGTCTTGTGAATCATATCATGGAATATTAGTGTCATGGCCCTTTGATAGGTTGCACCTACGTTCTTTAGGCCGAATGGCATCATGTTCCAGCAATAGGTCCCCCATGGACAAGTGAAATCCATCTTGTGTTGATCCTCTTTTGCTATCATGATCTGGTTGTATCCTAAAAATTCGTCCATAAGTGATAGCATCTCATGCCCTGTCGTCATATCTACTATTATGTCGATGTTGGGAAGCGGGAAATCATCCTTGGGACATGCCTTGTTCAAATCTCTAAAGTCCATACAGATTCTGATGGCTCCATCTGGTTTTGAAACAGGTACCAAATTTGACACCCATTCTGGATAATCGATTGGTTGGATAAATCCTACATCTAACAACTTTTTCAGCTCCATTTTGACCAACAGAGCGATTTGAGGATGCATTTTCCGAAGCTTTTGTTTGATTGGTTTTTCTTCTGGATACACAGCTAAGTGATGAACCATAGTTTCTGGATCTAGCCCTGGCATGTCAGCATAACTCCATGCAAATTTTATTTCCCTTTCCCTTAAGAATGTTGCTAGGAGTTCTTGCTCTTCTGATAATAGTGATTCTGCATAGAAAGTGATATGCGGGGTCTCCTCTGTTCCTATGTTGACCGGATTGCACTTTTTGGCCAAGACTGCTGACTTCTCTTGATGGATGGCTTTTAAGGGAAGATTGAATCATTCATCCTCGGGTGCCTCAAAGAGGTTTTCACTATTGGATACGTCCTTTCTTTTTACTATTTTCTTGTCGGAGAGTGCCACAGTGTGGTTTTCACTCAAGGACTTGGATATAATTCTTAGTTTCTCACTTTTGCGACTAAAGGATTCAATCATTTCCCCATAATAAGCATATGTGTCCAACTCCATTATAAACGCTGCCTTATGATCTCCATCTAGAATGTTATCCCTCAATCCCATGAATTATGAGAGCGCCTCATCATTTTTGAATGTATCGAGAATTGGTGGTCCTCGCTGGTCATAGTCAATCAGTTGGGGGTAGACTAGGTGGATCTCATGATTTGGATGATCGATTTCAAAAGAGAGGGTGCTAATCATACAAAGGGTAGTATCTTTGAATAACCTAGGGAGATTGGATATGGTATCTTCGTCATCACTACTAATATAGGGCTCAGTTATGAAATTATGTGTGTTGCTACCTGTGACTATTGGTGAGTGTACTTGTACTAGCACTAGCTGAGGAGAGACATTAGCGGCTCTAACCAGAGGACCTCGACCATGTATGGTTATTCTTAAAGGGGTAAATCCAAGACCAAGATTTGTTATGGGTCGCATCTCTGGCATGATAGGTATTATGAGCCTATTGCCATTTTGTCCCAGTCTATGGTTTCTGTCATAACCCATTGGGAGCATCATTTGTAGGCCATTGCTTGTCTCATCCATTGGTAATTCAGGTGTCGGTATTTCATCTTGGTACAACATGTGAGATGGATCTGCTTCAATAACCTCTCGGCCAAGGTCTCCCCAGCTTGTGAATTCAGGATAGTCTTCAGGAGACGTTCATGATGTGGAAGCTTGGCTTTCTTGTGGGCATCCTCGTGATCTAGGAGATTGTGGTAACTCTCCTATCACAAAAGCATTGTTAGGAAGCTTATAGCTTCCACAACCGTCTTCCTGGATGATGAGCTTGATGTCGGAGATGGTGGGAATGGCGGGTGTCTCTGTCATAGAAGTGGACGCGAGAGTGGCGGGGTCGATGTATGGTGTGGATGGGCCTTCATCATTCTTTGGCACTTGGGGGATTTTGTAATATTTGACCTAAAGATTTTGGCAATATGAAAATATTTCGGGATCTCCATGAATGGTAACCTCTTGTCCATTATGTGTAAATTTCACACATTGGTGGAAGGTTGATGCTATGACTTTCATCGCATGGATCCATGGGCGTCCCAGGAGAATGTTGTATGGCAAGTCGAGGTCCAGGACCTGACAAGTGGTTTCCATGAGCATTGGCCCTACTTGAATAGGGAGTTTAATTGTGCCCTAAGACACTCTTTCTTGCTCGTCGTATGCTCTTATCGTGATGCCCTTACCTTTCTCGATGGAATCTTCTGATATTTTCAACTGTTTGATTAGGTTGAGAGAGCAGATGTTCAAACCTGCACCTCCATCCACCAAGACCCTTTTGATTTTGCTCTTGTTTAAATTGTCTTCCAAATGGAGTGCACGGTTGTGAGATGGTTGGCCGGGGAAATATTGGTCAAAGAATTTAAGGAGACTAGGTGTTATGATATTTCTGACCATAGCTTGGAATTGGTCTGCATCGAGATCTGCGGGGATAGTGGATGAGGCTAATGCTTCCTCAAGGATCTTTTTATGGGCTGATGATATTTTTAACAACTCCATGATGGACATGTGTGTTGGTATTATCTTGAGTTGTTCTACAACATTGTAGCTATGCGGAACGACTCTAGATGAAGGGACTCTATTAGGTTGGGATGATCCTACAATGGTGACTTTGCCACCTCTTGTGGTGACTCCACAATCTTTGGCATGGGTGCCCTTGATGGTAATGACCATGTAGTCCTCATTTAGGGAGGCAATGACTGATTCATAAATATGATTTACACTGCCCTTCCCTTTATCATTTTTATTCCCTTTGTTTCCATGATTCGGCATCAGATTCGTGTAGATTTTTAGATCCTGATTTCCGGTAGTTTGTTCCATGTTTATGATTTTCTTGTCAATGAGATCTTGGATGATGTTTTTGAGTCTCATGCAATTGTTTGTGGTGTGACCTTTGATCTTATGATATTCAAAAAGTTGATTTTCATTATACCAAGGGGGTTTGACATCGGGTTCTTGGTAATTCTCGAATGTAGGAGGCTTGATGAGTTTTTCATCGATCAAATTTTTCATTATGTCCTCCAATGGTTCCCCCAAGATAGCGTATTTTCATTTGGGATAATTTTTGCGTTGGGGTGGTCCTCTTTGATCATTGAGGTTATTGATGGTTGGATTATTGTTGGGTTGATATGTTGTGTGATGAGTGTTTTGGTGTTGATTTTGGATTTGCGGTGTGGGTGTATGTTGGCGTGGACCACTAAAGACCACCTTGGCGTCTATGACACCATCATTAGTAATGTTCTTGTTCCTTGCCCATGTGTGAGTTTTATCGTTGTAATTGGATGATGGGCAGTTATTTTGCTGTTCATGATATGATGTTGATTCCGCAAGTTGCGTCACAAGGGCTTTTTCGATGCTAAGCACCTTGGAAATTAGTTGATCATATGTGGTGATTCCCTGAACCTTAAGATGAAATGACAAGCGACTTTCAAGGTTGGCTATGATGGTGCAGACTTGTTGTTCTTCTGGCATGGTCCACTTGCTCTAATTGGCCTTGGATCACCATCGTTGAAGGAATGAAGCAAAAGATTCATTCTTTCCTTATTTTAGAGTGTATAGTTCTTCGAGATTGACATCCATTGCAATGTTACATGCGTAGTTTTTAATGCATGCATCTCTGATTTCTTGGAATTTTCTAATGCCTAAAGGTAAGCTGGAGAACCATTCTATAGCGGGACCTGCCAAGCTTCTAGGAAATAGCCGCATCAGATAAGTATCATCATATGCGACCTCCATGCAATGAACCTGGAATTCCCTAATGTGATCTTCAGGGTTTCCCATCCCTCGATATTTGTCAAACTTAGGAATCTCAAATCCCTTGGGGAATGGTTTCATCTCTAAGCTCCTATCAAATGGATAGGGACACAAGTTGCTTGGTGTTTTGGTTGTTCGACCTGACTGAAGGTCGAGCACTTGTTGCGATAGCAACCTGAGTTGTGTCATTGCATCGCTTTGTGGATCAGGGGGTGGGATGAATGTCTTCTGGGGTGTTTGAATCATTGGTTGAATGGATGGGTTGGTTGGGGCATTGTTCGATGGTATCGATATGTTCTGCTGGGCAAAGTAGGCTTCTACTTGCTTTTGTATGAACAACGCTTGTTGTTGATCTTGTTGTTGTTACGCTATTATTTTTTCTTGTTGTTGTGCTTGTTGTTGTTCCAACAACACTTGTTGTTGTGCTTGTTGTTGTTCCAACAATGCTTGTTGTTGGGCTGCCAATTTTGTTGCTTCTTGCTGCTCTTGGTACTAGTTTAGTGCTTGCTAATATGCTTGCATTTTCACTACTTGTGCAAGAAGTTGTGCTTGTGCTTGTTGTGCTTGATATTGAGCTTGTGCTTGAGCTTGCACTTGCGCTTGTGCTGCTTGCGCTTGTGCGGCTTGTTACTGCAATAATAGTTGTGCTTGACCGACTCTTTGTGCTTGTAATGCTTGTGCAGCTTGGGCAGCTTGTTGTTGTTGTTGTTGTTGTTGCAGCAAAGCTTGAGCTTGATGTGCTTGCAATGTGGCTTGTGCGGCTTGGGCGGCTTGTGCGGCTTGAGCAGCTTGTTGTACACCTTTTTGTTTTTGAACTTGTTGGTATCCTCTTTGGAAAGCGGCTTGCAATGCTGCGTCGAATTGGTTTGATGTGGTGAACGTTGGTGGGGGTGGGGGTGTTGGTGGATTTGGAATGGTGGTGGATGATGATGTTGTGTTGATGTTTTGGGTGTTGGATAGTGGTATTGATGTGATTGGTCCTTGAGAGACCATGCTTTGTGATTTTAGGGGTGTGTTTGATGATGTTGCCATTGCTTGTGTGTTTGTCATTTGTTGTTGCGATATCAACGACAAATTTTGCATGTTTGGTGCAATGCTTTGATTGATGGTTGGGATATAGTTTTGATTGATACTTGGTAGGGGAGGAAGCCCTAAACCAAGGAGTGGTGTGGATGATAATGGTAATGGCAGAAGAGGTAGACAGGTGAGGGGTGTGAGTTGTTGTGAGAAGGTTGTGGTGTCGAATAAACCCCCTAATCCGAATGTATCTCCCTCTTCTTGTGAATTTGTGAGAAGAGGTGTTTGTGGTGCTCCGTGAAAAGATGTTGATGATGGGTCATAATGTAAAGTGATAGGAACATTTTTGTGTAATGGGGTGTTGAGTATGTCTTGTTCCAAGGTGGTGTTTGCGTCCAAGTTTTGATTATTAACAAGGGGATGTGATTGAAGAGCATTAAGGAATGTGTTTCCCTTGTTAACATTGGGTTGTGTTGGAGCAAATGATTTTGTGATTTGTGGAATGTTTTGCGTGATGTTTTGGGATGGGGATGTAGATTAAATGGGAATGGTGGATGAGATTGGAGGAAATGATGTATCCACTATAGTACTCACATCAAAATTCGAAGGCAACTTGGCCCCTTGTTTTGCTAATTCAAGCATGTACAACGAAGGGTTAAGTCTCATCATGATGTTGATGATTCTATGGTTGTCTAGATTTTGGAGCATTTCCATCATTTCCTCTCAAGACATTCCAAAGGTAAGGTCCTCCCCTTGATTTTCTTCTTGTGGATTTTGGGATGATGAGAGGATCAATGGATTGCTTGATTCAGCTGGATTCATTTTTGCATTTGTTTGGCTAAGATCGCTTGAAGCGAGTGTTTCTTTGTTGGCTTCCATACTCTTCTTGTATTGAGATCTCGTTTGAACCATAAAACAAGGATCAATCTTTGAGCATATGGGAGATGAATCTCTTGATTCCTTCGATTGATTGTTATTTTATGTCCCAAAGTATAAAGTCTTAGGATGCCTTGAGGACCAATTGTGATGATATGATTATGATGTTTTAGGGATGGATGATATGGATGTTTTGGCTTTTGATAAATCTTGAATGAGACACTAGGCCTTTTAGGACTTGCGGATTTTTTATTTTTGATTTTGGGATTTTGAGATTTTGTCCTTGATTTTGATTTGGATTTTGAAGAAAAAGACCCTAAGATGCTTGGATGATGATCTAAGGGATAGCTTTGTCCAAAGGATGATAATTTGAATATGTGTGAGGAGAAGGATGCATCTACCCACACCTATTCAAACAAGATGATTGTTTCACTAAGCATATGAAGAAGGATTCATCTACATACACTAAGCTAGACAAGATGATTTTGATAACTTTAACTAAGTATATGCAAAAGGATTCATCTACATACACTAAGCTAGACAAGATGATTTTGATAACTTTAACTAAGTATATGCAAAAGGATGCATCTACACATACCTAGCCAAAGATGTTTTGATAAATGTTCTCAAGAACCTAGTCTCAATGATTTTGATGATTTTGAATTTGCCACAAAGCCTAGTATCAAGGATGATTTCAAGATTTTCCAAAAGGTGATGATGAGATGTATTTTGTTTTGATGTTTTAAAGGATGGATGAAAATTATTTTGATGTGTTTTGATCCTAAGATGAACCTAAAAAGATACACTTTGTTTTCTTAGACCTAGGTATTGAAGAGCGTGCAAATGGTTCCTAATGACCTTTGTAACCAAGAAATGATTTCATTTGAACATTTGGATTTCCAATCAATGATTTTGTGCTTTGGGATTTGGAGTCTTCAACACATATGAAAGTTCATTTTGTTTAGCTTTGCTTAATGTCTTTATTTTACCAAAAACACTTTCTTCAATTAAGTTTTCAAACTAAGATGTCCAATGTCTTAATTTCTTCAAACCCCACAAGATATGTCTATGTGGAAATTTAATGAACTTAAGGCAAGGGTTTTCCTATTGTTTACTTAAGAAGACAAATTGAGATATAATCCAATGCTTAGAAACCTCTAAGGATGTGAATCCCAAGGGAAAGCAATAACATATGGATTGAGTCAATTGTATTTGTCCTCAAAAGGGTTTGAAATTTGGATGATGTTAAGTGTTTGTTTTTGAGATGTTTTTGATCAAGCAATGCATTTTGTAACCCAAGAATAAGTACAATCCTATGGATGTGTAAGACAATATTTGTTGGATTCCCACTTGGACAAGTCCAGCTACGCTTATCTCTAGTGGATGGTTAGATGCTTGACCCCACTGGCTCCCTTCCATGGCTCATCCGTCAATCGGGGCAGCCAAGCATCAACACCCATGAAACTCCCATGGAATGCTTCCATCTCTACTAGAAGACTGTAAAAGTGTGGCTGGCTCAGAACGACCATTCTTGCACCAACAAATAGATAAAAGGATTTTGGAAAATTCTAGCACATGGGTTCTAGTAAGGACTTTCCGTTCGTAGGAGTTGACCCAACGTGGCAAGACTCCCCTTTCGGGTCCATCTTGTCAGAGTCAACCGCGTGATATTGGCATTTCTTCCAATATCCTCATTTATATCCTAGCTGGAAATACTCTCGGGTTCAGAGTGTTACCGGTTGAGCCATTCCCTTGGGTGAGTACTTTTTCCCCAAGGCAGGCCCTCTAAGATAAACAAAAGTGAATGAAGAACAAAATCAGTAACTCAATCAATCTTTGATAGCAACAAAGAGAGAGAATATACGCAAAAATGCCCCCACTCACACTCGCACAATAGTTTGTTCAATTTTAAGCCCAAATCGAAGTGTGGAGGTGATTGCTTTGTCTTAACCCAAAGTCATGGAAAAGGCCTTTTGATTCTCAAGATCGCTATAAAGCACGAGAGAAGCATATACGTCCTTTTCCAATGGCTTTAGTGTAAGTAAGCCCTCACAAAAAACACAACTACACTTGTTCTTTTTAAACCCTCAAAGCAATATGTGAGTTCATTTTTAGAGCACCAAAAAGACAAGTGATAAACATTTGTTCAATTTGTTAATCCCATAAACAAAATCTAGTAAGTTGTTGGTCCTAAGATTCTTTTTAATCCTTTTGCAAGAAAGAAACAAAAAGAAACTCTTTTTAAACCCAAATGAAAGCTAGTGTTCTAAGAAAAGAAGAAGATGACAAATTCCTAAGGAAGTGTTAAACAAACACTTAAGTGTTTAAAAACACTTTGATTAGAGAAATTATCATCACCATACTCCTCCTTCCTTTGCTTTTGTTTTCCAACCTACAAAGAAGAAAAACAGTTAAATTCTAGAAAAACACAGAAATTAAAAAGCAAAAAACAGAGGAAGAAGCAATCATAAATTAAAACACGTGCTAAAAATTAAATTTCTCCCTTTTACTGTCTTCCAGCGTCGCAACTCATGAAGGCGTCGCTATTTTTTCCTCCCAGCGGTGCTCTTACAGTGCCACTTACTAGTCAGCGGCGCTCTGTGTCAAGACAAAGAGCATGATTGTGTCACTATTTCGCCCAGCGTCGCAGTTTCTGACAGCGTCAGAGTTGAGAAAATTTTTGAAACTTTTGCAGATTGGCGAGTCCAGCAATAGAGTTAAAATTTTGAATTCTTTGGCGGGATGAGCCCAGCGACGCTAACGAGCCCACAGTACTAAAACAGCGATGCTGACGAGCCCACAGCACTAAAACAATGATGCTGACGAGCCCGTGTTGGAATTTCCTGTGTCAAGAAAACGCAAAAATTTTGAGGAAATGTTAGAAATGTTGATGTCAAGCCCTCCTTCTAGCGCCAAATGTGCAAACCCTTTACCTAGTACCAGCAAAACAACATGAATAAATGAGTTAGACAAGGAATTACAAGCTAAAAGAAGGATTCCCCATGAAATCCATTTGCAAACTCAAAATAGGGAAGAAAACATTTAAGAACACAAAGCAAATGACAAAACTAGATTTAATCCTAATTAAAGAAACAAACACTTGATCCCATGGGGGAATTGGTGCCAATTTGATGTGAAAATTGGCCCTTTCCCAATCCCTATGATATAAGATTCGAATGTTGAAGAGATTGTTGATCCACTTTTGATGAAAAGATGAGAACTCCAAGCCAAATCTGCAAAAATCCTAACTAGGAATTCGAATGATGTATGGAAATGGCTAAGTATTTTAGCATGATAACTTTGCTTGGATTGTGGCTGATAAAATGAGGAGAGGAGCTCTTCATTTATAGGATTTCAAGATGGATGAATGCCCAAATTTGAGCAATGTGGGACTAACTTTCATCCAATGATATGGTGCCACTTGTCAAGCCATGAATGGATTATGGTTGTGTAAGATTTGGGGTTTGTGCCAATAAATGCCAATATTTGAAATTCAAATTTCTTGAAATGACAAGTAAGAGGGAAGGGAAAATGCAATAAATGCCACTTGGCTCAAGGCAAAGAACATGTAAGAGGTTTTAAATGCCTTGTTGGATGTACATGTTGACTTGGAATTTTTGAATTTAAATTGAGAGAATATTCCAAAAGATGCCATGTGAGGGAAAATAGAGATTTAATAAATGAATTAAATCTATTTTCATGTGCAACTTGCATTATCTAGAGGATGTGACGTGAGATTAGATTAAATTAATCAAGGTTTAATTAATTTAATAGGAGATTAGATGATGTGACTTATTTGACTTAGATTTATGGATTTATTTAAATCAAATAAGAGAAGAATATGATAAGAGGCTAATTAAATAAATATTTTGATTTATTTAATGAATGGTGTTAGATTAAATCAAATAAGGTTTTAATTTATTTAATTTAATAGATAGACTTTAGAGATTTAATCAAATAAATTGATTATTTAATTAAATAGGGATAATTAGATCAGATGAATTGATTTAATTAACAAGGGAAAGTGAATTAATTAGACAAAATGGTTTATTTAATTAAGAGACGAATATTGATGAATTTGGTTAGACCAAGGGATGATTTAGGAAGAAACGATGTTAGTAAGTCAGGATCGAATGCACGATGTCAATCAATATATTTTCGATGTCTACAGTGTCCAAAATGTTGATGTCAGTGAAGGTTATTAAAAATTATAAGTTTCAAATTCAAAACTTGCAAAGTTGTGAATAGCTTACTAAATGCCAATGAAGGACACCACCACCCACGTAGAAAGAAGATAAGGATAAGCAATTATAATTATTTACAACCTCCATCAAGCTTACATGCATGCAAAATGAATGACAGCACGAGCTTGTTGCAGAACATGCAACCATAGGCGAGGCAAGTGAATTGTTTGAATGATGTCATTGAAGGATAAATACAATAATGGATTATTGAAAAGGATTCCAAAACTTTCAAGAAAATGCACTCTAAACTCACAAACTTTACCAGTATTTTCTCCTCCAAAACAATGCCTAAATAGAAGTCTGAAGAGTGTATGGACATCTATCAAAGCATAACGGAATGGTGTTTTGATCAAGCTATATTTCGTAAAATATTGGATGGAGCTAACTGGTCACCCAGCATAATTTTGATAAAAAATAAATAGCATAGGGAAACAAATAGGAGGTAACACATGTATGTAGATTTGTAGTCAAAGAAAAATAATGTATTTGAAAGGTCACGGTTGGGAATAAAACATTTGACAAAATTCATTTAAGGAATTGTTAACATAGACTGGGCGTATAATGATTCTGTGCACGTGTTAGCATGGTCTAGGAGACTAATTAATGCTCAGAATGGTATGCCAATCATTTGGTAAAGGGATTCAGAACCACATACAAAGTTGTGCCAGGTTATAAATCTATAATTATTGTGAAAAGTAGGCATGTGGTGCAGAGATTTGATGAGATGGAAAGTTTCAGATTTTTGAATTTTTTTAGTATTATAAAAATTATGGTTATGGAGAACTTCAAGTCATATCCAAGAGAAATAGAAAGCATGGACAATTAAAATAAATTGTTAGACTTATTTCAAAGAATGCACAAAGAGCATCTCAAGTTTCTTAATAAAGGCTTTCAAGGTTGAAGGACAAATTAAAAAATTAATTATATTGGAAGATAGGATTGTAGCTTGGTAAAAAGCAATTTGTAACTATTGATTTGCATTATGATAAACTTGAATAAGACATAAGAAACATTGAAGAAGTGTCAGTAAATTTATTTGTATTAATATCTATCTTGAGTAATTTCTTATAGTCATGATATAGAAATACCAAGGGTTCAAATTCTTGTTAGTTCTAGGATCCACACTCCCTAAAATCTCTGACACAAAATTGGGACACATTAGCTTGAACAATTTTTGGAAAATAATAAAGGAAGGGAAAAGGTCATCAATGGCATATAAGATATATGAAAGTGGGTTAGCTCATGCTATTGGCTTTCCCGTGGTGGTTCAATGTCTATGTTTGGTCTTAGAATGTATGAAGGGTTATAATCCTAAGACTAGAGAGGTCAAAACCACAAAGGAAAAATTGGTGGGTAGAATGGATGGTATTTCTATTGGAGTTACTCTCAAGTTGCCTTTCAAAGATCAATTTGCAACACAAACAAAATGGTTGGACAACAATATTCCATTGAAAAGAAGAGCCAATACCTTAACACTATAATAAGAAATTGGTTACTTGCACCTAGAGGAGGAAAAACTCAATTGCCAAAGGTTCTTCATAGGTCACACTTCATTGAGGATATCTCCAATATAATTGTTTTGCTTCATAGAGTGATGGGAAATGAGAACTCAAATGATTTTGAAAAGTGGATCATGTATCTCTTAATTATTGTTGTATGTGTTGAAACCTAGTTCATTGATCAAGGAACTTTTATTAGTGATAATTTGCATAACCAATCAAGACTCACTTTGATTTGAACCAATATTTCTATATGTATTCTTGCCTCTTCTATGCAATTGCAAGTATGAATACATGACTAGGACTCAACACTAGAGGAGTGTATGACAATATAATACATATTTATAACTTTTACCCATAATTGTAGCTCGAACAAAGTTATAAGAGCTTTCAAAGGGTAAATGATTCCTTCATGATGTTGACAATAAGAGTGTACTTTAGGGAAACATTGGGCTTAAAATATATTCAGAAGCAACAAGTCTTATTAGGGAATATGGAAATTATTTTATTTAGTTTCCAAGATTCACCTACTTGGGAATTGGGGGATTTGATGGATATCCATGTATAAGTTACCAAGGTATGTGGATGATAAACTTGTCTAGATATAACTATAGTGTGCTCAACAAAAGGTGCAAAGATAGAAAGAAAATTGGTGTCCCTTTTCTCATCAATCTTAGTCATTATAGGTGTAGATCATCCTTTGATGCTTAAAATGTTGAGAAATCAATAGTGAAATTGAACATGTACTTCAACACCATGAGGTACATGAAAAAGAGTTTGGATGAGAATCATGAACTTGAGTAGATTAAAAATTTAGACTAGGTTGGGAAGTTAAAGGGATTAAAGAAGATAGGTCATATTTGATTGATTCTCTTTATTTTGATAAGATTCAAGCACAACATTTACCACCTATCAATTGGGAGAATGTGAAAATAAGGGAACTCAATTGAAGGGCTACTAATATTCTCAAGAGGTCAAAAGATTGGGTAAAAAGGAAAGTCACTGAAGCGACAACTACCAAGCCTTTAAGAAAAAGATGATTCTTCAAGGAGAAGAAATGATAAACAATAAGGTTCTTCTTCTTCTTCTCTTTCTCAAGCTTCTACTTTGATTGCTAAGTGTTAGAAAGATATTCAAGGAGGTGGTGAGCATAAAGATCCATCTAAGAAGAATAATTTTAAAATTACATGTGGAGATGATTCAAAAAATGATGAAGGAGCATCTGGGTGCACAGGCAATCCTACACCAAAAAAATATTTTTTTTTGCTCCTTTGATTTTTGACTTATTGGTTGTGTTTTGCAGGCATGAATTTCTTTTGATTTTAATATTTTCCCAACTACTTGAATTTTAAGTCAATTGGAATGAACTTGTATTTGATTTGAATTTAATGTCGGAGGTTTTGGAATCTTGTAATTAATGGAATTTGGGAGTTACATAAAACCCCACACCCAGACTGATGGAGACCATTCCTGGAATGTGTAACTCCAATCTACATTTAAAAATTTACATTAAAATTGCTTGTGGAAGAATCTTGGCACTGGAAAAAAATGAGATAGTGGAAGGGAAAAATTAGAAAAATGAATTGAATTTTCCAAGAAAATGTGAGGGGGATTTTTTCCCAACGTCCAAGAGGGAAAGAAAAACATTTTTATTGCAACTTGAAAGTCATCTAAGACCCATTCCTATCTTGGAGAAGAGATTTAGTATGAAAAATATTTAAAAAATCAAATGTGGTAGAGGTGAAAAGGGCTTGTGAAGCCAAGGGGGACATATAGGAAAGGCATATATGAGAGTTGGGGATACTTGTTGCAGATTTCCTAATGATGGAGACAAATAACATGCCTGTACATGCTTATCATTGCATTATTTTTCTCTATTTGCTTATCTACCAGCTCTTGGAGAATGTATTGAATCAAATCAATATATTACCATGAATTAATTATCTTTATTAGTGTTGGAAGATTGTATTTGAACCCTCATAAGATTTCTTGTATTATCCTAACCAAGTTGCTTGAAATCACAGTGTTCAAAAATGATTTTTTTGGGTTTTTGGGTTGATTTTTAGCATGGTTGTATTCGTAGATAAATTCTAAACCACCCATAATTCATGTAGATGAAGGTGGGAACTTCAAATGTACAATTTTTTAGAGAAAATTGAAGATGTTTGCATATGCAAATTAAACTCCAAAAAGTGGTCTATCAATAGTTTTATGTGCACTTCTAATTATGCTTAATAATTTGTAATTCAAAAAAATTTGGGTTTGCTTGTCCATGAGTATTCACCTGTTTGGTTGAAAAGATAAGAGTTTGGTAAGAAGGTTGTGAAGATCAAATCTCTGATTTTGGAGCCCTTGGTCTTTGATTGCATCAAATGGTATCAAAGCAGTAATATTGGTTGGGAGGTCTTCCAACAGTAATTAAAAATATTATTTTAATTTGCTTGGAAATGTGTTGAGAGTAAATTAAAGAATTTTATTTGTTGGAAAGTGTGAGGATTTTATTTTTCTACCTAGGATAGTTTTAAATGTGTTACAGATATATTCCTAGAATTTGTTGTTTAAATATTAGAGCAGGATGATTGTTGGATTAAGGAGGTGAAAAGGTGGAAAGAATTGTGAAGAGGAAAATATCACTCTAAAATATTAGAGATGAGTTTGTGAAATAGGTTAATGAGAGGAAGCTCGAAGGTGTCTCAAGAAAACCCTAGAGAGAGTTTATTGCAGAAGAGGATTTTGTACCTGCAGAGGAATTTTTTAGTAAGAAGAGTTTGTTAAAGGTGAGAGAAGGTCAGTAACTGCAGAGGGCTTGATTCCTAGAGATAATTGTTGTAGGGATGACCTGTGAGTACAGGAGGTAGAGAAGGAGGCACAAAAACTTTGAAAGAAGTTGTGAGTTCATTGCAAGAAGTACTTGTAATTGCAAAGGGACTTGTGGGTCTCTAAAAGATGTCTTTGAAGAAGAATACAAGATGGGTCATGAGAAGGCCTGTGAGGATTTTACCTATGGAAGAGTGGAAAAAAAAGAGATTTACAATATGGCTTATTGGATAATTAAATAAGATTGAAGCTAGATTGGACGTAATAGAGATGGAGTAGAGAAGAGAACTCAAAGGAGGCTAAAAGAAAGCATGAAATAGGTAAAGGGAAAAGTGAAAAGAAGAACATCCTTTTGAAAGAGGACTATGAAGAGAAGAAAAAGGAAAAGCAAAGGTTTGGCAAAGAGGACATAAAAGAGAAGAATGAGAAATGCAGCACGTTGCAACCCTATGATGGAAAGGGAATGGAGGGAAATACATGTGGGAGCAACCCACATAATTATAGTTGAAAGAAAGGAAGTGTGAAATTCGATCGTCACACCAAAAGCATGTACTGGTGGTGGAGAAGGATCTAATCGTGGATATAGTCACTACACCAACACCCCCCCACACGATAGAGCTGGATAGAACCACATACCATGTGTGATTTGTACCCACTACATACCATGTCGACAAGTCAAGCTTACACGGACAAAGGGTGGAGGGCTCGAGGGACTCGAACCGATGACCGACACTTTGATACCATGTGAAATTTGGTCTTCACACCAAAATCACGTACTGGTGGTGGAGAAGGATTTCATCATGGATATAGTCGCTATGCCAATAGGAAGAAAAGAAGAAAAACATAAAGAAAGAATGGAGAAAGAAAGAGGAGAAAATGGTCACTATGGACAATAAATTTAATGGTAATTCTAAATATTTTGTTTTATCTAAAGATGTTTTATTTGCAAGATTTGGAAAATACAAAGAAGATGGTGAAAATAAGAAGGATGCAACATCAAAAGAGGTATCATTTACTAGTGTTAATGATCATTTATATGCAAAAGAAGTAGATGAAATTGTAGAACAAGATGCAATAGAATATCATGTAGATGGTGCTAAAGAAGAAGAAAAGAACCTCATGAAAGAGGATAAAGAAGACAATGAGGAAAATTAAAAAGTAGAAACTGATAAACATCTTGTTGAAGGCATAAAAGTGAAGAAAAATGAAGTATTATCTCATTCCTATGAGTTCTGCAAAGAAAATATTGATATTGATTTCCATGTAGAAAAGATGAAGAGATATGTTGAAGAAAGTAATTGTGAAGTTGGGACAATGGTTGGTCATTAGGAGGACATAAATATATTGAAGAAAATGAAACAATTGCGATTAAGAGAGGGGGTAGATGAAGAAAAGAACAATATTTCAACAAACAATCAAGAAGAAAAGATTGGGACAATAGTAAAGGAACAAGAGATTACAAAGGTAATGAATCATTTTTCTAATATTTGTGAAAATGAATTTGATGGTAAGTTATTTGAAAAGGATATAAATAAATTTGTGGATGTGGAAAAAGGTGAAATGGATAGTATTGTTGTAGAAGAAGAGGTCAAAGTTATAGAGATAGAGAATAATCAAGTTGAAACAAATTTAAATGGTCTTAATGAGGATGTGGAGACAAATCAAAATTTGGGGCTGCAATGTGAAGAAGAATGCATAGAAAATGCCTCAAGTGAAAGAGGTGAAGGGGTGGCAGAGAATGATGAAAAAGATGACATACTAATGCAAGTTGTAGCAGTCGAAAAGGGATGCTTAGCATTGACAAGAATTGGAGTGAGAGCTACAACAAAAATAAAGAGGTAAAAATTTAGTTTTATGAATTCTTTGTTGATGTTGATTTGCATACGAATGGCTTAGTTAAACTGGAAAGATATGAGGAGTTTGAAAATGATGTTATGGCAGCAGATAGGTTGAGGAGATTAGTGAGGTAATTGACAAATTTTTTAAATATATTAATGATGATGTTGAAGCCAATTCTTATTTAAGAAAAATCATAGAAGAATATGGGGAAGGAGGATTGGTTAGGTGCAACAAAAACAAGTTACAAGCTAACTTGCAGAAAGAACTTATTCATTGTGTTGGCCTACAGGAAGAAGAGGAAGAAGGAGAAATAGGTGAGAATGATTTACAAACTGAATTCATTGATTTTCATGAATTTGTTAGAGCCAATTCACTTGCAGATGATGAAGATGATAAGATAGAGTGGGAGGATGATTTGTGGTATAGTGAGGTAAATTTCAAGCAAGGGAGAAAGAGGGGAAGGATGAAAGAAGGGAGAGACATAAAGGTTCAAGGTAAGGTGAATAAATTTCAAAAAGATAAAGAAGAATGGTGGATCCAAAACAAACACATGATCTTTAAATGTTCATGAGTTTCAGCTCATGAAACATTTCTTCTACTAGGGTTGTTTGATACAAAGGCATCCAGATGCAATCCTACACACCAAAAAAAAACTTTATTCTTGCTCCTTTGATTTTTGACTTATTAGTTATATTTTGCAGGCATGATTTTTTTTTAATATTCTCCCAACTACTTGAATTTGAAGTCAATTGGAATGAATTTGTATTTGATTTAAATTTGATGACAGAGGTTTTGGAATCTTGTAATTAATAGAATCCGGTAGTTACACAAAACCCCACACCCAGACTAATAGAGACCATTCTTGACATGTGTAACTCCAATCTACATTTAAAAATTTACATTAAAATTTCTTGTGGAAGAATCTTGGCGCTGGAAAAAAATTAGATAGTGGAAGGGAAAAATTAGAAAAAAGAATTGAATTTTCCAGGAGCATGTAAGGGGGAGTTTTCCCCAACGTCCAAGAAGGAAAAACAAAAATTTTATTGCAACTTGGAAGTCAACTAAGACCCACTCCTAGCTTGGAGAAGAGATTTAGCATGAAAAATATTTAAAAAATTAGATGTGGTAGAGGTGAAAAGGGCTTGTGAAGCCAAGAGGGATGTACAGGAAAGGGATATGAGAGTTAGGGATGCTTTTTGCTACTATTGGAGTTGATTGTTGGTGTCTTGTTGCAGATTTACTAATGATGAAGACAAATACAATGCCTGTAGATGCTTATCGTTGCATTATTTTGCTCTATTTGCTTATGTACCAGCTCTTGGAGAATGTATTGAATTAAATCAGTATATTTCCATGAATTAATTATCTTTATTAGTGTTGGAAGATTGTATTTGAACCCTCATAATATTTCTTGTATTATCCTAAAAACAAGTTGGTTGAAATCACAGTTTTAAAAAATTATTTTTCTGAGTTTTTGGGTTGAATTTTAGCATGGTTGTATTGGTAGATAAATTTTGAACCACCCATATTCATGTAGATTAAGGTGGGAAATTCAAATGTACAATTTTTTAGAGAAATTGGAAGATGTTTTCATATACAATTTAAACTCCAAAAAGTGGTATGTCAACAATTTTCTATGCACTTCTGATTATGCTTAATGATTTGCAATTCAATAAAATATGGGTTTGTTTGTTTTCCCATGAGTATTCACTTGTTTGGTTGAATAGATAAGAGTTTGGTGAGAAGGATTCCAAGATCAACACTCCAATTTTGGAGCCCTTGGTCTTTGACTGCATCAAAAAACAAAATCAAATATGAAAGAAAATTCATTGAATCCCATACAAGAAGTGGAAGAGAGAGAGTCTATAGAACTTAAAGACTACCATTGTGGTGATGATAATTTTACAACAATCTCTCCTTAAATTCTTATCACATATCCTTCTCATGATATGCCTCATTCTCCTTCTATGACACAACCTCCACCTTCGCCACCCATAATGCACTCCTTAATAATGTTATCTCCCTATTTGTCCCTCCTCCACCCGCATCATTTTATCCATCAACTACATATATCTTAGAGTCTTCACAAGATCCTTCTTCTTCTTGGTTGTAGAATAGGGAAAATTTTAAGAAACCCCCCCCTCAGCGAAGGTGTAAAATCCTGGCATATCTTGTATACTTCCTGATAAAAATATTAATTTTAGTGGCGATTTTTTTTGTTTTTCGAGAAAAAAATCTCAATTGGCGAATCTTTTCTAATTGGTAGAAGTTTGTGAAAATCTTGGCGAATTGCAATTTTTTTTAAACTAATAAAATATTTTCATTGGCGCTTAAAATCTATTTTCAAACCTAGAAAAAAATTCCATTGGAAAATTAAACATGTTTTCAAAACAGAAAAAACAATTTTGTTGGCAATTAAAACTTTTTTCAAACCAAAAAAATATATCCATTAGAAAATTAAACCTATTTTCAAATGCATAAGAAAAAACATTGGCGAATCAATATAACCACAACCATTCGATGATTTTTTGATGGACGGTTGTAGTCGCATTCCAGAAGTAAATCTCTAAAGCACTAGATTTTTGAATTGAAACCTTTGGAATAACACTAGAACCGTTAGATTTTCATATATCAATGGTTGATATTTTATTAATTATTTAGGTTTTTTGGTCATCGTTCTCTTGCTTATTGTTTAATATTGCTAAATCAGACCAAAATATTTTTTGACAAAGCCTTAAATCTTAAGTCTTTAATCCTAAGGGTTGAGTCTCATCAACCTAGCGATGTCCCCATTTTAAATTATGCATGTGCATAAAAAAAATTTTAAAAGAAGGATCGTTCGATGAATTTTCGATGGACGACTATAATTGCATTCCGAAAGTAAATCCTTGAAGCACTAGACTTACGAATTGAAACCTCCAGAATAACACTAGAACCATTAGATTTTCAAAAATCAATGGTTGAGATTTTATTAATTATTTAGGTATGTTGGTCATCGTGCTCTTGTTTACCATTTAATATTGCCTAAGTCAAACCAAAATATTTTATGACAAAGCCTTAAATCTTAAGTCTTTAATCTTGAGGGTTGAGCCTCGTCAACCTAGTGATGTCCCCATTTTAAATGATGCACATGCATAAATTTTGTTTTAAAAGAGGGACTGTTCGATGAATTTCGATGGACGACTATAGTTGCATTCTGAAAGTAAATCCTTGAAGCACTAGACTTGTGAATTGAAACCTCTAGAATAACACTAGAACCATTAGATTTTCATAAACCAATGGTTGAGATTTTATTAATTATTTAGGTTTGTCGATCATTGTGCTCTCAATGTTTACCGTTTAATATTTGCTAAGTCCGACCAAAATATTCTATGACAAAGCCTTAAATCTTAAATCTTTAATCCTAATGGTTGAGTCTCATCAAACTAGCAATGTCCCCATTTTAAAAATAACTTTATTTGCATGTGCACTATGCAGCCATCTTGTCATCTGTCGTGGGCATACCTTTTAAGAACTTGTTTTTAAGGATTCAAGTGTTGAAATAAATGTTAATTGTCACATAAATGATAGTGGTGAATTTAAAAATGATAAGTGTGATGACATACTCATTGTGTTCATGCTAGTTACTTCTATATATACTTCACCAACTTGATGTTCTTCATATCATTTATAATATATTTGGCTTTGATTTATTTCTTCTCTATTCTCAATTTAACTGAGATATTATGGAGCCTTCATGGCATGTCATGCTACCCAAATTTTTTTGGGAGAAAAGAAGGGACAATGCATACGACAGAAGAAAGTTGGGTATGGTTTTTACAATTCCTTATGTGCAAGTTGAGGATGCTATATGAATAATTGTGGGTAGGGAATGGCTTTAGAACAACCCTCGTGCTCTATATTCTAAGGTAGCTTTGGCTTTCCTGTCCAATTGCATGGACATTTTGCTCGATAAATATTTGGTGAAGATGCTAGAAATATGTTATTTTCATCCTTTCATTTACTCTATTTCTTCGTTGAAGTTGACGTTGGAGCATTACAATTTTGAAAGTGGGTTAGCGCCTATTGGTGGAATCTTTAGGAAAGTGGAATTGCATGCTTCTATAGTGCAGGATCTTTCCCTGGTTAATTTATGAGATGGGGTCTGCTATGTGATACAAAAACTAAAACATTAAAGAGTCTAGAGTTTTGGAGGAGGGTTTTGGGTGATTCGCTTTTCTTCTCTATTGTTAGTTTGTTAAATTTGATTCGCATTCTACTCAAATACCCGATTGAAGGCATCAACTAAAGTTACAAAAAAAATTAGTAATGAATTGTGTGTTGTGTCACATGTCTATATTTTATTGTACAGCGTAACAATTCTTGTAATATGTACTTTGTGACTTTTTTTGCCACAGTTAGTGGCTTTTTTCCTTTTGGCCACGTCGGTTATGTACTAACTACTATGTACTTCAGTCTTTAGCAATAGCTACTTAAATTAAAATACTTTTCATGGCTCCATTCTTGTAAATCCTTTTTGCTTTGGTCAATATAAAAATGTTAAATGTGGATTTTAAAACTAATAGTAATTATCAACATATAGTTCTAATCATAAGTGAGAAAAATTTATTGTGACTTATTAGTGGACATTGATAAATTGATAATGATTAAGGTAAAACAAAACATTTAATTCTCTCTTTTCAATGTGTCAAATTACTCTACCTTTCATTTATTCTATTGCAATTCTCAATTTGGTTGTGATACTACGAGCGGCAGCACAGATTAATGCCATATGAATAGCCAAAGTGATTGATTGGATAACTTTATATTGAAAACTACATATTGTACTATAGAATTGTAGATGATGATGTCAATAATCTAGTGATTTAGTGAAACAAGATTTGTAATGATTTCATATCATTTGTGTGGCACTAGTGATTTTGACAATTGACACATTGTCAGCTTGAGGTACAGTTTGCATGTAGCTAGGTTGTTAGAGTCCAAACATCAATCAAATTAAACATTTAAATTGTAAATGTTAGGCTTAAGTTACACAAACCGATTAAGTTAGCTTTTTTGTTTGGGTGAATTATAATTATGACTATACCCAACCTCACATGTCACACGTGTAAGGCGTACACAGGGACTAGGCTAGTAGTGGCACTATTAGCGACACTTTTGGCCCATAAATAAGGATAGTGAGCACAACAAAAATCATTCATTGAATTTTCATAAGGGTTTTCATTTTGTAGGGTTAATAACTTAATAAGGATTCAAGAAGAAAATGATGCAGTATTATTGGGGATACTCTAAATTCTCCTACCTCTAGTTATGTAGTTACAGAGTAAAAGACCAATTTCCTTCAAGTTCAGAATGGGTGGAATTGGAAAGAAGTTGATTTCATTCACCTGACTTCTTAGATGAGTTTTGAACTAGGATGAGGAGCTCTGATGGAGATAAGTGCTACCCTAGTGCATGGAAGCTGCAAGTAGAAGATGGGAGCAGTTTTACTAACCCTCATCATTTACATGATTGTGATTCTCAAAGGGGATAAGTACATTTTTTATCTTCACAGCTCCCATTTCCCCAGCATGGTTGGTCAGGCAAGTCCCATGCATTTATTTTTAGACACCATGTCCTACCAAGAAATCCCCATGCATTTATTTTCAGTGCTCATCTTCTGCATGGGAGCAATTTTATAACCCCTCATCTTCTGCATGAGTTTGGTTCTGAAAGGGGCTAAGTACATTTTGTATCTTCATAGCTCTCATTTCCCCAGTTTGATTGGCCCCCCTTTCCCCATGCATTTATTTTCAGAGCCCATGGCTGGCCCAACATGTCCCATGAGTTTATTTTTCAGAGCTCGTGGTTGACCTGGAAAGTCCCATTTATTTTCAGACAAACATGTATTACATTTACATTTTCACTAGCGGTCCAACAGAAGCTTGGCGCTTGCACTTACATTTGTATTTGTACTATGTACTAATGTGACATTGTAATTCAATTGTAATAAAATAAATGGTTGTGCTATTAATGTGGCATTGTAATTTATTTTATTAAGTCCTTTGCAAGTTAAGTGATATTAATGGTTGTGCTATTAATGTGACATTTAATTCATTTTATTAAGGCCTTTGCAACGTTAAGTTACCGGCCCCTTGGCCTCGATGTCAATCCTAGCACATTAAATTTTAAAGCAGCTTTAAAACACATGTTTATTATTTATATCATAAATTACTCAACCGTTCGATGAACATTTGATGTATGGTTGTTGTTGCATTTCAGAATGAAATGCATAGAGCACTAGGCTTGCAAACTTAAACCTCTGAAATCACCCTATAACCATTAGATTAACAAAGATCAACGGTTTAGAATTTGTTGTCAATGCAGGAGTAAATCATAAATGGCTTGTTTTAAATGTTTTAAGCCATGTACTAATTGTGTATTGTGTAGTCTGAAGGTAACACGTAGACATTTCAATTTCATTCACTTTAATAATAAAAAAAACAACACTTTCTATTGCTAAGTGATTTTATTTTGAAGTTAGAGGGTTAGCACATAGGGAGATTTTAGTCTTCAGTTTGCTCATTACAGTGCACCACCCTGTTCTAGGTTCCCAATTCCACTTCCAACAAAACCATTCCAGTAACCCAGTTTCAACTTCAAGAATCAAAATTCGAGTAAGTTAAAGAATTCATGCGGCTACGTTTCATCGTTTTACGTTTCTTAAAATCTTATTTTGTCAAACTCTGAAGTTTAGGTTTAGGGTTAAGAGGCTTAAGAATTAAGAAAAATTAAGGACTAATAGGGAATTCACAAATTCCACATTGTTGATTGTATCAGCATGTCTACCACCAATACCACTAGAGCAATGTCAAATAAAAAAATTAATTATGCAAAATTGCTTAAAACCTCAAGTTTCACTAATGAATACCATGATATTTGTGATCCTGAAACCTATGGTAGGCATACCTCAAAACTTAGATTTTCATCTCAGAATAAGGTTGCAAATAAAATTCAAGTTAATAGTATCAGTGCACTGTGGGTAACTGGATTAGGGTGCATGATGTTACATGAGGTTTTCCCTTGCCTAGAATTTATCATGGTTTGTGCCCTAAATTATGATGATAAGAAAAGAGCAATTGTTAATAAAGATATCAAATAAGAAGTGTTATTCATTAATGTAGAAGAACTTGGAAAAGTGTTGGCCTTGGGGTTTACAACCGAATAATTTGGAAATGTCCACATTGACCTAGAAAATCTTGCTAGTGATTATTAAGTAGTGGATGAAATGGAGAAAAAATCTTTCTTAAATAGAATAGTTTAGGATAGAAACAAATTGAAAGGTGATCATAATCCTACTTATGATTTGGATATTTGTAAACCATGGGCTTAGGATACTATTTCCATGCTAGAATTTTGCCTCAGACTCGATAGCAATTTGGAAGTGGGTGCAAGCCTCCTTGAAATGGTATATAATATCCATATCATGTTCCACCTGTCAAATATAATTTTATTGGGTACATTGTAGAATCCATGCATAAATAATTTTTAATGATTAAAGGAGGTTGCACCAAGAAATTTAGGTTCACAACCTACTTGTGCTATCTTTTACTATTCAAATTTAGAGGAATGTTTCAGACCAACAAGCTTCAGATTCGGCCTTATAGTAATGTTGAGGAAAATAAAATGGCTCCAGTATATGAATTGACCACTATGATAAGGATGCATGATTCTCGAAGGAACTACAGTCATTTTGTAGACTACTTTTTGGCTCCATTGCATCAAGCAATTAAAAATACTCCAATGCCTAGATTTCCTATGTCATGTAGAAACTACATTCAATTAGGAAAAAAAATACAATTGGTTGATTGGTACTTAATGGAAGAATATATTGTTCTAATATTTTATGGATCGGAAGTACAACCATACAAACTTCCAATACATGTGACAGAAATGGTTTTTTCTTTGGAATATGTAAGGCAGATGCAAAGTATTGATGAACTACACTTTAACAATCGGGGAAGAAGAATTTATTTCCTTCTTTACCTTTTTCATGTGGAGGGATCACATTCGAGAGAAAATAATTTAGTATGGTACATGATCTTTTGAAATTTTGTGATTTTGATGCTAGCTGTCACTAGCAGTATGATCCATGTGACACCATTAAGTCAATGATTGTGCTCAATTAGAATGTTGGAAGTAGAATTCAACATCAAAGTAAACCCTTGCTTGAAAACTTGAGAAACAAGGATTCTTGGGATGGGGTCAAAATAGCAATGGAGAAAAGTGTTGTTGAGAATAGTATTTCTTTTGAACAATTATTAGCAAAAATTATGGCATTGCATCAAAAGACCATTAGGAGGTACAACAATTTTTATGAAAAAAATCATAAACCATCTAGTAGAGTAAAAATACTAGATTCTCTAGAGAAGGAAGTTACAGAAAAAATTGGTCACGATCAAAAATTACTACATTTTGGTCTATGAGGAAGGAGCTAGGTGATCCAAGAGCTCTTGCAAAGTATGGAGATAACGAAGAAGATCATGAGTTTAACAAATTGTGGAATATAGAGCATCCAAATGAATGAGAAGATAAAGAAAGTGATGATGAATCTAATGATGATAGGGAAGAAGAAAGCCATGTCAATTTCAAACTTGGTTTAAGTGAGGCCACAAAAGAAGCATTTACTACAGGAGTAGCCATAGCTGAAAAAATGGGTTATGGAGGTGGTCCTTTGGGGTCCAAAAGACAGGGCCCTTGGATGGTAATAGGTATAGAGCATAGAAAAATAGTTGATAAATCTAGCCTTGGGATTGGAGGTAAAAAAGTAGACCTAGGGCATACAGGTCAATTTGTTAGAGCTTCAAATCCTCATCCTCATGGTTAGACATAATCACAACTAGGACATGTCCATGGTGGAGAGCTTAGTGCAACTGGCAGTGCCTCTGGTGGTGATGGTGTGGGTAGTATTACTAGTAGTGGTCAACATGTTCTACAACAACAAATTACACACAAGAGGACAACAACACAATATACCACAGAAACACTAGGTGATCAAGGCATATAGAAGAGGTAAAGGATTTTGACAAGTCCAAGTCACACTACCAATGGATCCACCACAAAGGAGTTATTTCCAGGCACTCCCCCACTACCAATTAGTCTAGCTATGACATAATTAGCAACTAAAAACTTGTACTCCTATTCCCTCCGCCATTCAAGCATTCCATTGTTCCTGCGTCCCTAGGTTTTGATTACATTAAAGAGTTTAAAAAGAAATCAGAATTGAATAAAAAAGAAAAGAAGCAACTAATGGAGAGTGTTTCTATTGTAACTTTAGAGCATGCAACAACCATGGTATTACCCACATTTGAAAAAAATAAAGAAATCATGGAGTACACAATTCTTGTTCCCAAAATTCAAAATAAACTAGCAAATCAAATGGCTCCATCTGAATTCCAGCAGAACAATATTCAATGGAATTTTTTGGACTCAGAAAAATTGATAGAATTAATGTATCAAATAAGAACAATGAATTGGTGTACACATCATTGCTAAAGCAAGATAGAGAGAAAAAAAGGTTGCAAACTCAAATTGAAAAGTTACAAGAAGACCTAGCAAAGAGGAAAGCAGTAGAAAATAAGAGCAATGAATTAGAAAAAAGAATTAAAAAATTTGCCTCTACATCAACAAGCAAAGAGGATAAGCAAAATGAGACTGCATGAATGAACTAAAGCAAAGGCTAGATGAGAGCAACAAGAAATATGATGAGGAAAAATCCACTTCAGAAAAATTAAGACTAAGCATTACGAATGGAAATGCATAGTCGAAACAAAAATTGGAGAGAAAAAGAAACGAAAGATTGGAGGCAGAGCTAATGGAAGCAAAAAATGAAATTAAGTCTTGTCAAAATAAGTTATCTGCATTTTGTAGAGAAACAATGTGTGTCATAGAAAAATGGACCCTTTGCTTGACATGGGATTAAATGGACTTAATGAGGCCCTAATCTAGTGTTGTGAGGTATTTTATGCCTTGGACCCTTGCAAATCAAACAACATGCTCCTAACGTCTTGTAAAGGTTTTGTAAAGTCTTGTAAAGGACTTTCACGCTTTTCTAGACTTAATTAACTTATTTCTTCCTAATTCAACATTATAAAATGTGTTCAATGACATTGTTACATCAATCTAGAAGAATTTTGAATTAAACTTAATGATAAACTAGTGTTGTAGTGTGATTTGCACATTCACATTAGTTTTTGTGCCTTTCTAGGCTATGTGGACCTAATTTTAGTGTTGTAAAGTGTATTTAATCACACTTTCACATTAATTTATGTGTCCCAAGCCCTATTCAACATTTACATGTATCATCATTAATAGGTCCCTAATGACCCATATTGTGCATCCTGAGGCTTTAATTGATCAAATACCCAACAAGATGGAAATTTAAACCTTATTTCCTAATTCCTTGGCTTCTTAGGTGTCAGAATGGCTCCTATGGGACCCATTCGCCATGCATGGTGAATCAATCCCATCCAGGTGGGACCCATTCGCCATGTGTGGTGAATGAGTCTTATATGGCCCCCATTTTGACCCTTGAGTGGGAAAAAGTGAAATTTAAAGTTTATTTTCACTACATGTTGGCCTGTGATGAGGTATAATTGGGTACTAAGGCACAATTGTCTATAAATAAGTTTTTTTATCCTCATTTTACATCTAACAACTCAATTCATATTCATTCTTCATTATTCATCCATCAATCTTTCATTTCAAGTCAAGCAACTTAGGGTTTCTCCATTAGAAGTCTTCAAGTTAGCATTCTAAAGCATTCAAGGGCAGATTTTAAATGTATTTATGTAGACATCCAAGAACAATCATCATTGTAAGGTAATAATTTCCATTGTTGCATGTTTCATTACTTTATTTCATCACTTTGGTTTAATTACCTAAAAGGGGTTTGACTAAGGAAAACCCCCATGCCTTAACAATCAACAATTTATCTTTCTTGTTTTGTTTCTATGCAGATTTAGGTCCTTTGGAAGCTTGAGAATAATTGAAGATTGCATTTCAAATTCATTCAAGTCAAAATATCAAGAAAAAGTCATTTTCAGACCCGATTTCGATAAAATTTGAAGCAAACACTTGTAGAAGGTGGAATTGTAGATCTAAAGCTATAGAATCAACCTCTAACTTTTCAGATCCTTGAAGGAGGACTGATTCACCAAGTATGGTAAATTAGTCCCAACTGTGGGCCTAAAAACTACTTTTATCAAAATCCAACTTTAGGCAGACATAAACCTATTTCTGGAAGTTTTCACCAAAACAAGGACTGATTCACCATAGATGGAAAATGAGTCATGTCAGGCTTGAGAAACACCATCAACCAACATTCCATTTTCATCACATTTTTCCCAAGTGCACTTTTATTTTATCCATCTCTTTTTATTTTGCATATTTCATCCATTTAGTTCATTTTAGCAATACATAATGTGTTTTCAAACATAGTTGTAATTACACTTTTACATTCATTTTTAGTCATTCAAAATAGTCCATTTCATTTAGTTAACTTCATCTAGCATATACAACATTGCACACATCCTAATTTGAGTGTTACATAAGCATTTTTGGATCTAATCTCTCTCCTTTTAGGTGAAAAACCCTACAAGAGTTAGAGAGTCCATTGGGTCCAAAAATCTGTCACATTTTGGTGAACCTGACATTTCGAATACTTTTTTTTTTCTGATTTGGTTTATTTCATTATATATCTAGCTTGAATTAGGGTTTGCATGATTCATTTGCATGTTAGGTGTTCAATTTTGCATTCATAAAAAGTGTATTTAGGTTGCCTTTGTATCATCTAAATTCATTTAGATTTGTTGAAATTCTGCATTTTTCATTTATACTTGCATCATAGCATTCTAAAAACATAAATATCAGTCAAATTTTTTTGAAAAATCTGAACAAAGTCCATACTAGGACTCATTCACCACCTTGGGTGAATCAATCCCTTCTAACCCCTAAAATAACACTTTACAGGATTTAGAACATTATTTTTGGGCTTCTGTTTGGTGCCATTTCATACCTATAATAGTTAGTTGCATTTTTGTATAATGCATTTCATAAAATTTAGCCTTAATTAGCTCATTTCATGCATGGTTTACCTTTTACATTTTCATTCTCGTAGTGTAACATGTCATAATCATTCAATTGTTATCTGAAAATTGCATTTCATTTCAGATTTTTGCATTGCATTAGCATAGATTGTTCTTTCACAATTATGTTACTTTCAATCTTATCCAAATTTACAAATAAAAATTTAGTTCATTAACATGCACAAGAAAATGAACTTACATCCTTTCCTCTCTTTTCTATCTGTGTGGATGATGTGATAGAAGCGCATACAAACATAGATAACAATGATGATCATAAGTGTTCTTCCCTTGATATCTCTCCTTTTAGTGATGAAGGTATCTTGACGAATGAAGGTACACTTGTTGAGCATCATGAAGATCTTGTTTGTACTTCTCCTCATTCCCCTTGGAAAGATAGAATAGCAACACACAATGACAACCCTCCTTATGATCCTTCCCCTACCTCTTCTATTTTGTAGGATATTAGGGAACGAAGTAATGAAGTTATAAACGATCATGATAATCACATGTGTTCTTCTCCTAGTGTCTCTCCTAGTTTTGATGAAGATAATTTGTTAGAAAACTTGACTAATGAGAATCATGAGAATATTAGTTGTCCCCTTTCACCTACGGAAAACTTTATTGAGCAAACCAATTCAATCATAGATCCTCCTCATACTTGTGATGAAGCTACTTTGCAAATTTCAACCTTCAATGAACATATTATGAGCTCTCCTAGTATGGTAGACACTATGGAATGCGAGAATGATACCTTACAAACAACCAACAATCAAATCCAATCTTCCCCTAATCTCCCCATTATCAATGATCAAACACAATCAACCATTAATACCTCCCTTAGTTGTGATGAAGTTATTTTGGATGAACCAAACCTTACTTTTCATGAACATGTGGTTTTTTGTTCTACTAGGAACTCTCCTTCTAAGGAGGATATTATGACCCAAGACAACAATAATATCCCCTTCCAAGACAATGAAGAATCTCACTTGATAAGGGATGTTAACAATATTCAACCTCAACTCACCCTTTATCCCCCTTCACATACACCTTCACTCAAACCCAAACTTACCCTTTACCCACCTTCGCATCCACTTCATCCTTCCAATAAACCTAAACTTACCCTTTACCCACCTCAGCATCCACTTCATCCTTCCCATAAACCTCACCACACCCTTTACCCACCTTTGCATCCCATTCATCCTTCCAATAAACCTAAACTTACCCTTTACCCACCTTCGCATCCCCTTCATCCGTCTAATGTCTTGCAACAATCTAGAGATGATATTGTTGCTCATACATATAACACACGACATAACCCACAACCGCCACAACCAATTCCACCATCATTACCTTTTCCTAATCCACCTAGTGCTCCTTGTTATAACCCACCAACAAAGGAGTATGATCTTATTGAACAATTAAAGAATACTCCTACAAAAATTTCCCTTTGGGATTTACTTTAGACCTCACCAACTTACAACACTATTCTTCAAATAGCCTTACAAAAAATTGTAGCTCCTCATGGATCAACTCTGAATGATGTGGAAACTTTAATTCATACACTGAATCATACTAATCTTGACATTACTTTTCACCAACATGAGCTCCCTTCTTTGGAGTTGTGAAAATAAAGTGAGGCTTTCATGATTATTGCTCAATACAAATGAAAAGGCATAAAAAGGACTCTTATCAACAATGGTTATGCTCTTAATTATGTGTGTGGTGTCATTCTCCTTGATCACTTAGAAGTCAATAGATCACAAATCATACCTGATTTTGTCTCTATTCGAGGATTTTATAATACAACAAAGCAACTGCTCGGTGTAATCACTTTACCTATTACTGTTGGAGTGGTTACTTTGCACACTCTTATTCATGTCATGTATTATGATCTTTCATACAATCTTCTTTTAGGAAGACCATGGATTCATGAGATGAATGTAGTCCCTTCAACCCTTCATTGTATAATTAAATATGTCTATAACAATAACATTTATCAAATTGAAGCAAATCATGAGCCTGAGAGTTGCTTGAGCCTTGAAAAAGGCATTACAAGTCCTCTAAACACCTTGATTCCCACCTCCAACATAGAAATTGAACATAATGATCAGGAAGGGCCATCTAAATTCTTTGGTGATGATTGGGGATCTTTAGACTTCACACCCTCATTTATGGGTAAATACATACTCACACAAAAGAACAACCAACCATCATGTCAACACAAAATTTAGATAACCCTTCGAAAGCATCCCCTTCAATCACTTTAGACAATGCCACCAACTCTACAACCCTTGAAAAACACAATAATGAACAACCACTTGATTCCAAAATGTTGAAAAATCTTTATGGAAAAGGGTATGATTTCATGAAACAATTAGGGTATAATGGAAAAGGTTGTGGTGCTCAAGAGCAAGGTATCTGCAACCCTATAGAGCTTAACACACAACAAACAACTCATAGTCTTGGTTATTGTTGTTTAATCGAGATCAACAAGCCTTCACTCAATACCAACACTATCACACAAAACTCTTCCATGCCTCTATTTTATTCACATAACCTTAGTTGCTACTCCTTGCCATGTAACAGTTGAAGGATAATCAAATTCTCCCTATTGCATGTTTTGTATCTATTGCAAGGGGCAGCATATCATCATCCATTCCAGACTCACCTTTGTCCAGCACTAAGTGGGGGTCAAAGGTTTATACATCCTTATCCCTTGTATGTCCTTTTCCATTGTCTATTTTGACTACTCATTGACTTTTCATGAACATATAAGAGTGTGACATAGATTTTGGGAACCTAAAATGCTAGGCTCTCTTCCTAGGGTTTTCCACCTAGAAAGAGAGAGATTTGGGCTCCTAAAATGCTTATGCACATTCAAATCAGGATGTATGTAATGTGATGTGATGTAAATAGAGTGATCTAAATGCTGATAAACTATGAAATTGATCAAACATCCATGCAAAATCTAAGAATTATGACTTGTTTGACAACACATTGTGAATTGCAACAATGAATTAGAAACTTAGGTAAATGGAAACAAAATTTAATGAGATTGAACATAGTGCACCTAGAGGTAGAATGAAGTCACTGGAAGGTTCTGGAATGTCTTTGAAACTTTTGTTAATGGCCATTGGGACTCATTCGCCAAGCATGGCGAATCAGTCCTACTTCTGCTAAAATCTTTCAAAAACCTGTTTTTGATTGTCGGGAGTTGGAATCTGATAATTTCACTTTTTAGGCCTATAGATGGGACTCATTCACCATGGGTGGTAAATCAATCCACCTACAGAAATCTGGAAAATCATAGGAAGATTATGTGGAGTTAGGTATGTAATTCTACCTCCTACAGGTCTTTGCTTCTGAAATTGACAGATTCGGGTCTGAAAATGGATTTTTGTTGATGATTTGACTTGAATGATAGAAGCATGACTTGAATGAATTTTAAATTTAATCTTCAATTATTTCCAAGCTTCCAAGAGTCCTAAATCTACAAACAAACAACACAAGAAAGAGAAATTGTTGATTGTTAGGGTATGGGGGTTTGCCTTGGTCAAACCTCGTTTAGGTAATTAAACCAAAATGATGAAATAAATAAATGAAGCATGTAATAATGGAATGAATTATCTTTAAATGATGATTTATCTTGGATTTTTGCAGTAATACATGAAGATTTAGCTCTTGAATGCTTTAGAAAGCTAACTTAAAGACTTTTAATGGATAAACCTTAACTTGCTTGACTTGTAGTCAAAGATAGATGATAAAACAATGATGAGAGATGTAATAGTGAATGGTTAGCTGTAAAATGAGGATAAAAACACTTATTTATAGTCAATTGTTCTTTAGTACCTGATTATGCTACATCACAGGCCGACATGTAGTGAAAATAAACTTTAAATTTCCCTTTTTTTCGCTCAAGGGTCAAAATGGGGGCTAGATAGGACTCATTCGCTAGGCATGGAGAATGGGTCCCACCTAGATGGGACTCATTTTCCAAGCATGGCGAATGGGTCCCACAGGGGCCATTCTGACACCTATTAATCTAAGGAGATAGGAAATAAGGTTTTAAATGCTATCTTGTCAGGTGTTTGATCAATTAAAGCCTCAGGATGTACAATATGGATAAAATAGGACATGTTAGTGATTATGTAAATTTCAAATAGGGCTTGGGACACATAATTCAATGTGAAAGTGTAATTAAATGCACTTTACAACACTAAAATTAGGTCCACATAGCCTAAAAATGCACAAGAACCAATGTGAATGTGTAAATCACATTACAACACTAGTTTGTCATTAAGTTTACATTAAGAATCTTCTAGATTGATGTAATAATGTAATTAAATATGTTTTATAATGTCGAATTAGGGAGAAATAAGTTAATTAAGTCTAGAAAAGCATGAAATTCCTTTACAAGACTTTACAACACCTTTAAAAGATGTCATTAAAAGCATGTTGTTTGATTTGCAAGGGTCCAAGACCTAGTGTGG
Organism: Sequoia sempervirens; assembly: GCA_007258455.2. Classification (NCBI taxonomy): domain Eukaryota; kingdom Viridiplantae; phylum Streptophyta; class Pinopsida; order Cupressales; family Cupressaceae; genus Sequoia; species Sequoia sempervirens. Next base: position 431,118,898 of record VDFB02047230.1, on the reverse strand, counting down.
ACACATAAAATGCCTCATAATCACTATATTAGGGCCTCATTAAGTCAAATTATCATGAATTAATCCCATGTCAAGCAACGGGTCCAATTTTTTGTGGCATACAGCCTTACCCTCGTATGTCACTTGTCGTTGTCTCTTTCGACTACTTGTTAACTTTTCATGAACATACATAAGAGCAAGCTTGAGATGTGAATGACATGTCTTAAGATTGTCTCACATGTTACATGCTCCCTTTCTTTGTTTTTTATTTCTCCTTGACATGACGTAGCCTAGACCTTTGAAATATATGACTTGGCATAGAGCTTTCCAAGTTGGCTCTCATGTCTTGTTTTCTTTTTGCATTTTCTTTTCTTCTCTACTTTCAATTAATTTATCATAGCACGATGTGTAGCAATTACTTCAAAGTGGGGGGCATCCATTACCATTATTTCATCATGCATTCATGCTTCTTAGTGTAGCCTTGTCGTTTACATGATGCGTTCGTCACTTTGTGGATGACATTGGGTGTGATGTCCTTCATAAGTGTGATCTTTCTAAGCATATTACATTTCTCTTTGTGGTTTGATGTGATGCACTACATCCCCTAAGTTGTGAGTATACTATTCTTTGATTGGTCCTCTCTTGGAGACATTAGACACAATGTTCCCTAAGTGACTAACCTTGCATGAACTGAACAAGACTCCTTTGAACTTCTTTTACATTTTACACTTTCACATTTTACATTTTATGCATTTATTTTACCACCTTGCATAATGCAACTTGCATAATTGTGGTACCTTTCCTTTTTTTTCATGGCATTTTTCTTGTGGCACCTTGTTAAAGTTATCAAGTGGTATAACTTTGGCATGATTGAGTAGGAAGCCCAACTAGTGGTATGACTTTTCCCCATATCCACTTTTGTGTTTTGTGAGTGCATACCAACTAGCATATGTATCTTACTTTTTAGGCTTTCTCACCTCGCGGACAACTAGTTCCATGGCCCCAAAGTGAGCATACAGTTAGGCCTTCTCACCTCGCAGACAACTAGTTCTGTGGCCCTAGAGTGAGTACATATTTTTCATCTTGTCTCTCTTTCTATCTTTCCTTTGCATGATTTTTTATCTTGGGGGCTCGGTGTACATGTGGATCTCTCTTGATTGTCTACTTTAGTGTGAGTTTGAAGCTAGTTCATCCTCTCACTAAAGTGGGGGCTAAATGTGTCATAGAAAAATGGACCCTTTGCTTGACATGGGATTATTTCATGATTAAATTGACTAAACAAGGCCTTAATCTAGTGTTGTGAAGTATTTTATGCATCCACACTAGGTCTTGGACCCTTGAAAATTAAATAAAATACCTTTAATGACATCTTGTGAAGATGGTGTGAAGTGTTGTAAGACATTTCTACATTCTTCTAGACTCTTTTTATTATAATTCATATAAATATTCCTTTCTATTCATTATTAAGTCCCATTTTAAAGTACATTGTAAAGTCTTGTAACAATCTTTCACGCTTTTCTAGGCACAATCTCCTTATTTACACCTTTCTTATGACTTATTTGACCCCTTTATGCCCTCACATGACTTAATTAAGTGTATTTTTGAATGTAAACCTAACAAAAAATATTAAATGAAAATTAAATCCTGACACCCACTTTTGAGCCCAAGGTGTGACTCATTCACCATGGGTGGCGAATGAGTCCTTCTTGGCTCTAATTTCAAAATATTTTAAATTCCTTTAAGGTTTTTATTTAAAAATCACTTCATGTCAGCCTGTGATGAGGTATGAATGGTTACTAAGGCACCAATTAGTATAAATAAGTGTTTTTATCCTCATTTTACATATAACAACAACAAAATCATATTCATTCTTCATTATTCATCCATCAATCTTTCCTTTCAAGTCAAGCAACTTAGGGTTTCTCCAGTAGAAGTCTTCAAGCTAGCTTTCTAAAGAATCCAAGGGTTGATTCTACATGTATTGTTACAAACCTACAAGATCAATCATCATTGCAAGGTAATCTATTTCATTATTGCATGCTTCATTCCTTTCTTTCATTAATTTGGTTTAATTACCTAAACCGGGTTTGACCAAGGCAAACCCCCATGCCTTAACAATCAACAATTTTTCTTTCATGTTTTATTTGTATGCAGATTTAGGACTCTTGGAGGCTTAAGAATCATTGAAGATTTCATTTCAAAGTTATTCAAATCATCTCCTTATCATTCAAGTCAAAGTATCAAGGAAAAGTCATTTTCATACCCGATTCTGACAATTCCTGAAGCGGAGACCTGTAGGAGGTAGAATTGCAGATCTAACTCCATAGAATCTTCCTCTAATTTTCTATATTTTTGTAGGTGGACTGATTCACCACCCATGGTGAATGAGTCCCACTTGTATGCCTAAAAATTGATTTTCTAAGATTTCAACTTCTAGTAGTCAGAAACAGGTTTCTGAAAGATTTCACCAGAACAGGGACTGATTCACCCTTGATGGTGAATGAGTCCTATCAGGCTTGAGAAGCATCATCAATCAACATTCCAGACATTCCAGATTCATCACATTTTTCCTAGGTCACTCTAATTTTATCCATCTCTTTATGTTCTGCATATTTCATCCATTTAGTTCATTTTATCAATACACAATGTGTTTTCAAACAAGTCATAATTCTTAGATTTTGCATTCATGTTCGATCAATTTCATAGTTTATAAGCACTTAAATCATTCCATTTAGCTCACACAACATCACACATTTCCTAATTTGAATGAACCACCTAGCATTTTTGGATCTAATCTCTCTCCTTTTGGGTGAAAAATCCTATAAGAGTTAGAGAGTCTATTGGGTCCAAAAATCAACATTTCAAGTTGATTTTGGCCTATGGTATCCTAAAGAAGATGACTTTACTTTGAGTGCTTTTACTGATGTTGACTGGGCAGGAGATGTGGATGACAGAAAGAATACCAGTGGTGGTGCATTTTTCTTGGGAAAGAAGTTGATTTCATGGTTAAGTAAGAAGCATAATGTCATTTCTTTATCTACTATAGAGGCAAAATACATTGTTGTTGCTAGCAATTGTAGTCAAGTATTGTGGATGAAGTAGATGTTGAAAGATATCAGAGTTGTGTATGATGAACCTATTGCTATATTTTGTGATAACTCAAGTGCAACTAACATTTCTAAGAATCTGGTGTTGCATTCAAAAACCAAACATATACCTATCAAGTTTCACTTTTTGAGAGAAAAAGTGAGTGAAAAGGAAGTCAAATTGGAGTATGTTCCCACTAAGGAAAAGATTATAGATATTTTTACCAAGCCTTTTCCCAAGGATACTTTTGAGTATCTCAGAGGGAAGCTAGGATTGATTACCCCTCCTAATTAGAACTAAGATGCATGGACTTGCATCAGTTTGTGCATTTCATAGTCATATCTTGATCCAGATTGATGTTATGGTGGCTGCTACTTACAAGGAGTAGTCAAATGTTCAAATATGTGGTTTAGAGCTTGTGTGTATCTTTTTCATTGATTTCAAAGGCAAAGAAGAGTCATGGGAAAAACTTTGTGGGGAGAAGAGTCTTGTGAAAGAGTTGAGGAGAAAAGGGTCAGAACTTAAGGGGGAGTAAGTGCTAAGAGGTAGTTGCATTAATGGTTTTTTCACATCATGTGTTTCCATCGATGCCAAAGGAGAATATTGTTGGTTGTTGCTAATATGTGGTTTTCATTGATGTCAACACTATTGGCATTAATGTATTTAAGGTTGTATATGTCGAGGATATTGATAAAATCATAATAAAATAAGTTGCAGGTTGTTTGTGATGCAGTGGAGTTCATGTTGATGGCTAGCTCAGTATATCGATGATCAGAGGTTGTGGATTAAAGGGTTTTTTTCAAGTATATCTAGTTTATACATGTGAAGTTTCAAAGATTTGCATGAATATTTGATCGAGTTATGAGTATCTTTGTTCTAACAGTTTTTCTATTACTTCAGTTGGTGTTCCTGAAAGAAGATGATGTGATTATGGTAACGTGAAGTGTTGCAGATGCTTCTATAGTGATTCATGATGCTTGTGAATGTTTCTAGATTGTGCTTTATCTATGTTGTTGGTCCACATTGATCATTGTGCTCACGATTGAAGATTTTCTTTTGTGTATTCATGTTTTTCATGTTCTTGGCCAACAAGGTGATTGTAGCGTGTTGTGGATCTTCAGGGAATAATTTTTTAAGGTGTTTCATGTTTAAGGACTTTTTTTTGGGTCCTTACTTTGTTGTGGCCAATGTTGGTTGATTCGCATTGTAAATTGTTTATTGATTTGAGCTGACAGTTTGTACATGTTTTATATTTTGTTGAAGTTGACATGTAGATGATGTTATTCTTGGTTACGGATATATATGAGTGATTTTTTTATCATTTGTAGGCATGAGTGTACGAAGTGTATGATTCATGTGTGCAAATGATGTTCAGATCTTTCAAAGGAAGAGGAAAGTGTGAAGAAGAATGAGCAAATGTTTATGTGCTTAATCGGAACTGTAATCAGGCATTAGCAGATGTTATTCTTTCAGTTAAAATCTTGTGGATGTGATATGAATCTTTCTATAAGACAGTGAGTCTTCCTTGGGTAGCAAGCCTTTTGTATTTGAGCAGTGAGCTCTAAGTAGTGTGCTTGAATGCATGTGCATTCCCCATTTACAATTCTCTTATACTTTTAACAGGGCATAATCTTGTGGACTAATCTCCACCATGGTTTTTCCCCTAACAGGGTTTCCACGTAAAAATTCTTGGTGTTATGTGTGTTTCTAATGTGGTAATGATTTATGCTTTCATGGTTATTAATCAGATCTGAGAACAAGTTTAATAAGCTTAAATTTATGTGAAAATTGATTCACCCCCCTCTCAGTTGTCTTCCCTTGTGTTGCCAACACTTTCAACCATTGATCAGGATATTCTACTACACAATCTTGAGTGTTCATTTTGAAACACAATCTATATAAGGACCATCTTCTTCTTCAAAAACAATTAGAGAATCAACATATTTTATACAACGAAGTAATACCAAGATCTTAATTGATATTTTGAAAACTATTTACACATATCTTTGATCAACACATGCACATTCTTCAAGCTTTCACATGCACAATGGAGGCCTTGCATTAATACAAACACCCAACATCTCCGCGAACACACTCCGACATGGGATGGTAAAGATACTTTATTTTGAGTTCATTGTTATTGTTTTATTTCAATTACATTCTTGAATTCCTTAATTTTGTAGTTACATTTCATGAGTAATGGGCATGGATCTTGATTCTTGTTTTGAGTTAGGTTAGCTTCAATTCAACTTAATTATCTTATTGCATCTTCTTGATTCCCCCCTTACACATTCAAGAATGCCCAGTGGGACACCAATCCTTAGCACTAATCGTTTTATGAGCAAATTTTGAAGTTGTAGGTTCTAAAAACATACTGAAAAAAATTTCACGCAAAAGCTGCAAGAATTTCATGAACTGGGTTTCATGTTTTTATCGCACTTGAAATTTTCTAGCCACTTTTGATGTTTCTTGCACTTTTGCAAAAAAATAGAGGCACACTTGAGTTTTTTGGCTACTTCTGCTTAAAACACAAAGGCCACACTTGACTTTTTTCACTCGCACTTTTTTCTGACTGGGCTACTTTTGCTTGAAATTCTCTCTTTGGCTCTGTCAGTTTTCATTTTAAAATCTACAAGTCATTTTTTTATTTCTAACATTAATGTTTGCTTGATTTGGATTTTTTAATGGTGATAACATCTTTTATGTCTCTCTTGTAGGATATGGAACACGTTACATGAAGCAAACAATTAACACTTTTATTGCAGAGAAGGTGAACAATTGAAGCTTTTTTTTAAAAAAACTTTCATAGTTAGAAAACCTCAATAGGTACATAAAAAGAACCCCACAATGGGCATTTCAATTTGGTGCTCTAAACAAAACTTTACAAAGCTTTTTAACTTACAAAATTTCAATTAGTGCTCTAAAACAAACTTTTCAAAGCTTTCTAGCTTACAAAATTTCAATTGGTGCTCTAGGAATGAACTTTTCCAAAAGCTTTCGTAGTTTAGGAGCACACTTCAATTTTGGTGCTTATTAAAATGAATGACCCAACGCTTTTGTTTTTGTTGACAAATGCACAATTTTCTTTTGTTGACCATTAAGACAAGGCTTTAGAAAACAATTTGGTTGGTGCTTAAAATGAACAAATCAAATTCTTGTCTTACACATTGCTATAGATCTTTGTCTAAAATCTAGAATATTTCATTTTGGTGCACATAAAAAGAACAAAAATTATGCTATCTTATACACACTTTTATTTTCGTTTTACTTTATTTTTATTTTTATTTTTATTTTATTTTTTCATTTTTTTGAACTTAAAATGAATATTGCAATGAAGTGTATACTGTGTATTCGGTGTTTGGAAAACTAGGTGTCTATACTCTCCCCTCACACCTTTTAGTGATCTTGGGTGATGAAAAACATCTTGAGTTTCGCACATGTGTTTACATTTCAAAGCATACCTTTAGAGGGCCTACTTCCCAACTTGTGAGAGGGAATGACCCAAGCAGTACTTTTGTTTTGGTCTACTATATAAATAATTATGGGTGTAAGGAAAGTTCATCACCCACCTGGTGTAGATGTTCTATACTGATGAAAGTCTCCCATAGTATCCGTGAGATACGTAAAATCTACAAGGGATGGGAGACCTCTTAATTGAGTGAATCATTGCATGTATAGACACCAATTATCCCAAAGCATGACTAAAAACCAATGTTGTAGAATTTACCCCTTTTAGCCAAAACATTCTCAGAAGTGGTGCATCAAAACTTTAATTCTGAGAAGTTACTTACCAAGTTTGACTTATGGTTGAGCGTAAAAAAACTCTCCATTCGTTGCATGTAAAATCATCCCTTTGGGGCATGAGGTAAGCCCATCTAGGATGAAGTCTCTATCCCTAGGGTGTACATTGTCTTCACAAAAATTTCCAAATCTATTTGGTTACTTTGAAACATCAAACTTTGTGCTTGAATTAAAAATTAACACATCAAAACAAGCATTTAAAATGGTTCTAAAACTGTAAAACCCTTTTGACTTAGTGTGAATCCTTTGAAAAGAGCCATATATTTGCAATCTGAAAGGATATCTTAAAACAATATCTTTGAAGGTTTCCATATATTTAGGCTCACATTTCTTGAGTTGCATTAAGAATGAAGTAAACATTGGAAACTATGACTTTAGCATTTCAACTTCCACGAACATTAAGCTTTTGTGGGAACAAGTGTGCTTATAGTTGTAGACATTTAGGGTCACATAAGTTTTGATTACTGTGTTGTTTTATCACTTGTCAAATCTTAAATCAGATACAACAAAACCTTCAAATCTACAAATTATCCAAGCTACTACCAAAACACAGAAACTGGGAAACAAAATTGAGTAGAGGTTGCTTTTGCTTCTATTTTTTCCACACTTGACCAAAAAATGGTTGCACTTGCTAAAAACTTGGCACTTTTGCTCTTTTTCTTATGACAATTACTGGTAAAAACCTACCACTTTTGACAATATGAGTGCACTTGATTAAAAATTAGTCGCATTTGATCTTTTTATCTACAATTGACAAAATTTACTAGCTACAGTTGATTTTATACTAGTTGCTTTTGACAAAAAGGCTCACTTCTGCACTTATTGACCATTAGACAAAAATCTTGACATAGAGGCCGCACTTGAAAATTCCTACTACATTTGCTTTTCTAAATTGGCCACACTTGACCATAATCTGGCCATGGTTGACTTTTTCAATTGCTTTTGCTTCAAACTTATCACTTTTGCTCTATTTTCTAGTGAAAATCAGAAAAGCAATCCAAAACTAGCTATAAATCCTTCGAGAATGAAATAGTTAAACTCTCAAGACGCGTCAAATTAGTCTATCATCCATTTGCAAAAATCAACACCCCATCTAACTTTTAGAATTCAAAATCAAAACAAACAAACTTGGATCATTCCTTCACTCACACTTCTAAGCTATCAACATTTGCCTGAACCTCAAGACTAGTCCAAGTAAATTTCCTACAACATATCCTCTAGAAGAAAAAGTGAAATATTGATCCAAGCCTTTCAGCATTTTGATTTCTAAGAATAGTGTCATCCCAAAACATCGCTCAAACCTTAGGGTCTTGAGAATCACAACAACCATATCAAAACATCAACATTTTCATCATTTCACCTTATGACCATTTTGCGTCTGATTGCTCTAGTTCAACAATTGAACCTTACAACACCTATCATACAACCAAACTTTGAATCAATTAAGGGTGAACAAATAGATATTATCAGTAGTTTGAGGAGCTTCATATTCAAGACAAAAGAAACACCAACCTAGGGGAGAAACACAACAAACATCCTAGACAAACAAGAGAAAAAAGTAGATCTTATGACCGGAAGGCCCATATTACTACCTCCTACATGGCAATAGAAAAACTTAGTTCCCAAAAACATTTGAAAACAAAAAATCCAAAAACAAATGCAGAATTGAACCCCACACATGTGCTTGTCTTCATGATCTCTTGCAAGACCAAAGTCCTTAAATGAAGATCCACATTCCATCTATTCAAAAATAGGCATCATAGTTCAAGGACTATCAAATGGCACATCTTGAAAACTTACCACAAATGGGACATCTTGCTAAGAAATTTTTATACTTTCCCTTTAAGGAACAAACCAGACTTGCATATCCAATATGAGCTTAGCAATTAAATCATTGAGTTCTTAGGGTTGTATCACTTTAGAGCCTGTATTACCACCTCTCACGTGGCAATAGACACCATCCTTCAAAAATAAAAAATCCAGAAAAATAAACACAATTTCATTTCCTTAAAATAGAAAATCCCAAAATCAAAGAATTATTTTATTTCCATAGTTAGAGGTCACCAAACGTTCATAAAATCTTGGCACTTGTTTATGACAATTACGAGATCATAACATAGAAAAAACATGGAGGCCAACAAAAGCAGTTCTAGCATACCCCCAACAAATACCAAAAATGATGAAAGTGGCCCATGGGGTTAGAGGCCAAGTGACCTTGAAACACCTCAAAAGAGACCCACATTCAATGCAACATCAAACCAATCACCTAGTGAGGAAGAGGTAATTTGTAGACAACAAGAAGCAATAGAGAGAGCAAAAAAGAACCCAAGGGACATGGTCATAAAGGAGGTGGATAGTGAGGAAGAAATAAATGATGAAGAATTCTTCCAGCATTCTAACTCCTAAGAAAGGATCCAAGCACTTCTTCAAGTTAGCACAAAGTGGTGCTAAGTTTCCTATAGACTTTAACATAGAAGGTCTTAAAGATCCTCATCTCATTCCCTTAGGAGATAACTCAGTTGTGAGAGAAATACCTGAACCATTGGAGATTCCAAACATGCCACCAGTATTTGCACAAGGAAATGATCAACCAATGGATAAACCCTTGTTCAAGAAACTGTCCCAAATTGAACAAGCGACAGTGGCCCAATAATATCAAGGAGATCCATCTTAATTCATTTCACAAGGCAACAACCCACCAACAGGACAATACATGCCCTAAAACTCATATATTGACCCTTCCCAAAATGTACAAAATCAACAAGGGAAATTTCCTCAACAGTACCATCAACAAAATGGGTCATATGGCCCCCTTCCCAATCAAAAGTGCTAACAACAAGGTGTTCCATAGGGTACCCTTTCCAATCAACAAGGTGAACCACATGGTCCCCTTCCCAATCAACAATACCAAAAACAAGGTGTACCATAGGGTACCCTTTCCAATCAACAAGGTGGGCCACATGGTCCCCTTTCCAGTCAACTGTACCAACAACAAAGTGTGCCACATGGTACCCCTTCCAATCAACAAGGTGGGCCACATGGTCCCCTTCCCAATCAATAGTACCAACAACAAGGTGTGTCACATGGTACCCTTCTCAATTCGTCCTATCAACAAGGTGTCCCGCCAATGCACTATCATCCCATAGCCTTCAATCAAGGTTTGCCCTAGGGTACCCTTCCCAATTTGTTCCATCAACAAGGTATCTCACCAACACATCATTAGGGTAACATTTAGTACAGTTCGTCCCAACAACAGGGTGTACTGCTAATGCACTACCAAGGTACCCCTTCTCAACAACAACAACAAGGAGCTAACCCTCCTTACATTCAACAAGGATCTAACCCTCCTTATCTTCAACAATGAGCTAATCCTCCTTCCACACAACAAGGACCTAACCCTCCTTTTACCCAACAAGGACCTAACCATCCTTTCACACAACAAGGATTTAACTCTCCTTCCACCCAACATGGTTACCAAGGTCTCATACCTCCATAATACCCAACCTATGATCAAAACATGATAGGACAACAAGGTTACTATATGTAGGATCCACAAATGAATGTAATGTAATAAATCAAAGAATATTAGACATGTAGATAGGAAACCAAAGAAGACTTACGCCCTTTAGGATATATGTCCATTTCCTTTTGATCATTCCATTACTATGCTTCCTTTTCTGAAAAAACTTTGAAATACAAAATTTTGACAAATACAAAGGAAAATGAGATCTAGTAGAGCACGTACGAGATTTCTTAGTATCATGCATGGAAGTCCAAAACAATGACTCCTACTTGATGATGTTCTTCCCACGTAGTCTTACTGGTCATGCCATGGAATGGTTCACCCATCTACCACCAGGAATCAAAATTTTTGATGAAAAAACTACCAAATTCCTAAACCACTTCTCATTCAATATAGAAAAATATTTCACCATCACAGATCTATACAAGATTAAACAAAGTCAAGGAGAATCCTTTACCTCCTACCTACAAAGATGGAGACATAAATCTAGTTGATGCAAGTGGCCCATTCCCAACAAGGAACTGGTAGATATATTTGTTTCAAATGTCTAAGGAAAAGTCAACTACCAACTCATTATGTTATGCCCGCAAATTCAGAAGAGGGCATTGAGAAGGGACTACACATAGAAAGGGCTCTCATAGCAAGGCGAGTGATTAAGCTAAACAAGCCAAGAGAAAATTCTTCTAATTCGAATGAGAAACCTAAGATTTGGGCCAAGAAAAAAAATGTCACCAACGACGGGGTATTTGATGCTAGAGTTTTTTGGAATGTACAAAATATTAATACACCACAAAACAAACCTCAAGTTGCACAAACAAGCTACACTCCTAATAATGCACAAAACAATCAACTTACCTATCCCCAAAACAATCAAGCGGTCAACCAACAGATAAATCAGGGAGGGCAACAAAGTCAATATGATCAACCAAGAAGGAAGTTCACTGCATTAGGAGAGCCACTCAAGACGATCATGTACAAACTAGTGCAAGAAAATCTCATCAAAATCAACAATCACCCAAACTATGAGGAGTCAAGCTTCAAAACACCATGGTACAATGAGAAATACTTATTGTGAGTTCCAAAAAATCAAAGGACATACAACAAATAACTGCATGAGACTCAAGCACATAATACAAGATTTGATCGACAAAGGAGAGATAGATATCGAACATTGTCCTGCAAACAAAGACCTCCAGATTAGATACACAAATCCAATTATGAACCATACTAAGAAGAATGACAAAGAAAAGGACCAAGACTATCACAATGCTAACTACACTTATGGTGACACAATTCTAGGTACCCTCTCTCAAGTAGATAACACTAGGGTAAATGTAGTGACTATACGAGGTAGGGACACTGAATGTAATGTAACTACCCGTTGAGGGAAATTTACAATACAAGGAGCCCCACCTAAACCTGCAACTAAGTCATCAAATGACTATAGTATTGTGGAACAACTAAAGAAGACTCTCGCTTTGATCTCAATCCTAGAACTGCTAAAATTATCACTCGCACATAGTTAAATACTAGAGAAAGCATTAGAAGTATTGGTCCCTAATGACCTCGATCCTAATCAATTTCAAGCCATGGTTGGAAAGATCGCGGCTAATCGCCATTTATTCTTTTGCGAGAAAGACCTTCCACAAAATTTATTCCGCAACCAAGCTCTCTACATAGAGATTGGTGTCCATAAAAACATGGTCAAAAGAGTGTTGATAGATAACGATGCAAGTCTACACATCTATACTTTAAAATTCGTGAAATAGTTGGTGTATTCTAACGATGTGATAGACAAAGGAAAGAGCATTACTATAAGGGCCTATGATGACTTCGAAAGGAATTTAGAAGGGATTGTAATGCACAAAAATTTCAACCAAAATACAATCAAGGACAAAACACAAATTTCAAATTTTGACCACCACCACTAACATAAATCTGAAAGACTACTCCCTATACATGCATTTCATGAAAGCATAACAATATCTGACCAATAAATTATAATAATTTGACCATCTACACATTTGTTTTAACATTCATGGTTGGGTTTTAAATGGAGATATGGAATCCACATCACCAAGGTAGGCTTGATTAGTTCCACAAACTCATCAATAATCACAGACTTAGCTCAAGTTATAAGTTATGCAAATAGAATATATATATCAATAGTATCTTTAAGTAATAATAAGAGAACAAGCCTAGGGTCTAGACCTAATTCCTTGGGGGCTCATCTTTGACAGTCTTGCCTACGTATATAATTCACGGAGGAACTGTAGTTCAACAGGTTTAACTCTCTCACAAACAATTTGGCAATATTGCAAACACCTAAACACTTTAAAACTTTCAACTTGCTGATCGCAGCAAAAAAAATAGTGATAAAATGGCGATAACTCTCACTCCCTTTGACCAAATTTAAAAGTTTAATATGTTTCAGAAAGGGGAAAGAGAAAGGAATAAAACCCAAAAAGTATTTGGCAATTTTCCAAAACATGTGTGAGCAATTTTTTCTGCAACCTAATTCACTAGTTTTCTTTCCTAGAATTTCAAGACAAACAACATAAATAACAATATTTCAATACTATACACTCTATGTGCCATGAATGATACATGTAGGATGAATATACGAATATACTATACACTCCTATATCATTAGTCTACATAGTAGCACAACTTATTTACAATTAATGAATATCTATAATTGCATACATTAACAATGTAACAAGACAATACTGAATATATATATATATATATATATAAATAGTTCCCAATAGAATCAACATATTTACTTTTAATAAAAGACATCCTTAATTTATGATTTGTATCATTATAATCATTAATACCATTAGAACATTTACCTCCTATAATGAAGACAACTAAAATTTGTTCCAAGTCTACCTTATTTGAGATTTGGCAACCTTTTCTCTTTGATCGAGGGCCAGATACAATCAGGCTAGATGTCATGAAGATCTAAGAAATTTAATGAGACAGGTGGAAGTGTGTCTTAGTTTCTCCAGCTTTTAATTGGCATAACTTTTCTTTTTTTTAAATATGTTCTACACATGGTAGTGGAGGCAGAACTCTATGAATCAAAAATGACTTGTGTATTAGCACATTTATGTTCGAAGCTATTATAGTTGAGTTTAGGGTTGAAACAAAGTGGAAATATGGTCTCAAGTTGAGTAAGCATTAGTCTTGTTGTTCTTGCTGCCATGACCACCATCTCTAAATTTGGTCTTATTGCCAAAATCCCTTTTTAAACATAAAAAAATAAATTTAAGGATAGCACTATGTACTTTTCCTGCGAGTCCAAGATTTATTGACACTTACCTTGTTCTTGAGTGGACGCTGAAAAAAATTGCACATATGGGTTTACTTTTAAACTTCCAGCAAGTGTGATTGGCACCTCTTAAGCCAAATTCTATAATGGTTGTCGACACCCTTCCTTGCCTGTGAGGAAATGGGATAAGGCTAACATTCCAGAAGGAAGAGCAAGGATGGGTTATAGATTCATGGCTCATTTTGGAGTTCCATCGAGGTGTAAAAAGGGGGAAAATCCTTGCAAAGTGGGGAGAGGAGACCATTCTAAACTAAGTTGCTAGTTTATAAGGGGCTAAGGGTGTATGGAGAGGAGTAACAGATAGCATTCAACAACTCGTGGTGTTTGGAAAATTGTAGAGAGTAATCGGGTAAGACAAATTGAACAAATCTTAATCTCTACTTTCTTCCTAGTTCCTTATGCTGAAAATACCCTCTTCCTTACTTGAGGACATAAATACTTTAGCTGAAACCCTTACAGTTTGAAATCCCCATTTTATTTGATCCACATATAGATTTCTCAAAGGATTTCAAATTGTTTTATTTAAAAAATAAATAAAAACCTCAAAACTACTAGCAGAGAGAGTATAACTCGGGTTTTTTTTATTCTTGCATAAACATTTAAATCTTCATTAAAATAGAATATAATATTCATCTTTTAACAAGCATGGTCACAAATAATATTGATGGTAATTGATTTTATTTACATATCAGCGAACTTAGCTTTGCTCTTTTCCATTCTTTCACATACTAGATCAAAACACCAACATTCTATATTACAAACAAATTTAAGGAAATATAATGAAGAACACATACAATTATTTAAGTCTTGCTCTCCACCCTACCGTAATGGCATCATGGAGCCTCGTGGGCTCTAGCCATACCCTCGAGCAAGATGTCTTTTAGCTCCAAGATGATGAACAAGCCTTTTCTCTCTTTTTCTTTTGTTTTGTTTTATGAAAGGAATAAAAATACATAGCACCAAATTTCATGCATCTAGTTTCTCTACTCTAACCTCAACCATGATTCATACAACATGTCACTCTCTTACGACAAATAACCCACATAAATGAAAGTAAAGACAACTTAGCTCTTTCTTTGGTGAGGGGTTAAGGCTCTTTTATCTTTCTTTCCTCTCCAAGCCAAGCCACTTTGATGACCATTCTTCCAAGAGGTGGACTCCTCTCCTCTTCTCCTTCTCCTACCATTTCCACTCAAGTTCTCCAAAAGGAGAAGTGGGTCAAATTGACATGGCTAGATAAGAGTAAGCATGGGTGGTAGGTGAGGGAGCTTTATCTGAAACTGGAATACACTATTTTATCTACACAAAATCTATTGAATGATCTTATGTGCAGGTGGTGAAAATCCCCATGTAATTTAATTTCCAAGACCGGTTCCAGTCTAGCCTACAACATCGGAATGGGTTGGGTATTCCAGGCATCGCCACTCCTCTGAATGGCTACGCAACCATAATCAATTTAGAACAGTGAAGACCATTTCGATGGTAGTAACTTAGATTGACAAGCAATCTCTGAGATATGAATGACTATCCTTGAATTAAAGCCTCTTCCAATGAATACAGTACCATTCATTATGCCATAAATGAATGCTGGTAACTTCATTTATTTTATCTATATATTTGGAGAAGAACTAAATTTTTGTACATCCTCTTAATGCAACATCCACCAGGACAAGGTCAGAGACTCTAAGTATGTTGTATGCATTCCAGACGTCATGCTTTGAATAAAATGTATGCAGCGGTGATAAGGAAAATGAAATGCGCACAGAGTTGGTATTTGGGAGGTTAGATTGCAATAAGAAAACAAACTCCAAATCCATAAACCAATTTTCTGATGATGTGTGATATTCACTGTCAGAGGGTAGCATCTGGATGTGCTAGCATAGTAAATAAAATGAAATATTCGGGCGCTAGAGTGATATTGTAATACACGAGTATCATGGAGCTAACCACCGTGCCCAGCAAATTAATTACATGGATTTTGCAATGGGTGCAAATCAGCATTTTTCATTCAGCCGTTCATCTTTTTTTCGCCATTCTTTATGGTTGCTTAACGGTTACCTTTCACTTCTCCAAACTGGCGAGCTGCAGCCGAAAATAAGGTTTGACGAGGGGTTTAGAGTATGATTATTAAAATGAAAATTACTGCCAAGATCCTAATAACGAACGCATGTAGATTTTAACTTTACGGCATCCTTATCCTTCGTAGTAAAGTATATACCAACATAATTACCGAGACATCAATAAATCATGCACATCATTATAATTAGCAGGCTGCTGAGATCTCACTAAAAATAAACAAAGAAAAAGATCCTAGAAAATGTAATCTGATACGGTTTTCAATCATATGATAGCTACTGGACAATTCTGGCATTTTGAATAAATAGTTTACTTTCTCAAAACAAAATGCATAATACTGTTTACACACGAGAGTAGGTAAGTTAACACCTACTTATCCAAATCACAGTCTTTTTCCACTAATACCAATTATCTAAACATTGTGTAACAATTTGCAATATTTAGACTATACTTTGATCTCCCTATAAGCTCCAATAAATAAACATTCTATGGAATAATCGCATTAAAATGCCCCTCTGAACAATTATTTTGTCCCAATATTGCACATCGTTTATCTCTAAAATATTTGCAGTAAGAGTTGCACTAGTAAAAATTAAATGGCCTTTATTGAGTTGACTGTCTTTTCCAGCAAGACATCTTCCACCCTTTGTTTGTTTTCATAAACTTTTAACTCTCATTATTATATTAAACAAATAGCCAACGTATGGTGCTTTAATTTTAGCAATGCATCTATATTATGATCAATTATATTTTTAGTATCCACAAAAAAGGGGTGAATAAGAAGCTCCACGTTTATTTCTCCTATGAAGTTTCTTTTAAAATATATAGTTTCCTTAATAGACTCTTAATAAAGAAACTACCTTCTTGGTGTGGGGAAAATATCTTTTAAAATGAAAATTAAATAAATTAGATAATTAATAACTCCACTTTTAAAAGGGAAGGCATCTTTTGGGCGTTGGCTATCCGGCCCCAGGTATGCACTGGGGTATGGATGCATGAGCATGGTGCATCCATCTTTTTTGCATCAGATGTGTCAAAATGGGTAAATTCGATGTGATAGTTTTTCTTTTGTGCATTTTCATATTAACTAACTGCTCTCTTTTTTTCTGCTGTGTAAAATATGTAAAGCAATATTGAATTTTATTTTTTTTTAACTTAGTAAAATAAAATAGTTATAAATAGAAATTAATTGTAGTAATTTTAAATTTATTGTTCTATTATGTTTAAGATTAAAATTATATAGAATTTTTTAATTTCTTAAGAATTATTTTATTAATTATATTATTTTAAAAATAATATATTTATTTTATTTTATTTTATTTATTAAAAAGTATATAAAATGTTTTAAGAATTATAAAATATTTTTTTTAAAGAACAAAAGTTTATTCTAAGTTTATTAGAAATAAAAGAAATAATATATAATTAATAAAACTGATTGATTGGTGTGCACATACAAACATTAATATCAATTTTTAATAAAATAATTATCAATCAATTTGTATTTTTCTTTTTATATAATTTATTAATATGTTGACTAAAATATTACATTCCTAATTGATCAATTAAAATATTAAATATAAAAATGATTAAAAAATTATATCTAAATACAATTCAAAAAAATTAAACTATCAAATAATTGAAATCATTTTCAAAAATTATTAAACATAAAAATATTCTTTTATTTTATATATATATAAAAAACAATGTAAAAAAAACACATTACAAAAATCAAATTTAAATGATCTATAAATAAGGTTGAAAACACTAAGTTTAATATTAGTCTCCAAAACATACTATTCCTAAGTCCAAAAAAATCCTTAGGGTTAAGCTTAGGTACAATTGGGTTAGGGGTAGGGATATGGTTATGGTTGAATTAAGTTTAGGATTAAATTAGGGTTAAGTTTAGATTTCAATTAGGATTAGTTTTCACTTAAGGTTACAATTAGGGTTAGGTTTTGGGTTACTATTGTACGATTAAGCTTGAGGTAAGGGTTACAATTGGGGTTTAAATAAAGTTAGGTTTAAGGTTAAATGGATTATGATTAGGAGTAGGGTACAATTAGGGCTTAACTATGGTTTAATTAGGGCTAGTATTAGGGTCACATTGCAATTAGGGTTTAATTAAGATTCAATTGCAGTTATGACTAGGATTCAATTAGGGTTGAGATTAGGATTAAAAAAGGGTTAATGTTCAATTAGATTTTATTATGATAAATGTTAGGATTCAATTAGGGTTAGGGTTTAGATAGGGTTAGGCATCAATTAGTCATGATTAGAATTAGAGTTCAATTAGGGTTAGAGCTAGGATTAGGTTTAGGGTTCAATTAAGGTTTAATTAGGGTTAGGGTGAAATTTGGGTTAGGATTTAATTAGGGTTGCTTTACATTAGTGTTCAATTAGGGTTAGGGTTATAGTTGGGGTTCAAATAGGGGTATAATTAGAGTTAAGATTGGGCATCAATTAGGGTTACAATACAATTACAATTTTATTATAGTTAGGGTTCTTGATTAATGTAAGGGTTAGTTTTATGGTTATGATCTAATTAGCTTTACAATTAAATTACTATTTGGAGTTAGGCTAGAGTTCAATTATAGTTAGGGTTATGGTTAAATTAGACTTATAGTTTAATGAGTACTATGGTTAGAGTCCAATTATGGTTAGTGTTTAGTTAGGGTTAAGGTTAGGGTTCAATAAGGGTTAGGTTTATGGTTAGGGTTCAATCATTGTTAGGCTATAATTATGTTTAGGATATAATTAATTTTAGGGTGTATTAGTGTTCAAATAGGGTTAGACATCACTTACAATTATGATTAGGATTAGAGTTCAATTAACATTTTATTGTTATTATTATTAAAAAAAATTAAAAATAAATAAATATAAAATTTTACTATTAGGGTTTAATTAGAGTTAAGAGTTTAATAAGGGTTAGGGTTATAGTTAAGATTCTATTATGATTAGGGTAAGAGTTAAATTAGGTTACGGTTAATTAAGGGTTCACTTATGATTAGGGTTTAATTTAGCAATAAATTAGGGTTAGGATTCCAATTATGTTCTAACTATAATTTTAATTTAATTAGATTAAAATTATTATTTTATAATATTAAATTTATAATATTTATTAAATATTATATCGAAATATAATTTAATATTATATTGTAATAATTAAAATTATTATAATATTGTTATATAAATATAAAACAATGTAAAAAAATCATATTATTAAAATCAAATTTAAATGATTTATAAATAATGTTGAAAACACTAAGTTTAATATCAGTCTTCAAAACATACTATTCCTAAGTCCAAAAAAAACCCTTCCAAAATATATTTGTGTAGTATTAATATATTTTTTAATAATTTCGATTTGAATTGTGTTTGTATTTATAGTTAATAAGTATTTTTCTTTTTATATAATTTATTTATTTGTTGACTAAAATATTACATTCCTTGCTAACTAATAAAAATATTAAAAATTATATATATATATATATATATATATATATATATATATATAACAATATAAAAAAACATATTATAAAATAAAATTGAAATGATTTATAAGTAATGTTGAAAACACTTAGAAGTTTAATATCAGTCTCCAAAACATAGTATTCCTAAGTCCAAAAAACCCTTCCAAAATAATTCTTCAGAAATTAAAAAAAATAATATGTTTTTAATCTTAAACATAAAAGAACAATAAATTTAAAATTACTACAGTTAATTTTTATTTAATAAAACTTATAACCATTTTATTTTAGTAAGTTTTAAAAAATCAAATCAATATTGTCTTACATATTTTACACAAAGGAGAGCTGTTAGTTAATATGGAAATGCACGGAAGAAAAGTGATCACGTCGAATTTACCCATTTCTGACACATCTGACACAAAAAAATGGATGCCCCATGCTCATGCATCCATGCCCCAGTGCATTGCTAGAGCTGGATAGCCAACGCCCATCTTTTTCCATTTTAAATGAGATCTTTATCTTTTCCTTAAAATAAATGGAATAGATAGATAATTAAATGCATTTATTTATATAAATATTTTTAAGTATAATAAAGATGAATAATTATATATAAAAAGGAATTGGATTTAAAAGTAATAATAATAATGAATAGAGATAATATTATGAAGGGTAATATTAATTGAGATAGTAGTTCTAAATGTATAATAAATGAAGGCATTCATGTTATGAGAGTGTTTTTGTAATAATTTCATTAACAATGTTACAATGATAATCAAAAGGTATGGCAAGTCAAAACGAGTTCTCAATATTAGTGTTTAAATATTATTGTTACAAAAAAAAAATTATTTGAAATATTTAATTGAGAAAAAAGATAACTTTGTGGACAAAAATAAGAGGGTTATTAATTCCTTTTGTAATGGCATTTATTGTATTAATGAAATAATAATTACACTTTAAGAATTAAGTTATTCATTATGCTTAAATACTCTCTAAGCCATCTCTGATAATGGCATTGATGATAATAACATCTTGTTACCTATGTATAAGATGTATATATGCATGATTAACATTTACTTTTGTATTATGGCATCGATTAAAAAAAAAATAGTTAGGTTTTTCTAATGAAAATTATAGGCATGACAAGGATAGTCAGGCTACCAGTGCAAAAAGGACCAGCCTTCACAGAAACAACATGTCAAGTATTGGACCTTGAGTTACCATATAACCTCCTTCTAGGATGACCTTGGATTCATGCATTACAAGTAGTTCCTTCAACCTTTCACCAGTGTCTAAAGTTTCCTCACGAAGGAAAGGAGGTGGCATTATATGCTAATCCTAAACCCTTCCACTTTTGTGCAAAATTGGAGGAGAAGTATAACAAAATACAACATATACCTAGCAATGACATATCTTTTTCATTCATTCTCATATGTTGACCCTTCCACACTACCATTGACCTCAATTAAACCAACATCAAGTGAGCAACCAAAAGCTAAAACCAAGGTTCAAGTAGTTGACAAGGGTAATGGAAATTATCACTTTAATCAAGCATTTTGCATTGGCATGCTTCCACCGACACCCAAGGTTTATGGAGGCCCTAAGGAGATCAAATATGTTCAAATGGTAAAAATGATAGCCAAACCCACAATTTTCACCAAGTGGGGAGATATGAAGGATGAGGAGATATTCAAAGATGACTTGTTGTCCATGATCTACAAAGAAGACCAAAAGGAGCTAGAACAACCACAACCCCTTCTAATTGATCCTAGCAGTAAAGGTTATTATTTAGTTAAACAAATGGGATACAGTGGAATGGGTTCCCTTGGGAAACACAAACAAGGTAGATGGGAGCCCATAATAATGGAATAGAGAAAAAAGAACACGAGACTAGGTTATGATTTGAAAGACGTAGTTACTCCAAATATTAGACATACCTCTTTTAAGAAATGAGCTCCTTCTACTAGCGTTAAGACATTAGATAAATACGATCATGTAGAGAACGATTTACCCATCAAGGAATTATTTAAGAGCTTTATCATAACCATGGTCCCTATCCAACCTATCAAAACTATTCCTGATGACTATTATTATTCTGAAATAGAATCTAATGAGTACGAATTGGATTCTCCTTCCTTTGTCACCTCAAGTGATGATGACCTAGACACCCAATGGGAAAATGATACCAAATCCATACTAACCATTTTGACAACCTTTGTAAGGGTAAGTGCAAAAAGATTGGGGGCCAAAAAGGGGGCTTAAGTGGCCACTTTTTTCTAAAATCAGGAAATACTAACCTTGGACGTGAAATTGAGGATACTTACACTCAAAATTTTGAGATGCAACAAAAACAAGGATCATAGTGCTTTGAGTCTACTTTCGAAACTACTAATTTATTTTGAAAATGGTTGAGATTAAGGGGTTCAAAAGAGGGATGCATAGAAATTAGTGTTGTTTTTATTAGAAAAACATAACATAGCAACTTTTGTGCGAACGTAGCATGGTGAAAAAAAATTTAGTATTTTTAAAATCGTTTCAATGAGAAATTAACTAACAGTATGTAGTTGATGCATGATTTTTCTAATAATTTTTTAATGAATATTTGATTTTTTACTAATTTTCAAAGTGGACACTTCCTGAAAAATAAAATTTTGGCACGGGTGCTACCCCTACAAATTTTGGAAACTAATTGAAATTTTCTTTTTAAAATAAAATAAAATTGTAGAATGGAGTCTAGTTTCTAAAAATGTAATTTATTTGAAATTTTGATGAACAGTTAATTTATAATGAGAAAAACACCAAACACTGCTTTTTTCCAAAAAGAGACACACAAACAAAAGAAATTATAGATGAAAGGCTTAACATTGTCAAAAAGTGAAAAAAATTACATCGTTGGATAGCTAAGAGAGAGCCTAATATTACCCAACTATTTGATTTGTTCGAAATTGAAACATGTGAAATCCTAGCAGTGAGCACAAACCCGATTATGTGAAATATTGTAGAATTTGAAAAAACACATCTTTGGTCGTTGGGAAGGCCCTGCAATCCTTTGGGTTGGTATTCCAAGGAAAATACAAAGCCTAAGGCTTGGGGATTCCCAAAACAAGATAAAACATGAACGGTTATAAGTTTATAACGCGCTCACATTATATCTTAGTTTTGACATGTTTTTTTACGTTTGTGCAGAACATGTCTACCAAGACATAATGCGAAAGGCAAAGATAACAGTTTATGCTATGTCTTGCTTTTATACAAGTACTCTATTGAATGTATGTTTATATTTGTATGTTTGTATGTACATGCATGTTTGTATGCCATGTATGTATGTATGTATGTATGTATCAATGCATGTATATTGTATGTATGCCTATATGTATGTAAGATTGTATCTACATATGTACACGTATGCTTGTATGTACGTAGGGATCAGGCAACATGCATTTGCGCTCAGGCTGCACACATACAAAGGCCATGCATGTCTCGGAGGGAGTGATCAAGATTGTCTGGGAGGGAGGAGGAAGGAGAGACCGAGAGAGGAAGAGGTAGTGAGAGAGAGAGTAGATCATGGAGGAAGAGGGGGGGGGGTGGAAGGGAGACCCCCAAGAGAGAGGAAATATGGAAGGAGTGAGGGAATGAAGGTGGAGAGAGAGGGTGGAGAGATGGAGAGAGGGGGAGAGGGGAAAGGGAGACTTGAGAGATAGGTAGTGAGAGGGAGTGTGAGAGTGAGAGAACTGAGAGAGGGAGGTGTGGGAGGGAGTAACCTGAGAGAGGGAGAGATAGAGTGGGGTGGAGTGAGAGGGACTTATCTAGGTAGGGTGGGGGGGATAGATAGAGAGAGGGGAGAGAGAGAGAGAGTTACCTACTGTATAAAAGTGAATTTGTACCCTATGTGCAATTTCCCTTTTTTCCCTTGTCCACCTTAGAAAATCAAGTTCAGAGGCTTAATTCCACCTAAGCTCATTGTTGGCATCCCACTTGGCGCATGTTTTGAGTGTAGGTGGAGTTGTTTCTGTTGGAGACACCCATGTGGTGCGTATATGTCTGAGTAGCACACTTACATCCCTGGAAGATTCCTACAACTAAACCTACAGCTCGGTGTTACTCTTCCCATTGGAAGTGAAGCTGTAACGTCCCCTTTGGCTGACTGACCCAAATATGGTCATTTTCTTCCATTCTTCCTTCAAATTCACTCTTCCAACTTGCATTCAACCTCTTCAATAGAGAAATCTTCCATTCTTGCATCTACACAAGCTTTCAAGCACTCATTCTCACTCACTCCAAACATTCAAGCATTCCATTGCAGCCAAAGCAACACTCCATCACTTCGGTAGAGAAAGTTTGGGACCATGCCATTGTACCAAAGGCTCGAGTACTCTCATTTCTCCCCCAAGAAGTCTTGAGTGCTCTTGGTGAAGGTGGTAAGCTTCCCTCTTCTCTCCTCTATCACTTGGTTGAGTAGGATAATACTGCGTTGTAGTGTTTATTTTCTCTTTACTATACTATCTCTTTATCTCATTTCCTCGATTGTCCGTGGAGGTGGAAACACCTAAACGGGGGTCTGATTGAGGTAGGCCCCTATACAGCCACCCAACATTTTCCCTCTTTTTGTGCATAGGTGGATGTGCTTTCGAAGGATCAGCTAGCGAATGAATTCCTTGGTGATATCCTCCTTACTTTCTTTACTCTTACTTTTTTGTTTTATAATATTAGAGAGTACTTCATTTACTTGCTTGTGTCATTTTGGCCCTTTAGTTAGTCAGCTCGGTTGTTAGTAGTTTTAGCAAGTTTGACCTTGTCTCTACTATTTTCTTGTCGTACAGACATCAATGCACTTTAAAGATGCCAGCACATAGCTCTATCATCCAAAGACTTTGCTTTCATCTTTGGACAGAGAGATCCCTAAGACATAGAGTTGAACCTAAAAACTAGATCACCTAGCCCCACATTGAAACTCGAGATTGCAGAGTGGTTGTAGGACATCATAGTCCTCATCATTCTCATCTTCATAACCCTAAACATTGGAGTTAGCTGAGGTAAATTAGGGAAGCCTCTCGTATCTTGACCCTTCATGACCTAGGGTCTTGCACACGGTGGTCCCCCTCTCTTACATTTTTGGTGAACCCAATGTGAACCATTTTGGTTCCATTCTTGCGATACTAACAGTTCCTTTCCTCCTACTCTAGGAGTGTTGCAGGTGTGAGTGTTGTAAGGTTGTCCCCTTGCAACCCAATATGCAACCCCTAGTTGGCATAGTTGGAAGGTTCCAAAGGTATTGCATGATGGAACCTTAATTGGGTCACTATCTTATCCGTTAACCTTTGGGGATTTTGTGAAAGTGTTGTCTAATGTGTGTAATGGCATCCTTCCTACATCAACCCATCCCCTCTACGTAGCCTAGAGATAGTGGTACCAGTATAACTTTCACTTCACAGGACCTGTCGATGGGCTTTAATAGGGAATTGTCTCCTCTTTACATTCCTGCATGGATCAATGGAAACATCGCAGTTGGTGTTCTCGTTGATCCAACATCACAAATGAACATAATAACAGAGGAGATTATGTTGATAAAAATTTTACACAAGGATGGATACGATGCTCCTGTGAGTTTCATCTGCACACATGACAAGTTTTTTGTACCCCCTTTGGGTAGTATTATCTTATCAGTCTTAGTTGGACCTAAGTCCATGAAACTCTTGTTTGATATCATTCCTAGATCTGAACTATTTAGATCTGAACTATTTAGGGTGAAATTGGGTATCCCTTGGTTGGTGGCAATGAACACAGTACCCTTCGTCGTGCATAAATGTTTGAAATTTATCCACGAAGGCTCCATGCACGTAATCCATGACATCAGTTATAGACCACCAATTGTGTGTGGTAGCTACTCCTTGGATCACCTGTGGCCTATGTCTATGGGTCCTCTCCCACCTAGGACAGACCTTTTGCACAAGACATATCAAAACTATAAGAAAGGGTTTTTGAGGCCAAAAGTGAGGTACCCTCCCTCGCCTTATGCTATCTCACATAGGGCTTGCTTGAAGGATGATAGCGATGTTGCTAAGGCTCAAAAGAAGAAAGAAGAGAAGTGGTCTTGTGATCCTCCCTTTTCCTCTTCTACTATCTAGTATGATGCTTCTTCTCACTCAGTTGTGGAACTATCAGGTTCTACTCCTCATTTGCAGGAGAACCATTCAATGCCCACTTGGCAAAAGCCTAAGCATCCCGTATTCAAGCTTCCTATTCTACCAATGGAGCCTAGACCCATTTGTTATGATAGAAAGAGAGCCTCCCAAGGAGAGTCCTCTTTGTCTCTACCTCTATGGCCTCCTACTGTTCCTGCTCCTAAGGTAGTGAGCGGAAAGAGGCCCGTTATCGAGGCTCTCAAGTCGACTCCTCCTGTCCCTCCTCAGCCTATTCCCCCTGCTCCCATACAGGAACCTATTCCTCCACTTGAAACGGCCATAATGGACATTCCTATGGTTGAGCAAGAACCTCATGTCCCTTTGCAAGCTCTAGCTTCTAACTCCAAGAGTCGTAGAAACTGCCTTGCACATGAGCACAAGTGCTAGCAAAAGGCTCTCCTGGCTGAGCAGGCCACCTCATAATAGAAGGAGGAAGGAATGGATGCTCCTATTTCAGGACGTCCTGGAATGTCTTCTTCCTCCCTTGCTTTTTTTTCTCTTCAATCTGATCCGCTCTGGACTTCCGTTGTGAGCATGAATGCACCTAACCCTAAATGGGTACAAGTGTTTATCGCTCCTTTGGTAGAGCCACCTTTGTTGATGTCTATCCTAGACATCTAGCCCTTCTTGAAGCCCATGGATATGGTTAACACTTCAGTCATATTCATTGCAGTTCTTTCTTCCTCTTCCTCTACACCCCTAGCTTTGTCTGTGGGGAGTTCATCTCCTCCAATGAAGAATAAGGCACAAGGTGGTCCTTCTAGTGACAAAGAACATAAGAGGAGGCCACCTTCTTCGCAAAGTGGTCCTATGATTACTTGTTTTGTCCTTGTGACAGAACTAGTCTCGGCTTCCCCTAAGTTTGTCACCACTCCCAAGTCATTCGGTGAACTTAGTAGTGAACCTTAGGCACAACCTGCCTCGTCCACTAAGAATAGGCATGGTGCTGCTATAGGATGCATGTTTAATTTTTTGGATGAGCTCTCAGCCTTGTCAGCAATCTTCAAGAAATTGTTGACCTTGACTCACAAGAGCTCAGCAGAGAGGACCTCAAGGGGCCCTCTTCCTTAGCCCTTGTTACAGGATGGTCGGATGCTCCTCCTCTTAACATCCCACCATTGCAGGCTTGTCCTCCTTCCCCTTATGAGGATTT
>VDFB02047230.1:431070295-431092196 GCA_007258455.2 Sequoia sempervirens | reverse complement strand
TTTTGAGGTTTCAGGCTATTATCCATTGTTGATCATGTCTATCGTAGGAACGGATCTGTTAAGGCATATCTCAGGATGTTGTTGGTGAATTGTCAAAAGATAGGTAGTTAATACTTTGTCATTGTTTTCGTCTATTTGTAATCAAAGCTTTCTAATTATTTGCTTGAAAGTTCTAGCTTTTGATGTTTCCTCTATTTATTTGTATGTTTTGTCAAAGGGGTGAAGATGACGATTTGTTTATTATGGATGAAGAATTTATTGCAGATTGTGATGATGAAGATAGGACTTTTTTTATTTTTTTGAGTTTTATAATACTATTTTTGTTATTTTCAAGGGACTAACCTAAGGCCTCGGGGGCTCATCAAAGATAAGTCTTTTCTACATTGTACACGTAGAGGCTTGTAGTTCTCTTGGTTTGATGTGAACATGTTTTTGATCTTTTTTGTTTTGTGAATATTTTTGGATTTTGAATTTTTTGAATAAATTGAAATAAAGCATGATAGAAACCTAAGTGGACTGGCTTAAGGCCTCGGGGGATGATAAGCCTTGCCTATATTGTACATGAAAAGACCATGTAGTTGGACCGATGTTGACTTAAAGCATAACATGTTTTTGGAATTCAAACAACGTTGATAACTTGGATGGAATATTCCACTTCTATTTCTAAAGGATATGTTGCAGGAAAAGTACTTGAACTAGCTGTGAGGTTCAAGCAAATGTTGATATCTTAGACTTTTGAGTGAAGGAAGAATCCAAATTTGTTTTGATTTTGTTAATTTCAAGATGTTTTGATTTTGTTGTTTTTGACCATGATGTAATGCACAAGGCTCTAATCCACTACCTATTTTTTGAGAAGTTTCCCCCAGTTCAAGACAAGACTACTTTCTCTAGGAGATGGATGTTGGTACAAGGTTCAATACATAATCAATCATCAAGTCATGGTTGGACACATGTTTTATTATGGGATGAATGGGTTGATGCTTCAAATAGTACCGATAGATAACGATGCAAGTCTTATTCAAACATAGCACCTGTTTGCCAGGTTTTCACTATGGTACCTATTCTAAAAGTGCCACAAAGTGGTTTTCACTTAAATAATGTTTTATTTAAATTTACTATTTTTCTTTCTTTTTATTAATTTTTTTTTTGCTCTTTTTTTTCTCTTTTTGATTTTTTTTTCGATTTTTACACTTTTCCTAGGGTATTCTGATGTGCAAGTATAGAATTTCTTGAGGTGGTTGTTGTCCAATGGTTTGGCTAAAGGTTCTCCTTTAGGTGTAGCCAATTGATAAGCTCTAGAATCGTAGCTTGTTGTGATGATGAATGGGCCTAACTAGTTGGGTTCAAACTCACCTTTGTCATCTTGATTCAGTTGTACCTTATGATTCTCTTTGAGTACCAAGTCACCAACCTGAAAGTTTTTGTCTTTGATCCTTTTATCATAGCTTTGTTTGAGCCGATTATGATAAACCTAAAGATGGTTTAACGTGCTCAAATGCCTTTCATCTAGGAGTTCCAACTCATTTAATCTGGACACTCGATACTCTTCATTGTTGACCATGCCTTTTAGTGAGATTCACAATGAAAGGATCTTGACTTCAATAGGTAAGATAGCTTCTGATCCATCGACCAAGGAGAAAGGTGTGGCACCTATAGGTGTTCAGATATTGGTTCGCCCTTAGGCTAGGTTTAGTTGCAAATGCCAATCACGACCAACTTCATTGATAGTCTTCTTTAGTATCTTCAAGATGGTTTTGTTATGTGATTCAGCTTGACCATTTCCTTGGGGGTAGTAGGGCATGCAAAATCTATGTTGGATAGAGAAATTGGAACAAAGTTCTTGGAAATCTTGATTCTTGAATGGGGTTCCATTGTCCATTCTGATGGTTTGGGGAATTCCATACCTATAAATCAGATAATTCATAATGAACTTTGATATCTATTTTCTAGTGATGTAGGTCAATAGAATTGCTTCTAACCATTTAGTGAAATATTTAGTTGTGGTTATAATAAACTTATGCTTGTTAGAGGAAGTAGGAGAAATATTACCCACCAAGTCTAATCCCCATTGTGAGAAAAGGCCATGGTGTGGTGATAGGTCTCAACTCTTGTGTTGGTGCGTGAACAAGGTCACTATGCTGCTGGCATTGACAATATTTTCTAGAATATTGAATACACTCTTGTTCCATGGAGGGCCAATATTACCCCATTCTCAACAATTTTTGTAATAGATTAAGTCCACTAGAGTGGGACCCACAAACACCTTTGTGTACCTCTTGTAAGGTAGTTTGTGCTACTTTTGCATCAAGACATTAGAGTAACATACCATCCAAACTTCAATGATATAAAGCATCTCCTAGGATTGTGAATCAGGAAGTCCTATAGGTAAAGGTCTTCTTTTGGGTGGTTGTTAGGTCAAGTGGTATGATACCATGTTGGATGTAATTGAATATGTCTTGGTACCATGGTGAATTAAGGCCAACAACAACACACACTAGTTCTGATTTTGGGATATCAAATGCCAGTATGAGTAATTGCTCTACAAGGAACTCATACTTAGGAATGTTCTGTAGAATATCAAGAAGCAAACCTATTGTTTCCATGGTATCGACTACTCTATTATTGATCCGAGGAATCTATTCAAAGGTGATGGTGACAAAATATTCCTTGAAGCTATCCACCATCCTTTTATATGACATTGAATTGTCAACTTTTGTCTGATACTCATCATTCACTTGTTTGATTACTAGTTGAGAGTCTCCAAAGACTTGTAGTTCTTTTATTCTCCATTCAATAGCCATCTTGAGTCCTATGATTAGGGATTCATACTCTGAAATATTGTTTATGCAGGGGAAAGCAATTTTTTATGTCTTGGTTATATTATCTCCTTGTGGTGTGAGAAATATGATACCTACTCCAGAGCCATGTTGAGTGTGGGACCCATCAAAATACAAGGTCTAATGGCTTGTTTGTTTTGTCAGCAATATAATTTCATCTAGGAAGTCTATTGTAAGAGGTTTGTAATCTTCTATTGGTGCGTCGTCTAGTTGGTCTACTATGATCTGTCCTTTGATGGCCCTCCTATCTACATACTCTTTGTTGAACTCACTTAGAATCATTACCTGTTGAGCAATTCTGCTTGTTAGAGCTGCTTTTGCTAATAGGTATTTTAGTGGATCTACCCTTGAAATCAAATTTACTTGTCTATTTAAGATGTAGTGTATCAACTTATGTGTCACAAATACGACAGAGAGACAAGCTCTTTCTATGGGAGAGTAGTTCAACTCGTAGCCCATGGTGTTCAGCTGATGTAGTAGACCACTCTTTCTTTGTTATTATCATCTAGATGTGCTAGGAGAGCTCCCAATGTTGCTTGTGTTGTAGACAAAAAGAGTATCATTTCTTTGTTTGGAATAGGCATCATCAATATAGGAGGAGTGAGTAGATACTCCTTGACTTGCTGGAACGCTTGATCACATCTCCCATCCCACTTGAATGTGATGTCTTTATGTAGGACATGTGTAAAAGGGTGACACCTGTCTAACCATTTTGCAATGAATCGCTTGATGGATTGTAGCTTCCCTTGTAAACTTCTTAATTGTTTCAATGCCTTTGGTTGAGGCATTTCTAATATGGTCTTTACTTTCACAGGATCTACTTCAATGCCCCTTCTTGGTACTACGTACCCTAACTAGAACCTGTAGGTGTATGTTGTTGTTGATCCCAATTTATCAATTGTGGGTACTAGAGGGGTAGGCTATCATCATTATCTATAAAGCTTACATGCGAGTGCAAAAAAATGAGGGGCCAAATTGTGCCCAAAATTTTAAAAAACTTCCGATAGGCTATAATGCGAACCCGTTATAACACGCTTGCATTATGGCTTGGTGTGTTGAGCCTAAGGATCGGCCACATCGAGCCTATTCCACTCTCGCGTTATAACATGAGTGCGAAATAATGCGCTTACATTATGAGTTATTAAACAAAAAAAAAAGGAAATTGAATTCATTTGTATGTTGACTATTTTTTTGATGCCCATGGCCAAAAGCCCTTCTCTTGCACATTCACATTTTGGGAGGAGACATTGTTGCATTTTTCTCATCAATTTATTGCTATTTCATCGCCAGGATGTCGCCACGTCGACAGGGAGGTCGAATAGGTAAGGATTGTTTATTTTTTGTTGTGAATTTGTTAGTTTTAGGTTGTTTTTGATATTAATTTGTTGAA
Organism: Sequoia sempervirens; assembly: GCA_007258455.2. Taxonomy (NCBI): domain Eukaryota; kingdom Viridiplantae; phylum Streptophyta; class Pinopsida; order Cupressales; family Cupressaceae; genus Sequoia; species Sequoia sempervirens. Next base: position 431,087,969 of record VDFB02047230.1, on the reverse strand, counting down.
TTTATAGGAAATGATAATGATCCTGGAAACCTTCTTCAAAACCCTCTTGAAAATCCTCAACAACCAGAGCAACAACATGAAAAAAATCCTCAAGTTCAACAACCACAACAACAATTCCTCCACCAATCCCTCAACATTCTCCTGGCACTCAACAAAATTTAATGGGGGTAATTGAAAACAATAAAAAAAATTGAGGAGTTAATCCCGAGGTTGAATGATCCAGTAGGTTCAACCATGGAGAGAAGAACACTTGCAAATTCACTTAAAGAATTGTTAAAACATGTAGATGTAATCAACAAACAATTAAGTATTTGGCAAGATAGGAGGCAGGCAGTTATAAATTTTTACCAAGATAAATTATCATATAAAGATGTAAAAGATCAAAAAATTACAAAATTATATTTGTGCTCATTATTCATCGACCCACACACAAATCAAAATCTTGACCTCACTGTGAAGAGGTTTCCTATCCATTGGTGCCACCACTGAGGGATCGAGAAATTTTTTGGGATAGGTGGTACATAGTTTTTGATTACCCACCATGCAACAATTGTGAAGTCCCACAATATTTCCTGAAGAAACTATATTGTGAGTTCATCATCAACAAAATCTCAAATTATTTTGATAGGAGGGACTTCCAGGGGAGAGGTGGGGGGCCGACACAAGATAGACTCGGTGCACGGTAGGATCTTAGGTGACAAGTGAGACGAGCTCTCGCTAGCCCAGATCATGAGCACATTGTTATCCCTTCCATCGTGAAGGAGAGTGCCGAGGTAGACACTTTGCAAGCTATCACCTCTTTGACCCAGAGTGTCATCCAACATGCCAATCCTATACTGCAGTGCCATCCAACAAAGTCTTTGAGTGGTAGGATTCCACCCCATTCGTGTTAGGCTTGTGGGGTGACTTGTTCATATGACCCAATTGACACTCAGGAGGCTGCTATGCAAGATACATCTACAACTATGGAGATGGCGAGGGCAACAAACATTTTGAATGAGGCTTATGGAATCGATACTTAGGTAAATGTTAGCATGTTCATTGAATTTAATTTAATAAATTTCAATTTTGAAATGAAATATTAACTAATTTAGTTTTATGATTTTAATAAAATTTCAGAGTCATAGTGTTGATACTGGATATGCTAGCCCTACACTTGCTTATTACTCCACTGCATCTACTGTTGAGGTATGTAACTAGTAAACAATTATAAATTTATTACATGTTAATATCATCATTATATGAATGGTATTCTAATATTTGATTTTGGATGTTGAATCGACTAATATTGGAGGTTTCATGGGAACACCTCCCAGTGCCAGTGGAGTTAGAAAAACGTTCACACATGTAATAGAATATAGAGTTTAACTAATGAATTGTACTTAATAGATTTGTGTAGCTTATATTCATATCGTTTACTACATTGCATTGCACATATTTCAAACTCAAAGCATTACTTCACATTCCATAACTACTAACTAGATGTTGATAAATGACAAAATTTCAAAGTTACAATATAGTTGTTTAGAAAGTCAACATAAATAGTGATGCAATTACTTCACATAGCATAAGTAATAACTAGGAGCAGCTTCTAGTTGTATTTGTTTGTCATGGCATTCCATGAGACCACTTTTTATTTAGGCATCTTTTCAAACAATGCATTGCCTTGTCTATGCTATGGATGCTTGGAAGAAATATATGAAAGAATAATAGTAAGCAATAACATAGATAAGGCAATGAGTTGTTTGAAAAAATGCCTCAAAGAAATGTGGTCTCATGGTGATGTCCATCACCATGAGACCCAATTTCTTTGAGGCATTTTTTTCAAACAGCTCACCACCTTTTCTATGCTACCAATTTTTCATACATGTATACCAAAGCACTTTATCAAATAGTTCACTTCCTTGCTACTATGGCTAAAATCCTAAAAAAAGGTACTTTCCAAAAAACTATGGGTTCTTGGAAAAAAATCTATCAAAGAATAATAGTAAGCAATAACATAGACAAGGTAGTGAGTAGTTTGAAAAAATTCCTTGAAGAAATGTGGTCTCATGGTGATGGAATGCCATGACACATTTGTTTGTAATGACATTCTATCACCATGAGACCCCATTTCTTTGAGGCATTTTTTCAAATAGTTCACTACCTTCTCTATGCTACCATAGTTATCATACATGTCTACCAAAGCATTTTATCAAACAGTTCATTGCCTTACTGCTATGGGTAAAAGCCTAAAAATAGGTTCTTTCGAACAAGCTATGGATAGGGAAAATAGTAAGCATGATAGTTAGAAATATATAGTTTAATAAGTACTAAAAATTTTATTCATTATCTCATACATTATAAACCATGACATGCATCACTATTGTAGTTTTTTTGATTCAATAATTTGTTGTTTTATTTTCAGATGTTGGAAGCAGATACACCTTCAAATGTTCATAGGGAAATGGAGGTTGGTTTTTGTTTTCTATAGACCCCTCAATTCCCCTCACAAAGGTATGAGGAAGATTACTAAATTTCAATTTACATTCACTGTTATAGCTGTTAGTGAAAAATCAAACCATTATTGATTCATAGTTTAATTTCTCTTTGGATGGTTTCTATAGGGCTTCAAAATGCTTGAGCATGGGAATTTGAGTATTTCCCTCAAGCAGAGTGATCATCAGATGGCAGTAAGTGATTATTTTGTTAAATATATCATTTTTTATAATGTAATTTCTATATATTAATGTCTTTACTTGTTATTGTAATAGATAAGGCTTGACCAAGAACTAAACCATAGGAGGAGCACCTGGAGCACTCCTTGAACTCAAAATAAATGAGTGATAGACCTATCGCCATTCGATTGACAAGCAAAGGGCAAGAGTTTATTTTGAGAGCATGGAGAGAAATGACTTTTGATTCCAGAGCCCTTTGTTGTATGCCTATATGACATTTCTGTACATATTTTGTATTGCATATATTTGACATTATATCCCTATATGGCATTCTCGTAAGCCTATATGGCTATTTTGTATATATTTAATACTTATATCGATATATATTGATATATGCCTACATGGCTATTTGGTTAATACAAATCTTTTTTTATCGATGGTGTCCATATTTGCATTATAAATCCATGGTTCAATAGATATGAGTTATGTGTATTCAAGTGTATACTTTACAAATTACGTGTATACTTTGTGACTTACATGTATTCTAATGTATACTTTGTGATTTATGTGTTTTCATGCATATACCTTGTATTCATGCATATACATTTTATTAATTTATGTATACTATGTATTTGTGTGTATACTTCAAGGATTACATGTATTTTAGTACTTGTGCTTCCCTTATTCACATGTATGCTTGACTTATTCATGTGTATACTTATTAATTGGTTAGCCCTAGCATTGATTATTGTTGTCCTTCATGGTTTGTATTGAATATTTATTGATTGATGCTAAACAACTTTATTAGTTGATGCTAAAAACCTTTAGTATTTCTAGGAATACTAGTAGAGTTACAAATTACAAAATTGCACAAATTGAAAAGAAAAGATTAACTGTAAATAAATGCATTGATTATTAACTTGATAATTGGTTAAGAATGAGTATAATATATATATCAAGAGATGAGCCTTCTAGAATGACAACTACCAACTAGAAAATAGGCAAAGCATTCCCAATAATTTGAAAGCAATAATCCACCCAAAATTTCAATGGGAGATAAGACAGATGAACCTACATAGGCATAACTGAATAAAGAACAATTCACCCTTCACATCTTGGTGAAACCATTGTCAAACTTAGAAGATCTTAAAGATAAAAAATAATTATGATCTATATAATATAGAATTAGTACCCACTTTGATGACTACAAAATTTTCAACCATGGGCTTATCATGCTTTTTCAAATTTGGTAAGAAGGCTTATTTAAGATCCTTGAGCAATGTATTTCCTAATTCTCCCTTGTTCTTACATATCTCAATTCAATTTAATTCAAAGAGTTCCATCAAATGCTTTATCTTAAAGAAAAAAACATGTTTTTAATTGGTATTCTATGAGATGTTTTATAAAAAGATTCTAGTATATTTAATCTTTTGAATGGAACAACTCAATTAAGCAAAAGATACATAATCTTCACAACACTTGTAAAACATAATATTCATATTAGATGATGAGTAGTTAACTTCTTGACTCATTATCATACAAACATTTATCTTGAATAGTATTTAAACATTTTCACACTATAATCCTCATAGTACAGAATGAATTGTTATGTTCTTGATCCATCACCATATAAACACGTCGAAAGATATATATGTCAAATATTTTCAATATTATTTCTTATATAGGAAATGGACTTGGGAGAAAGCTTTATAATTTATAATACAAATAAGAAATGGACTTGGGTGAAAACTTTATTTATCACACCAAATAATAAATGTACACGAGAGCATCACCTGTTTCTCTTAGATTACTATTTTCAAGCATAACAAATCATTTCAAATGAAAATGACAAAATGCTTCATAGCCTAATTTGTTAATTGAGGAAAAATAAAATGTTTCCAAGTTCCACCATTGTATGCATTTGCAATTGGTTGTATATTGTTGTAAGGGAAAGGAGGATAATTAAAAAACATCTTGCACTTGCTAGACTTGAGGATGATCATATGCTTTATGTGTGGAAAACTCAAACTTCTCAACTGTTGTGTGAATGTTTTTATTTTCGATTGTTTTGCATGCCATCATAAGGGATCAAGTCAGTTGAACGTAGCTCAGAGTGATTTGACATGTTTGGGTACAAAAGAGGACCATGCCTAGTGTAAATGTATCTATCAAGACGTGTTGGAACAATTTGTTTGGTCACATGAGTTGCAGAAGGAAAGTTGCACCACTTTGCAATTTTACATTACTTGCATTTGACACTTTTTCTATCAAGTGAAAACTAAACATCACAAGAAAGTGAATCTGAGATAACAAAAAATGAGAGAGGTTATTGTAGAGGAGCCTAATGTGATCCCGTAGGCTCAAACAGAGAGTTCGTAAGCATCACTGTTTTTGAGTAATAGCCCATCAAAGATTGCAACCATTTTGCACTTTGGACAATTAAGGGATCAAGTTGGTTGAACGTGGCTCAAAGTGATTCAACATGTTTAGGTGCAAAAGAGGACCATTCCTACCATAAACATACCCATTTGGATGCGTTGGAACAGTTCGTTTGATCACACGAGTTGCAAAATGAAAGTTGCACCACTTTGCAACTTTACACTGCTTGCATTTGACACTTTTTCCATCAAGTGAAAATTGGACACCATAGGAAAATGACTCCAAGATAAAAAAACTAAGAAATTTTATTGCAGAGGGGCCCAACATGATCCCATAGGCTCAGACGGAGAGTTGGTAAGCTTCATGGTTTTTGAGTAGTAGCCCGTCAAAGATCATTGTCCTTTTGCACTTTGGACCCTTAAGGGATCGAGCCGGTTGAACGTAGCTCAAAGTGATTTAGCATGTTTGGGTGTGAAAGAGGACCATGCCTAGTGTAAATGTACCCATCCAGATGTGTTGGAACATTCTGTTTGGTCATACGAGTTGCAGAACAAAAGTTGCACCACTTTGCAACTTTACATTGCTTGCATTTGACACTTTTTTGATTAAGTGAAAACTAGACACCACGGGAAAATGACTCCAAGATAACAAAAGCTGAGAGAGGTTATTGTAGAGGGGCCCAACATAATCCCATAGGCTTAGACAGAGTGTTCACAAACATCATGATTTCTGAGTAATAGCTTGTCAAATATTGTTGCCCTTTTACACTTTGAACCCTTAAGGGATTGAGCCAATTGAATGTAGCTCGAAGCGATTCAGCGTGTTTGGGCACAAAAAATGACCATCCCTAGTGTAAAAGTACCCATATGGACGTGTTGGAACAATCCATTTGGTCACACGAGTTGTAGAACAAAAGTTGCACCACTTTCCAAATTTACATTGCTTGCATTTGACATGTTTTCCATCAAGTGAAAACTAGACACCACACGAAAACAACTTTGAGATAACAAAAATTGAGAGAATTTATTGTAGAGGGGCCCAACGTAATCCTATAGGCTTGGGCGGAGAATTCATAAGCATCATAGTTTCTAAGTAATAGCCCATCAAAGATTGCTTCCCTTTTGCACTTTGGACCCTTAAGGGATTGAGGCGGTTGAACATAGCTCAGAGCGATTCAACGTGTTTGGGTGCAAAACAGGACCATTCCTAGCGTAAAAATACCCATCTAAACATGTTGGAACAGTTTATTTGGTCACAGAAGTTGCAAAATGAAAGATGCACCACTTTGCAACTTTACACTGCTTGTATTTGACACTTTTTCCATCAAGTGAAAACTAGACACCATAAGAAAATAACTCTGAGATAAAAAAATAGAGAGAGGTTATTGTAGAGGGGCCCAATGCGATCCTATAGGCTTAAATAGAGAGTTTGTAAGCATCATGGTTTCTGAGTAATAGCCCATCAAAGATTGTTGCCCTTTTGCACTTTAGACCCTTAAGGGATCGAGCCGGTTGAATGTAGCTCAAAGAGATTCAGCATGTTTGGGTGAGAAAGAGGACCATTTCTAGCATAAATGTACACATTTGGACATGTTGGAATAATTTTTTTGGTCACACAAGTTGTACAACAAAAGTTGGACCACTTTGCAACTTTACATTGCTTGCATTTGACACTTTTTCCATCAAGTGAAAATTGGACACTAGGGGAAAATGACTGTGTGATAACAAAAAATAAGAGAGGTTATTGTATAGGGGCCCAACGTGATCTCGTAGGCTTAGATAGAAGTTCGTAAGCATCATGGTTTCAGAATAATATCCCTTTAAAGATTGCTGCCATTTTGCACTTTGGACCCTTAAAGGATCAAGCCAGTTGAATGTAGCTCAGAGTGATTTAGTGTATTTGGGTCTGAAAGAGGACCATTCCTAGTGTAAATGTACCTATCTAGATGTGTTGAAACAATCTATTTGGTCACATGAGTTGCAGAACGAAATTTGCACCACTTTGCAATTTTACATTGCCTACATTTGACACTTTTTCCATCAAGTGAAAACTGGACACCATGGGAAAATGACTTTAAGATAATAAAAAAAGAGATAGGCTATTGTAAAGGGGTCCAACATGATCCAATAGGCTTACATGAAGAGTTTGTAAGCATCACAGTTTTTGAGTAATAGCCCATGAAAGATTGCAACCATTTTGCACTTTGGACTCTTAACTAGTGATCAAGCCGATTGAACATAGATCAAAGTAATTCAGCATGTTTGGGTACGAAAAAGGACCATGCCTAGTGTAAACGTACCCATCTGGACACGTTGGAACAGTTCATTTGGTCACATGAGTTGCAAAATGAAAGTTGCACCACTTTGCAACTTTACTTGCAATTGACACTTTTTCCATCAAGTAAAAATTAGACACTATGGAAAAATGACTCCAACAAAAACCGAGAGGTTATTGTAGAGGTTCCCTACATGATCCTGATGCCTTAGACAAAATTTCCATAACTAACATGGTATCTGGGTAACATGTTTTCAAAGATTTTTTCCCTTTTGCAATTTGGACTGTTAAGGGATTACGTTGCATGAATTACAAACATTTGAGGGAAGCAATAAATTCTAAAATTTGAGTAAATAACATTACAAATGTTTATGTGAATAGATGGTACATGCTATATTGATATTGATATGTAATCGTTAGGTTGATTTGTTTCAATAAATTAAGTTTTTATAATAAGTTAGTCAATTGGTACTAGTTATAATCGGGAGAGAATAAAAGAAGAAAAAGAATGATTGGTAACCATCAATGGTTATTACACTCACTATATTAGTAATATGATGTTTATAATAAAATGAGATTTATTTGGCTGTCCTAATTCTTCTGTTTATGCTACAATTGTCTAATATGCTTCATACACCATTCTGAAACCCAAGTGCTTGTACTTGATGCACAATGCTTTCTCAAAACTATCAAGTGGTAATACAAAATCATGAAAAAAAATCAAACTATATGAATTCCAACACCCTACTTAAATAAAATATTGAATCAGTGTGCCCCATTTTCATGCACACAAACTCGACTTATAAGATTCTCTCATAATAAACAAAAATACAATTCAAGGATGGCTTAGGTACTCCGTTCTCACAAATCTTTTACAATATCACTCATACATTTGAGATTCTCTTATAATTTCTGCATCATAGGTTCTCATGATGATGTTAACTTCAAATGAATAACTTGAAATTTTCTCACTAAGCTTCACACGCTCTTTTATAATGGGTTCAAATAAGATTGAGATTTGTCAAGTTCATCAAAATAAGGATGTTGCATTGATTTTTTGGCTGAGATTCTCTTGGATAGCTCATAAATCAACATTTTTTGCAAGGAGACACCAATCAATTTTTAATAATTTACTTATAAATAGGAAAAGAAAAAGAAGAAAAAGAAAGAGCATCCAAAATGGAAATGAAATGAAAATAGGTGGAAGGCACTTATAGACAACAAATCCAAAGTACCAAGTCAAGAACAACAAGGAATAAATATTGATGCTTCCATTGAGGATAGGCATGACAATCTCTCAACTTAGTCACTCTGGTCATACATCTTCATTGGGAGTTCCAAGATACCTATTGCACAAAACACCTCTCATGAATAAAAGAACTTGAAATTTGAGATGCTCTTATAATGTCTACATCATAGGTGCTCATGATAAGGTTAACTTCAAACATGAATAACTTGAAATTCCCTCGCTAAGCTTCACACACACTTTTATAATAGCTTAAAATCATAATGGAGATTTGTCAAGATCATCAAAATAAGGATGTTGCATTTCTTTTTTGACCGAGATTCTCTTGGATGGCTCATAAATCAACATTTTTTGCAAGTGGACACCAATCAATTTTTAGTAGGTTACTTACAAATAGGCAAAGTAAAATAAGAAAAAGAAAGAGCATCCAAAATGGAAATGAAATGAAAATAGATGGAAGGCACTTACAAACAAAAAATCCACACCATTTGGTTCCAAGTCAGGAACAAGGCTTAAATCTTGATGCTTCGATTGAGGATAGGCATCCCAGTCTCTCAACTTAGTCACTTTTGGCCATGCATCTTCATTGAGAGTTCCAAGATACCTATTGCACACAACAACCTCTCATGAATAGAACATGAATAAAACATAACCAAAATATTACTTTCCAACCTTTTGGAAACTTGTAACCTATTATAAAAACAACATAATTTAATCTTCCACTTAGTTTACTAATCTATTGAGAATATCCTACATCATTTTTTTTGCTTATTTTTGAGAAAAAAAAAACCATTGAACTCTATATCCTTTGCCATAGTTCTAAACATAAAGTGTGCTACATTTGCAAGTCTGATAACTTCATCAATCACCTACATACATGATATAGATTTTAGATGATAGAATTTGCATCATAGCATTGGCATCATACAAGTTATTGTGCATACAAGTATAAATTAATAAGAACCAATGTGCATGATCAAAAATTAATCCAACGAACTATCCGGGTCTGCTCTACTCTTTATTGTGTCAAGTATTGCCTCATGATCAGAATCACAAACCTTCCACAAGGTCTTTTTCAAAGGTCTATCCCCATATTTGGTCAAACAAACATTGAATTGCATGACAAGGTTCGAGTAATGAAGAATCTTCCAATGCTTTTCAAAGTCCTGAAACAACCAATATTTAACACTCTTATGTGGGTACCTTCTAAGCCACGTTCCAGTAACAACAACCAAGCCTATAGGGTATTTGATGTTTTCTCCATCTATAACTAGGGCCTCCAATTTCTTTTTGGCCTCAACACAATGACACAAGTAATAGTTTGTTCCCTCTTCATTTTCTTCATCTGCAATAACTGCATAAACATGCCCTACATTGATATGTGTAGCAAATTAGATGAAATTAGTCAACATTACAAATACACTACAAATAACAATAGAAAAAACTATGCAAGTAGATATATTACCTGGTTGAACTAGATCTAACATGTGGTCAAAGTCAACTGATGAATCCATCTATGTTAGTTCCAATGTCGTCAAAGGGTGATAAGTGTGAAGTGGGCTAAGATAATAACCATTTCTTAACCCACTCCTTTGACTCACAATCATCCCAGGCTTGCATTGTACATGAAGAAAAAAAGAATGCCATCTTATGTGTATTGATACTCCATGAACCTACATTTGAGCTAAGGAAAGAGTGTATCTCACTTGATCCTATCATTGTACAACAATCCTCATATGGTGCAATGTTAGTATCATCCATCAATGAAAAAATCTACAAACTGAAGACGTACCTTCATTACCTAGACCTATCAAAGCATTACACCACTCGATGATTGATTTTGCACTTGTCAACTTTGCATTGTCTTTATACTTAAACTCTTCTCGTGCTAATGCTCTTTTCACACATGCTCTTGCACCATCATGCTCCCCCTTTCCATGCTCGGCCTCAAAAAAGTTCCACATATGTTGAACACCTATAATTTTATGCATCTTGCTCAACTAGTAGAACATGTGCGAGTTCTTGAACTGTGTTTTATAGTTATCTAACCATATTATATGCCGACCGTATGCTATGCCCCTCTGAGCCAAATCACTATAGAACATCTGGAAGCAACCTTGCACGAACTCTAGAGAATGTGTGAAATCATCACTAATATAAAATTGATACTCTCTTAATACCTTCCTTTGGTCCTCTATACTATTAGTTGCATGAATGAATGCTTTGTGCACAAATATCAAAACCTGTGTGGAGTTGTAATATTATGATTGCACCTCACGCTGTGGTTGTAGAGTGTAGTTCTTTACAAAGTTGACCACTAAAACTATGTTTCCAAATAAAAAGGTGTCCTTGCATAACTTGAATTGTGTGTCCAACCATGGGGCTCTATGGGTATGCCTTGCATACTCATACACTATATTATCACAAAACATAGACATAAACTGATACACTAGAATATTCTGAATAATCAAATCACACCTTTTTGCTTGATTACCATCTTTTGTAACGTATGGCACTATTTTATACTTCCCAAACTCTACTAGTTGCTTTCCCATGTCATGTGTGTTTTCCATATGTTTACATACTAGCATATGTTGTAAGCCATCACAATGCTAGCATGAACCATCCAAGCATAGTTTCCTAGAGAATATTTGGCCATATTCTATTTGACATAATTTTTTTTATAAGAACTCTCTTGAAGATGTTGGAAGGATTCTATGCCACAATCCTACAAAACATTGTTAGTATGCAAATTTAAACACATAGAATGATAAACATCATAATAATTAGAGAATTCAATATGTAGTCTACAGTAACAAGTAGTGTGTGTGTGTGTGATTTATCTTGACATAAAAAGGCTTAATCATTTCAAAATATCTTTGACAAATTCAAATTTGAGGATAATCCTATTGAAATTTACAAAAACAATGGGTTTGAGTCGTATCCAAAAAATGCTTTGGATGTGGCTCACGGTTCCGACTACCGATTCTCCTTCTTAACACATCCCTTTGATTTGAAGATGGCCTTGTGTTATTCTTCCAATATTCTTCAATTAGTGTTCTCAATGCCTCAACAAATTGTTTATCTTTTCATGGGAGTCTCCTTGAGAATGCCCATAATTCATTTGAATCAGTGCCCTCAATTCTTTGCCTCCTTTGAACGGTTCTTGATAAAGTTTTTCTATTAATTCTTAATTGTTCACTCATCTTTCTAATGAGATGAGATCTCCTTGTTTGACTACTTACCAAAGTTGATGTAATGATATGTTGGGTGACATTACTATCCTTTGAGCGTGAGGTTTTACCCACACTCTCATATGCATCCATTAGATTCTTCACAATAGTGTTTTCACTTGAAGCATTCGATGTTCTCAACCCAAGAATCTTCATGATGTTTCTATACTTTATACCCTGCATCATTTCAAAAAATAGTTGACATCTTGCAGTCTCATTTGGCCATTCAAAGAAAAATTTCCAAATATTATTAGCATATTTTCTACAAGTGCGTGCTAGAATCTTACCTTCCATGTGTTGCAAAATATCCTCATCAATATTAATCAAATACTTTGGCTTTCTACACAAAATTCTAGGTGGTGTTCTCATAGGTACATACATCTCAACATTAGGAATTTCATCAATATTTAAGTGAGGTGGGCTAGATCACATACCTTTGATCGAGGGTGTAATAGACGACATACCTTGAGGTTGACATAGGGATGATGGTGTACCTTCTTCGCCAAATCCACGTGATGATGTACTCTCAACTTGAGATGTGGTGGATGGTGTCCCTTCATATTCACTTGTGGTAGATGGTGTCCTTCCATATTCACTTGCGGTAGATGGTGTCCCTCCATATTCACTTATGAAAGATGTTGTCCCTCCATATTCACTTGTGGTTAATGGTGTCCCTTTGTATTCACTTGCAGTACAAGGTGTGTCTCAAACTACGGTATTCAAATATATCTTACCACGATGCTTTCACATTCATACCCTTTGTACCGCCAATGCCTTTTCTCTTTTTGATTGGGCGTGCTGCCACAATAGTGGTTTACACTTTCTAGGAGATCCTGATTTTTGCTGAAATCACATATTTTTAGAAAATATAATGATTTAAGCCTTGAAAATTTCCATTTAAAGGATTCCAATTGAATAGGATTTTATCAAACCACCTTAGACCAAGCCCCCTTGGATAGAACCCCGCTAGTTTTAAACCATACCTATAACATAGTCTCCTTTACACCTATCAAAATGTTGATAAAAAACCACTTTTGATTTACCTTTTGAGGGATCAAATGAATTCATTTAAAATTTATTTTTTTGTAAGTTTGTAGTCCTTATTATAATCTTCCAAAAAGGTATAATTTTAATTTAATTTAATTTGATTATTATATTAATTTTTTTATTTCTTGTGAATATATATTTTTCATCAAAAATAAAGCTCTTTGTTCTGCACATGTGGAAAAATAGAAGATTATCACTAAAAAATTTGAAAAATATGAGTGCACCAGATATTGGAGTCCTTAATACAACAAAAATAAATAAATTGAATTTTGATGCATACGAAAAAAGTTATGCATTATACGGTCGCACTATGTCTAAATTGTAATTGGTTTGACTTCGAAACTTGATTAAAGAAACAATATTCAATAAAAAACTATCTAACCAAGTGGAAGAACTAGATATCAAGGTTACAAATCTAAATTCGAAAGAATTAGAATTTTATCCTTCATGGAAAAAGATTTATGTATTATATGGTGAGTGTCACTTTTTTAAAATGTTGTTTTCTTAAAAAAACTAGTTTTTGAGGTAGATAGAAAAATAAGTGCAATATAATTCCAAAAAAAATGAAAAAAATATATTTAGAATCTATGGAAAAAATTTCACAAAACTCTTTTTTTCATCATCTTAAAATTACTCATGGATTAGCCGCTATAGGTGCTTGAAAGTGAAGATTTAGTTAAAAAAATTATTTCAATGTCTAGTTTGGCCAAAAATTGTAAACCACTATTGTGGGATCTTCATTGAGTTTCCTCTTCAGTTGGCTTGTTTTCATCAATCGTATCCAATTTCTTCTTCTCATGATATGTATTGAACCATTCTCTATTTTTTGCTTTATTGGTTTCATAATCTTCGTTTCTTGGTTTATTCCTTGTTCATTTCCTTGGAATGGTGGATGATTTTACCTGTAGCATGGTAATGGGACAAATATTAGTTCCAAAAAAATGAATCCATACAAATAAATGGAATATATGTCATCCAAGGCTTCATACAAAATACTTGCAATCATCCTATAGAAGAGTATTTCTAGCATAGACAAAGGTCACATGAATTTTTCCAATGGATTTCATTAAAGAAATGTGGTAATGTGGCATGACATGATTGCAAGATAGGCTCAAAATGGAAGCATGGACAAGGCATGTGAATTATTTGACAATAATGTTTTCATAGGCATGTATGCAAAATGTGGTACTTTTGACAAGCTAGTGAGCTCACTAGCTTGCTAATGAGGTAGGGTTGACAAGGTAGGGGCAATGTATGTACATCATCATGAGACCCAATTTCTATGAGGCATATGCTGCCCCTACTTTGTCAACCCTACCGAATTGGTAAGCTAGTGAGCTCACTAGCTTGTTAATGCTACCACATTTTGCATACATTTCTACAAAAACATTATTGTCAAACAGTTCAAATGCCTTGTCCATGCTTCCATTTTGATCCTATCTTGCAATCATGGTATGCCACATTACCAAATTTCTTTAAGGCATTTCATCAGAAAAATTATGTGAGCATTGGCAAGCTAGTGAGCTTAGAAGCTTGCCAATTCAGTGGGGTTGACAAGGTAGGGGTGGGATGAAAGAATTCCTCATAGAAATGGGGACTCACAGTAAAGCTTTCCAATTCGGTAGGGTTGACAAGGTAGGGGAGGCATGAAAGAATTCCTCATAGAAATGGGGACTCACAGTGAATCAAAGAATTCCTCATAGAAATGGGGACTCACAGTGATTCACTTGAGTCTATATTTCTATCTTCCTTCATCATTCCTCTGTCCAGGCTTACCCTAGCCACAATTTAATTATTAGGGAGGGTAGGGGCAACACATGCCTCATAGAAATGGGGTCATCACTGTGAGTCCCCATTTCTATGAGGCATTCTTTCATGCTGCCCCTACCTTGTCAACCCTACCGAATTGGCAAGCTAGTGAGCTCACTAGCTTGTTAATGCTACCACATTTTGCATACATTTCTATGAAAACATTATTTTCAAACAATTCAAATTCCTTTTCCATGCTTCCATTTTTCCACATTACCCCATTTCTATGAGGCATGCATTGCCCCTACCGCATTGGCAAGCTAGTGACTTCACTAGCTTGCCAATTTCGTAGGGTTGAAAAGGTAGGGGCAGCATAAAAAAATGCCTCATTGAAATGGGGTCTCATGGTGATTTACAAATCATTGTGAGACCCCATTTCTATGAGACATTTTTTCACACTGCCCCTACTTTGTCAACCCTACCGCATTGGCATGCCAGTGAGGTCACTAGCATGCCAATGCGGTAGGGTTGACAAGGTAGGGGCCGCGTGAGAAAATGCCTCATAGAAATGGGGACTCACAGTGATTTTAATCACCGTGAGTCCCCATTTCTATGAGGCATTTTCTCATGCGGCCCCTACCTTGTCAACCATACGACATTGTCTTGTGGCATGCCATGATTGCAAGATAGGCTACACCTTTCCCTATTTTGTTAACTTAGCCTTGAATAAAGAGTCTTGAAATAGTGGAGAGAAGGGTTGGAATCCCTTGTAGATAGACTAATCAAGGAAAAATTAAAAAAATATCACAACATAAGTGATGAGGTAAGTTTAGTGATGAGGTAAATTTAGAAATAGAGATGAAAACCAAAATAGATTCAAAGATCTATCAATGTGGGAGGAGTATATTCCAATTTTGTAGAGACATGTATGGAAAATTTGGTAGCATAGACAATGCAATCAACTAGTTGATAAAATTCACATCACCATGAGACCCCATTTATTTGAGACATTTCTTCAAACAATTGATTTCCTTGTCTATGATGTTTGATAAAATTCTTTGGTAGACATGTATGGAAAATTTGGTAGCATAGACAAGGAAATCAACTACTTGGTATAATTGTTTGACAAAATACCTCAATGAGATATGTCCTCATGGACTAGAATGATTTGCAGGATATGCACATAATAGATTTATTGAAAAGGCTTTAGAAAATTTCAAGCATATGCAAATTGTAGGTGTAAAACCAAATTCAACTACATTTTCCAACATCCCCCATGCCTATACCAAAATGAAAGCTTTGGAGAGTGGTATGCACATCCATAGTAAAGGATTGAGAAATGATGTATTATTTTACTTCCTTATAACTTCTGCCATATATATATGTGTATACTTGAAATGTGGAAGCATACACAAGGTAAGTCAATTGTTTAACAAAATGCCTCAAAGAGATGTGGTTTAAAAATGTAATTGGAAAGTGTAAAGAATTGTGTAATTTAAAATGTGCATTGACAAGCTAAGGTTATAATGAAAAAAAAACAATGATCAACATGGAATATGCAAAATAACAAAAATCAAAGCAAGCCAAAATATAACGAAAGAAAATGTGTAAAGAAATCACATACCTAAAAAACCAAAGTTTCAAATGGAGGAGATCTACCCAATTATGTAGCCTTTGCTTCTTCTTTCTTCAAACTCCTCAACAATTTGACTTTTTCAAAATCTTTTTCCACATCAAACTTCAATTGTATATCACTCTTGAATGGAATTCAGACTTGAAATGATATTATATGCCTTTCAATGTGAAAACTCTACTATTTCATGCAAAGGTGGTGGAAAGATCATGAAAAAGGTGGTGGAATATGAAAAACATGCATGCACACTTCACAAAATCATAAAAAAGCTTTTTTTGTTGGAACATGTGTAGAACCAGGAGAATATGCAAAATGTGGGCCTTGAGATCATGGCTATATTGAGTCTTTTAACATTTTTAGAGCAAGAAAAATTGTTCTCACGTTATGTATTGCTAAAATAACGACCATATCTCTACTACTTCAAAATGCGCTCACATTATGAGAAAGTTGATTTTTAATAGGTTTCTTTTCTCTCTCTTTCTTTGTATCCTCTACCCTCTATCCTTAAACCCTCTACCCTCTATCTCTCTCCCACTCCCTCCCTCTCTCTCTCTCTCAAGTCTCTCCCTCCTACCCCCTCTGCCTCTCTCAAGTTTATCTCTGACTCCCTCACTTCTATCTCTCTCCCCTCTACCCTTAACCATTAAACCCTCTACCCTATACCCTCTATTTCTCTCCCACTCCCTCCCTCTCTCTCTCTCTCTCAAGTCTCTCCCTCCTACCCCCTCTCCCTCTCTCAAGTATATATCTCTCTCTCACTCACTCCTATCTCCCCTCTACCCTTAACCCTCCAACCCTCTGCCCATGAAGCCCTTAAAACCCTCTACTCTCTACCCTTTATCTCTCTCCCTCCTCCTATCTGTCCCTCTACCCTTAACCCATGGAAGCCCTCTACCTGTGTTGCCTTGGAGTTACTGCCTACTCTAGTGTGCAAAATAACTTAAAAATGCAAATGATAAAAGACTAAGGACACTTCAAGATTAGCCTAAAGAGTGATAAAACAAGGAGGAAAGTAGATAAAACAAGATGCAAATGATTTCACCTCCCTTGCTGTTGAAGACTCCTTGATTGGCCCTTGCTTGGGATGATTTTGTGTGCTCCTTAGATGACTTCTTGAGTGACTAAAATGCAAGATCAACTTATGCAAAATGATTACAATTGATGGCTAGATGATGGTAGATGCTTGAGAATACAAATTGGCAGCATGTAGTTGTAAAATGGCTAAGTGTTTTTTTTTTTTGCCTTAGAGGAGGGGGTATTTATAGGAGAATTTGAATTCTCTAGAGAATTCAATGGTTGGGATTTATCCAACAAGGCCAAGATGAAGGGCTAAGGTGAGTTGAGGACTCACAAGCCCTCACATTTTGACATGTGGAATATGAGATGGCTAAGGGTGAGATGATGTGTAGGTGATGTGGAAGGGAGGTTCATGATGTGGAGGAAGGACAAGTACCTT
>VDFB02047230.1:431012610-431070195 GCA_007258455.2 Sequoia sempervirens | reverse complement strand
GATAGAGAGGAATAAGAGGGAGATAAAAAGAGAAATAGAGACAGAGATATAGAGTAGGAGAGATGGAGAGATGGAGGGAGAGATGGAGCGAATGAGAGAGAAAGGGGGGAGAGGGATAGATAGCTCAATAGATAGAGAGGGGAAGAGGCGGGAGTGACATAGATAGTGGGAGATATAGAGAGTGACAGGGAGAGATATATCAATCACCCTCCCTATATCTCTATCTATTCATCCTTATCTCTTTATCTCTCTACCCCTCTCTATCTCTTTGTCTCCCTTTCTATTTTGTATGTTTGTCATTATCTCCCTCTCTCTCTATATTTTCTTCCCTATATTTATCTTTGTCTCCTTAAGTGTGCAATGGGTACATTGAAGAGGTCTTAAAGGAGAATTATCATATCTTTAATCAAATGGCATACTACCTTGAGCATAACTCCCCAAGGAAACATGCCATCCTTGGATTGTTGACATGAAACAACCAATCAAAATTTAGTTTCTCTCTCTATTATTAAATATATTACCTATTATATTAAATATATATTATATTAATTATATATTTTGTATTATATAAAAATATACTTATTACTAATTGTGAAATTACAATAATTTTATAAAGTATTTAATAATTTTTGTTAAAGAATATAATATATAATTATAATAAGTTGAATAATTATATTATTTATTATATAAAATATAGCTAATATATACTTAACTATGTGTAGAATATTAAAACCCTAGCTAAATGGGCAAAATTTTGAACTTAATTAACATACTATAAAAACTACTTGAAGCAGGTTGTAGCTCATCAAATTGGAGAAATGAAAGGTCAATGCTAGCACCGAGGAAGAGTTTGGAGTAGTGAAAACAAGGTAAATGCCAACACCGAGGAAGAGTTTGGAGTTAAAACAAGGTCAATACCAGCGCCGACAAAGAGTTTGGAGGAGTGAAAATAAAGTCAATATCAATGCCGAGGAAGAGTTTGGAGGAGTGAAAACAAGGTCAATACCAATGCCGAGGAAGAGTTTAGAGGAGTGGAAATAAGGTCAATATCAGCGCTGAGGAAGAGTTTGGAGGAGTGAAAACAAGGTCAATACCAGCACCGAGGACGACGTTGAGGGCACTTAGGGAAAATCGATGACCAAGGGGAAATGAGTACTGTAAGTTTGCCACACCCATTCTCTTTAACCTTCAATTTTCATGCCTAGTTTCCAAAGATCTTTTCATACATTGGCACCCCCATTCTCGTAAAATGGTATAAGATAAGACAAAAAAATTAAAATAGCTTATATAGAATATATCCACCTACAATCCCATTCAAGCATTTTAATTAATTCCTTGAATTAAACCTAAAAATAGAATCATACACACCACAACAATGAGATGAACGAAACAACCCTTGATCATTTTATTCAAAATTTAGATAAGCTTGAACAATGGAGAGACATGAGTTTGAATTAATCATATCAATTCAAATGCCAGTACTATCATAAAACATCAAATCCACATGAATTCAAAACCTACTACAGAATGACTCAAAACCTAAATTGCATTTTCCCTAAAACCATCAGACTTTACAATTTGCTCTGCAACTTCATCTAGACTTGACCAAAAATATCTAACTTGCTAACCCGTACTTCTGGCCTTGATCCTTCTTATATAAAGGAGGAGCAAAAGAAGCATGGGGCAGGAAAGCACACACATGTCACCAACCAGATTGGACCATAGCAGATATTCCAAATTTTGTTACAACAATCTCCCAGGAGAATTTTTCTTGTTCATCGTGCCCGCTGAGAATGGTTGATGCAACAACAAAAACTTCAAGAATTCTGCGCCTAGACTGTCACCAAAAAAAAAAACTGGAATCTTTTGTAACTGCAACAACTGATTTTTCAACTGTTAGTAGCCTACTCCTTTTAACTCTTCCTCAGTTAAATATAACACCCATTCTAAGTACTCTTGTGATTGGCCAATCAAAATTGATCACCTCATTCACCTTGACACTATAAGGTTTGTATAACTACCACTGATTTGCTTTTCTTTCAAAGACTCCAAGATGAGTTGGTGCTAATGATTTTGTCCATAGAACTCACCAAAATCATGGTGAGTTACCCTATTTTTGAGTTTTGTAATTTAAACTTATATGATATAAAGTGGCTCTTACACTTTTGTGATTATTGTAGCTTGTGTAGAGTTCCCCATGGATCTTGTTGTAATTGGGATGCATGAATAGGGCATAGGATGAGAAATAAAGAAGGTATAGCCTCTTACATCCTCAATAGTTTGTGAAGAAAAATATGTGAAATAGAGAGGTTCAAGCCTAGGTTTCAACAAAACATGTATGGGAGATTTGATTTTATGAATTTTTATCCATGTGCAAACCCTAATGGGTTGTTTTTGAACAGAATATAAATGATATACATACATACACACACACACACATATATATATATGTATTTTTAAATGTAAATGTAAATGCAATTCTTGGATGCTCTCCTAGAACAATAAATGCAACATATCATTAAAGAAATCTATATCTATGTATATAAATGTGTATTTCTAAATGCAAGTGTAAATGCAAAGAGCATATGGTTTTGTAGTGTTATAGATACAACATATCCATAAATTAATGTAATTGAAATTCTAAAGTCTTTAACACATATAATATGAAATCGATCAAACTATTAAACTACATGAGAAATAAATGAAAACAGTAAATGCATATGTATGTGTATTTGTAAATGTAGGTGTAAAATAAATACGAATAATGAAAATTATAAAAGAATACAAGGAAAGGTCTCCTCCCTTCTTGGTAGTGATAACCTCCTCCACACACAACCCTTAAAAATTTATGAATAGAGGAATATAATCTTTGAAGAAATCAAAGTTGATTCTCTCCTACCTGATGCAATTAGTCATTTTATCCTTACAAACATTTATAATGATTACTAGAGGCACATTGACCAATTCTTCATAATAGAAGAATTTGATCATACTTTTCCAATGATGGCATTATGAGAAAACTTTAGGTTAAATGAATTCCTAGCTAAGTTCTTTAAATCATGTCTAACCGTATAAGAGAAGACCGCTGCTATGTGTACCTAGATACCATAGAGAAAGGCTAGTCTTTGGGCTCTTTCATCAATCATCCTACCTTAAAACATACGAAAAATCTTCTAGCAATTAGACATAGGAAGATTTAATATGACTTTAAAAAAATTTATTTCCAAAGCATAAACTTATGATGACTTAACCAGGCCTAGTACACACTGCCTCCTCGTTAACCACTGAGACATATGGAAATTAAATGTAAATTTTCTGCTATTTTTAGTCATGTAGGTGTCCAATAAACCACTTGGTGGTGTTTCCCTTCAAGTTTATTTACTTGAATGAAGAGAAAAAGTCCTTTGATGACAATTAGAGAATACATTTGAGGCCTTGGTTGTGTAACTAGTGGATCATAGTCACATTTAACACTTGTTACAAAGTTTGGGAGTTAAAACGTTAAGTAGATTTGATTTGTGATAGACACATTTGGACGGTAGTAACAATAGCTTGCAATCTATCAAGACTTGATTACCTTATAATATGTGAAATTCTAGTGATGAAATGATAGATTAATCATAATGTCACCTTGGGATCACATCACCATGAAAGAACTTCATCCAACATCCTTATGAATGTAGGTGCCACCAAATAGGTATTTGTCAGATCTGTCTTCCTCCAGCAAGGGAAATTCAGGAAGAGAGGAGGAAAGCGAGACATGTAGTATGTCTAAAAGAGGGAGATCAACTAGAGGTCAAAAGATTAGAAGAAAATTCCATAAACGCATGGAATTTTTTTTTGTTGAAGGGGGGTCATGTTCTTATGATGATGAGAGCATAGGTGACGTTGAGGTTCCCTTGAGGTACAAACATCTATGGAAACAATGGGTACCCAAGGAACTTCCTCCAATAAACACCAATTTTTGAGTCAACGAGAGGATATATTGCATAGCACCATCATCATTACATGGTTTGGGCCTATTTTGCATGGATGACATAAAGGTCTGTTACAAAAAAGTTACTGAATTGATGGAGTATGTTGGACCTTATAACAGTTACAAAGATTGGATGCAACTGGTTCGATATACATGAAGTATGCGTAGGTATGCACTGTCAGCAAATTATATACAACTAAAAGATAAGGATCAAAATAAAGGAGTAGCTATGTACATTGACGGAAGGCCAAAAGCATCAGGGAATATTACAGGGTTTATAAACAGTACACGACCTGGGTCAACAAATAAGCAACCCAATTGCATATTCGAGGCGTGTGAGGGAAACCGTGTATTCGTATGTGTGATAAAATCAATAACTGCAGGGGAAGAGTTGCTAATCGATTACAATTTGAATTGCTTAATTACAATCACAGTTACTATGGGGGTGGTACGTACTATGTACCATTTTACCCAACCTCCAATTAATGACTCCAATATAACATTTTATTCTTATGTTTTTTTTCATAAGTCTATTGGTTTCATTTCGGTAATGTTTTTTTATATTTAATTTTTGTCACAGGGAGAAATTGATTGTACAGAGAAGGCTCTGTCCCAGAGCACAGATCGTGATGTATCTTTAGGTGCTTCTACTTGATAGGTTTACCTCATTGTAATTGTACAAATTAGATATGAGCAAAATGTTTTATTATTATATTTTTTTCATAAGTTTTTTGGGTTAATTTCGATAATGTTTTTAATATTCTTGTTGCAATCGACTGATTGGGGAAAGGAACCAACAATAGAGGAGAGCATCCATAGTGAGGTGCAGTCAATATTTTGTGATGATGACATTGCTTATTTAGCAAACCCTCTCAATACGATAAAGAAGCTCCAAAAAAAATGCAATGAAGAAATAGCTAAGTTGATGTTCATAATGCCTCAAGCGGATGAGATAAGAGAGGGTTAAAGTATTGGTGAGAGATTACAAAACTGCAAGTAGGCATCCTTAGGGTCTTTAATTATAACATAAGTTCATTCATGGTTTTATATTTTGTACTCTTTTATGTCATGAACTAAAATATGTGTTGTTTTTATAGGGTTATTTGCCTCCTCATGATGCTCTTGGCCATGATCAGGGTACTGCAAGTGCTGCCTGAGGAGTAAGGGTTTGTACAAGTGTCCATCTTGATCTTCCTACGCATACATCACGTCATTTGACCCCATCATCCGTGCCTATATTGTCATCTGAAATGTCGGCAACACATACCATGCAGGCATCCGTTAATGCACCCTCTAGTAGTGAACACATACTAGAACATGCGTCAAGACATGTACCTAGGGATGCAAAGGCCATTAGTACAGATGATGTTTTAGCAGCATTTCCTAGATCTTCCTGTATTACTAGTACGGGAACATTTCTGGTCACACTTGTGGTGACTAACGATTTCATTCCCATAAAGATGGAGTAGGTCCCAGGTACTTTAAAATGTTTTAATTATTATTCTATATAATCCAATTGAAATTTACTTATTGATCGCTCTTTCTAGACTATTGATCCCATGATCATTTTGTAGGAAATGATGTTTTTTATAAACATCTAAGTGATATTACATTGGAGCTCTTTAGGCCCACCATACGTACATGGTGGAATTCCCAAAATCAAGATTTAAAAGATGAGCTCATTAACCGTTTAGTTGTCCTATTTGGTGATAAAACATTCAACCAAACCAAGGTCCTTAAGAAAGTTGGTACCTATCTAAAGTATGCGAGGGACCAATATAGGTCACATTTAGAGAAGAAAAAAAAGTATGAGCATCCCCCCATGATTCCGGAGAGGGAGTGGAAGGACCTAGTGTTGATGATGGAAAGGAAGGCTGAAAAGAGAAAAAAGGAAAAGAGACACCAAGACCCAAGGAAGGTATGTGATATAGAAGCATAAATCACATAAAATCCTAATTAATTGTGATTTTAAAAATGCATGGAGTTGGACATTTTTTCCATTTCAAGCGCAAAATAAGCAAAAGCGTGTTTAAAATCTACAAAAAATGTGAATAAGAATTGAGCTGATTTTTGTTGCAAAAAACCATGAGACATGGCTTGTTACTATTATGCTTTGATAGATTTTTTCCAAGCATCCATAGCTTGTTTGAAAGCACTTTTTTTAGGCTTTTAGCCATAGCGGCAAGGCAATGAACTATTTGATAAAATGCTTTGGTAGACATGTATGAAAAAT
Source organism: Sequoia sempervirens (assembly GCA_007258455.2). NCBI lineage: Eukaryota > Viridiplantae > Streptophyta > Pinopsida > Cupressales > Cupressaceae > Sequoia > Sequoia sempervirens. Next base: position 431,063,986 of record VDFB02047230.1, on the reverse strand, counting down.
GCAGTAGCATAGACAAGGCAGTGAACTGCTTGAAAAAAATGTCTCAAAGAAATGTAGTCTCATGGCGATGGAATGCCATGACGAATGCCATGACAAGAAAATTGCTATGGATTGTCATGGCATTCCATCACCGTGAGACTGCATTTCTTTTAGGCATTTTTTCAAACAATTCACTGCCTTGTCTATGTTATTGCTTACTATTATGCTTTGGTAGATTTTTTCCAAGCATCCATAGCTTGTTCGAAAGCACCTGTTTTAGGTTTTTACTTTTTAGCCATAGCATGAAGGTGTTGAACCTTTTGATAAAATGCTTTGGTAGACATGTATGAAAAAATGTGGTAGCATAGAAAAGGTAGTGAACTATTTGAAAAAATGCTCCAAAAAAATGTGGTCTCATGGTGATGGAATGCATAATGAATGCCATGACAAGAAAATTGCTATGGATTGTCATGGCATTCCATCACCATGAGACCACATTTCTTTGAGGAATTTTTTGAAACAGTTCACTGCCTTGTCTATGCTATTGCTTACTATTATGCTTTGATAGATTTTTCCAAGCATCCATAAAATTGTTCAAAGCACCTATTTTAGGTTTTAGCCATATTAGCAAGGTAGTGGTGTTTGATAAAATGCTTTTAGTGGGCGAAATGTATGAAAAATGTGGTAGCATAGACAGCTGTCACCATATGATATTTATGCTGTTGTAGTATGTTTTGTGCAATGTAATCGGTGATATGAATATAACCAACAAAAATATATTTTCTATAATTCATGGATTGAACTCTGTATTATATATGCTCTTAATGTCTGTATGCTATGGAAATACCATTAATTTTTTAAAAGTAGTTTTACGATTGTTTTTTTCTTTAAATTTTGTGTTTTTGTAAATCCGAATTTTTTCTGAGCTTTTCCCAAATTTTCCCCATTTTTTTAAAAATATGAACTTTGGTTTTGCCGATTTTTTCCCCAAATGATTAATCTTTGCTATCATTGATATATCAACAAATGTAATTATTTCTTGATTACTCTTTCTTTTACATAATCTAATGTATTTCAAACTTTTCATAGGCTGCCCAACACATCAAAGGAAGCAAAGGCAAGACTAGAAAAACACGGGTAGCACAAACTTGGCTCTAGTGGTTATATGAAATTAGCCACATAAATTGTAAATATCAATAAATGAAATATTGCATCAAATTAATAATAGAGTGAAAACAATTTTGGTTTTATCACACCATAGAAGCAAAATTCATGATCTTAATACAAAATGTGGGGCTTTGAATTCAGCGAGTTCCCCATGAAGGACTTGAAGATTGACTTCGACAAGGGTATGGGTAGGTGGTGACGCCTAGAGTCTTATTTGGAGCAAAACTGAAATCTTCCATTGCATCAACAAGTGAAAATAAACTCAATAAAGTTTATTTAAGGTGAACTCTTGTGCAATCTATTCAATATTAATTTCCTGCATAAAAGTAATTACATGCCTATTTATTTTAAACATTCGAAGCAATGATAATATTGCACTTGACATTGGAATACTGACCTAGTGAGGACGGGCACAGTAATACTTGAATGAAGATCATGGCATGCATCCACGGTACTTTAGAGGATGTAGAGCATGATCAACATGTTGAGCATGTCCGGGCTAGAGATCGGGGAATATGATGTGGCCCCATCAGGTAAAGAGGACTACTCTAAAGTTCATTTAAACATATTTAATTGCAATTGGTGTATTAATTAATGTAACCTTTCGTATTTCAACTTTAGAGCATGTAGAGCGTGATCAATGTGTTGAGCATGATCAGGATAGAGAAGATCAAGAACATGATCAGGATTGATTAATTAATGTAACCTTTCGTGTTTCAACTACAGATCAGGATTTAAAGGGTGTTCAACATGTTGAGCATGAGTCTATAACAAAAGTTTAGGAACATGATGTGGACCCATCAGGTAAAGAGAACCACTCTAATGTTCTTTTAATTAATGAAATACTTGTAACAATAATAATAAAAAATATCAGTTTAACATTTCTTTCTTATTGCAATAGACCCAGATTGCAGTGGCGTCCGTCATGACGACTAGGTGTACATTAAGATCATGAGCAGAGGGAGAACAAATAAAGGGGGGATAGATATTGATTTAGAAAATGATACTCCACTTCATATGTAGCTTTAAAAAGAAACAAAAAAAAAAGTGATTGCAATCATATCATGACAACCATATTTTTGATAATATGTAAAATTGAAAGAATGAATATATTATGTTAATGAATGAATGTGAATATGTTAATTAATGAATGTTATATGTTAATGAATGAATGTTATATGTTATTAATGGATGAATGAATGTTATATGTTATTAATGGATGAATGAATGAATGTTATATGTTATTAATGGATGAATGAATGATTAATGTTATATGATGATTGGGTATGGGGGAGAGTGATGTGAGGGGGGGGAGGGGCCAAGTGAGCTTCCACCATCACGTGGTTGGCCCTGGTAAGTAGAGAATATTAAACTATTCTCAAAACAAAGAGAAGCTCAATAAGGTAATGCACTTTTAAATATAAGAAATGCATCGTTTGAAGCATCAAACAAATATGCAGTCTGTATGTATGATCAGTCGTCAGTCTCCGCGATGGTACATTTCCACAAATATATATATATTTTTAAATTGCATTGCTTTGTCGCAATTTTGGCGAAACCCATCGATGAATCACTGAAAAGGTTCGACGAAGTTGCTATAGCTACGACGAAGGTTTCATTGTAACTCCTTACCCGTTTCGTCTCACTTTCAACGAACTTTTGGTGTTATTTCGACGCTACTACTTTCCCATTTCATCACAATTTCGATGAAATTTTGGTGTTATTTTGACGCTACTACTTGCCCATTTTGTCACACTTTCGACGAACTTTTGGTGTTGTTTCGACTCTACTACTTGCCCATTTTGTTGTACTTTTGATGAACATTTGGTTTTTTTTCGACGCTACTCCTTGCCCATTTCATTGAAATGGTGATGAACGTCTGATGTTGTTTCAATGCTACTCCTTGCCCATTTCGTCAAAATGGCGATGAACTTCTGGTGTAATTCGTTGGTGGATACATGAAGTTTTTGTCGATATTCTAACGAAAGCCTGAGCCATTTTATGATGCTGGCGATCGACGAATTTACGCCGTTATTTTGACGTTTAATTTGTCATCGGTCTTTCGACAAAAAAACAATGACAAAAATATTTTCATCATTTCGTCGCTTGTTCGACAAAGATTTGTTGAACTACCGACGAACGTCCGTTAGAAAATGGTGTCAAATTTAGTAGTGGTTTTATCCAAAATGACATGCCCTGCATTGACTCCAATCATAACCATCCCCTCCATCTAGAGGTCCTTGTAAACCATCATAAGGTAAAAATGGTCTTGGTAGATAATGGTTATGCCCTAAACCTTTGCACATTGAAATTCATAAAACAAGTAGGATACACTCATGTTGATTTAAATAATCAGGTCATAACAATCAAGGTGTATGATAATGTAGAGCGTGATTCTGAAGGAACAATATGTCTTCTAATCCAAGTTGGTCCAATTGTGCAATACACTACTTGTCATGTCCTTGATCTGGAACTCCCCTATAACCTCCTGCTTGGTCATCCATGGATTCACACCATGCAAGTCATTCTATCCACATACCATCAATGCCTAAAATTATTATTCAATTGGGTAGAAGTTACCATACACGTGGATCCCCAACTATTTGAATATTGCCATGCATTAAAAGCTTCTTTTGCTCATTCCCACTATTGTCCTGGAGTGGAAATGGGATTGTCGTAGACATCATCATCCCATTCATCTACCACAACACTAGCCACCACTTCATCCACTCCATTATCCACATTTGATTCCACCATCACCAAGGTCCAGATCATTGACAAGGGGTGTGGTGAGTACAAAATGTGCATAGCTCTGAACGTGGCAACCATGCCACCTTCGCCACACACATACGACCAACCCTCTTAGTTTGTACCAAAGGAAGAAGAGAATACCATCACCTTTAATGTTCCGAATGTGGGATCCAACACCTTTCGCTCTCTTGGGTTAAGGCAAGACACACTCGAAGATGACATCAGTCAATGGGTGTACCGTGAAGAACCAGACCCCTCTCCTCCTTTGAAAGAATATTTCCAAGAGAACTATCCTTGCTCTACTAAGTTTGTGAAGAAGTACAATTATGAGGGAGGAGGCCTCGGTGCCGAAAAGCAAGGAAGGAAACACCATTTCGAGGCTTCTATAAGACCAAGAAACTTATTCTTGGGTCATGATAGAAAACAAAAGGGACCTACAACATCATCTAGTGCCTCTAATAATGTCAATGAGAGCAATAGTCTCCTTGAAGATATACTAGAGGATGAATCCATCATACATGCATATGATGATGTAGATCACACTAACCTCTCTCCCATGTTTGACTGCTTGCACATCTGCACCATTAGCCTATCCCTTAAACATCCAAAATTTATAGACTAGGGCCTACATGGTAGCACCCCCATCGAAACCTTTCCTAAAATTTATCAATATGTACATCTTATGGGATTGGGGGAAGATGAACACCCTAACCAAAAAAGTAAAAAAAAGAAAAATCAAATAGGGTCACCTAGCGAAAACCTCCCCGAGGTGCTTCTTGACCTAGAAAAAGTAAAAACAAAGGGTGTACCTAATAGTGAAGACCTAGATGAGGTGCTAGAAGATGGGGATGTTCATCTTCCCCTTGTAGGAAATCATCTCTCTGAATGATCATTCATCTTGATAGAAGAGACACAAGAAATAAATTTAGGAACTGAAGAGGATCCCAAAATTACATATGTAGCCAAAGCACTGTTAGAGGAAGAATATTCTACCATCACCAAGCTTCTCAAAGAAGGCATTGTTAACTTTGCATGGACATATTTAGACATGCCAGGCCTTAACCCTGCTTTAGTGGTACATCACCTCAACCTACATCCTGATGCCAAACCTATTAAGCAAAATCTCCAGAAAATGCACCCCAAGTGGCTCTACTAGTTATGAAAGAATTAGAGAAGCTATTGGATGCCAAATTCATAAGGCCCATTGACTATTCAGAATGGATCTCCAACGTAGTGCATGTAGCCAAACCAAACAACGCTATTAGAGTTTGCACAAACTTTTGTGACCTCAACAAGGCTTTCCCCAAAGATGATTTTCCTTTGCCAAACATTGACATGTTGGTTGACCTCATTGCAGGCCACAAGATGCTTTCCCTCATGGATGGCTTCTCTAGATACAATCATATTAGAATTGCGCCTGAAGACCAACATAAAACAACCGTCACTACACCATGGGGCATGTTATGCTATAATGTCATTCCTTTCAATCTTAAAAATGTAGGGGCAACCTACCAACGAGCTATGACTGTTATCTTCCATGATATCATTCATATAATAATGGAAGATTATGTTGATGATCTACTAGGAAAATCAAGAACAAGGGAAGAACATCTTGTGGTACTCAAGAAGATCTTTGAGTGTTTAGAGCAGTATAAGTTAAGGCTAAATCTAAAGAAATGTGTCTTTGGGGTCACATCAGGCAAACTATTGGGTTTCATTGTCTCTCAAAGAGGTATAGAAGTCAATATAACAAAATTCAAGGAAATTATGGATATGCCTCCACTATGCAATCTCAAACAATTAAGAAGCCTGGAGAGTAAGTTACAATCTATTCGGTGATTCACTGCTCAGTTAGCCGACAAGTGTCAGTCGTTCACTCATCTCCTAAAGAAAGATACAACTTTTAATTGGAATCAATAGTGTCAACTCAGCTTTGACAAGATCAAAGAATATTTGGCTCACCCACCAATCCTTATGCCACCAATTCCTGGTGAGCCACTCCTGTTGTACATTTCAGATACTTCAGTGGCATTGGGGGCATTACTGTCACAACACGATGAGTCATCAAAGGAAAGAGCAATCTATTACATCAGCCAAACCCTAGTTGGTTATGAGCTTAACTATTCCCTAATGGAAAAAGCCTTCCTAGTTGTGGTTTTCAATTCACAAAAACTTTGACATTACATGCTTAGTCATCTAGTAAGCTCATATCCAAGGTCAATCCACTTAAATACCTGTTATCTAGGACAATTCTAACTAATCACATGGCTAAGTGGGTCATGCTTCTGAGTGAATTTGATATAGAATATGTGGATTAGAAAGCTATTAAAGGACAAGTGATAGCTAATCAGTTGGTTGATGCTCCCCTGGTAGATGCCTATCCCTTAACAAAAAAATTTCCTAATGAAGGAGTCTTCACAGTAACATAAATGACCACATAGACATTGTACTTCGATGGGTCGTACACACACAATGGATCGAGGGCAAGAATCTTGCTCATCACTCCCCAAGGAGATTATATACCAAAGTCATTTAGATTGGCCTTTCCATGCACAAATAACATAAATTGAATATGAAACTCTTCTTACTAGCCTAAAAATTGCAATCCAGTGGCATATCACCCACCTAAGAGTCTTTGGCGATTCTCAATTAATTATCAAATAGGTCAACAATGAGTTTCTCACAAAAGATGATAAGCTACTGCCCTATAAATGCATGGTAGATGAATTCAAGAAGTATTTCACTTTCATCTAGTTTGATAAGATTCCAAGAGTCCAGAACAAAGTAGCGGATGCCATGGCTACAATTGGTTCCTTAATTGACATGCCCAAAGATAAAACAAAATGTGAGTTCCTCGTTGAAAAGCTCTTAATCCTGGCATACAACATCCTAGAAAGTGAGATGGTGTGTGACATTGTAGGTCCCACGTCCCCTTGGTACCTTGATATCTACACATACCTTCATGACAACATCTTGCCTCCTAATCTCACATGAAACCAATGTAAGTCTCTCATCCAATGTACATCTCATTACACCATCATAGGTGATACACTTTATCGACGTGGGTATGATGGAACCCTCCTTCAGTGTTTGAAAGAGACTGAAGCCCACATTGTGTTAACGAAAGTGCATAGTGGTGTATGTGGGGCCCACTCAAATGGCATGGCTCTAGCTAAGAGAATTATTCAAGTAGGATATTACTGGCGGGTGATCCCATAATAGTGGTTTACAATTTTTGGCCAAACTAGACACTGAAATTATTATTTTGAACTAAATCTTCACATTCGGGCACCTATAGCAGCTAAACTATGAGGAATTTGAAGATGGTGCAAACTAGAGTCTCATAAAATTTTGTCTGTAGATTTTAAAAATTTTTTTTTCAAAATTTTTGGAATCAAATTGTACTTCTTTTTCGATCTCCCACGAAAATTGATTTTTTTAAGAAAACAACATTTTTAAAAAGTGACGCACACCGTATAACGCATAACTTTTTTTCCATGAAGGATAAAATTCTAATTCTTTCAAATTTAGATTTGTAACTCTGATATCTAGTGCTTCCACTTGGTTAGATAGTTTTTTATAGAATATTTTTTCCTTAATCAAGTTTCAAATTCAAATGAATTACAATTCAAACATAGGCGACCGTATAGCGTATAACTTTTTTTGTATATGTTAAAATTTTATTTTATTTTTTTTGTTGGATCAAGGACTTCAATATCTGGTGCACTCATATTTTTCATTTTTTTTTTTGATAATCTTCTATTTTTCCACATGTGAAGAACAAAGAAATTCATTTTTGATGAAAAACCCATGTTTAATAAAACTTAAAAAATATATATATAACAAAACCAAAACATATTAAAATTATATTCATTGGATAGCTTTTTTTGAGGAATACCATAATCATTTGAAATAAATTTTAAATGAATTCATTTGATCCCCCAAAAGCTAAATCAAAAGTGATTTTTTATTAGCATTTTGATAGGTGTAAAGGAGACGCATTTATAGGTATGGTTTAAAACTAGTGAGGTTCTATCCAAGGGGGTTTGATCTAAGGTGATTTGATCAAACCCTCTTCAATTGGAATCCTTAAAATGGAAAATTTTAAGGCTTAAATCATTATATTTTCTAAAAATATGTGATTTCAATTAAAATTCATTCCTCTCAGGAATTGTAAACCACTATTATGACAACACCTTGGCCTACATTAGAACATGATTCGTGTGAGTTTGTCAAAAAATGCATACCCTGTCAACAACACACCAATCTGATACATGCTCCAACACAAGACTTGCAACCTCTTGTAGCACCATGGCCCTTCTCTTAGTGGGGTTTTGAATTAATCAACAAGATATATCCCCCATCCTCCAATGGCCATACCTTCATCATTACTGTAACTGAGTACTTCACCAAGTGGGTGGAAGTAATGCCACTCTCACAAATCACAGGTACTCAAATTTCCAAATTTATCCTCTTCCATATTCTTTGTAGATATGGAATACCATCCACTATCATTTCTAACAATGGAAATCCTTTCAAAAACCAAGCCATGAAACACCTTTGTGACACCTTTCATATCCAAAATCGTTGGTCTATGCCTTATTACCCTCAGGGTAATGGTTAGGAAGAAGCCACCAACAAAACACTCATCATAATCCTCAAAAAGGTGGTCAATAATACTGGTCAAGATTGGAATCTTCACATCCATCCCGCCCTTTGGGCATATTGCACTTACATTTGCACCCCTACCAGTGCCACTTCGTATTCTCTCATCTATGGTGTTGAAACCATCTTACCGATTGAGGTAGAAATCCCATCATTGAGAATCTCCCTAAAGAATCTTATCAGCGATGAAGACGCTGAGCTCGCAAGACTTAGCTAGCTAGAACTCCTCGATGAAAGATGAATCAAAGCATATGACCACCTTCAAGCCTATTAGAGTCGTCTGAAAAGAAGCTACAATAATAAGGTTCATCCTCGCCAATTCAACATTGGTGACTTAGTCCTCAAGGAGAATCAATGCACTCAATAGGACCAAGAAAAGAAAGGAAAATTTGAAGCAAATTGGCTTGGTCCTTATGTCATCACCGCAAAATATGGATCAGGGGCCTATAGACTGGCTACACCTGAAGGAGAGCCCCTAGAAGAGCCCATAAACATCATGCACTTGAAAAGGTTCTACACTTAAGTCACCTGGGGTATCCTATCCTGCAAAAAAAATTTAAAAAGTCAAAAAAAAGTAAAGAGAAATAATTCATCCAATGGTGAAAACTTGGCAAACAAGCGCCTTGGATAAGTATCATGATGAAAACCTAGCAAAAAAGTGTCATGTGTAAATCCCCCATCTAGTTACTTCCACACTTGGGGGAAACTTCACTCCCTTCATCAGTTTCCTTCATCCCACCTATCTTGCACATCCTACCATCATATCCCATTTATCTCCAAACCCGCCATCCTCCTCGTGATCTTGATACAGACAAGGGCACCCATCTCTACATGCTTTGGACACCTCTTGGTACAAATTACCTTCCTCCATACACTATCCTAATCCTTATCCATATCCATCTACCTTCTTTGTCCACCTGTCATGCTACCATCAGTCTCCCTTCCTTATCCCAACATCCTACCTTCATCCATCAAACTACCTCAACCACCCATCCTATCCTCCTTTAGTTATCTCCTTTATCTTCTCATCCACTCATCTTTCGTCCTTCTTGCCTTATCACACATGACATATCTAGAGTGGGGGCATCTATCTTCCTTTGTGACATAAGTCCTTGGAGACATCATTCATCCATCATGTCATCCCTTCTGTCTCCCCATCATTATCTTCCTATCCATCCAAATAATCCCTTCCATCTCCTCATCCTTCTCCCTTTATCGATCCATCATCGCAATCCATTTTGTCTTCCAAATCCTTACCTTTCCATCTATCCATCCAGTAACCTTTTCCCCATCCAAATCTATATCCCTTTATCCCTCCATCCTAGCATATTTCCATCTCCTTATCTTATCTATCCACCCGTTCATCTTCATCCTCATCCCATCTCATAATCCCTTGTCATTGGTATCTAGCTATAGGCTTCTTCCATGTGACCCAATGCCATATATCTCATCATTATCCCTCCTACTTCTTTCACACATCTTTCCAGTCTCCTATCACTTCTCATCACTCATCTCTCCCTTGTATCATCCTCCCAATTCATCTTTTGATAATTTGGAAAACTATCCAATCCCTGAGCTTCATGTAATCACCATCATCCTATCTTATCCACCAAGTCTATCTTGTCTCATTATATCGGTCCCATCATTTTATCCACTTATCACGGTCATCTCGTTATCCTTTATCCATCATTTGTCTTCAGTCTTTTGTCGAACTACGTTGCCCCTACGCTTTCACGTAGGCAAGGTCAATCTTTTGATCCACCCTCGAGATTTTTTTTCTTTCTTGGTCATCATTTTCTATCACTCGTCTTCATTAGTCCTCTTTCCACTTTTATCCATAGTCATTTCTTGAACTACGAGGGCTCTACGCTTTCACGTAGGCAAGGCTAATCTTTGATCGGCCCCCGAGCCCTTATGTCATTAGGCTATGTCTGTCTTGTGTCTTGCATCTCATGCCTTGTGTCTTGTCATCAAGTATGTCCTTATCTAGTTGGTTCTTCACAAATGAGATCCACTTGTATCATGAGATTCAATCAGTTTTGGAGTTTCCTATGTCATAATAGATCTTTTAGTTTAGTATCCATCTTTGGTCTCAACATGATTCATCCTTCCTAACAAACCTCATCAATCCCATCCGTCCTCTCGATCGAATGGCAACGACCATTTGAAATTGATTGTGATCTTTTGATACTTTTGGCTTTTGTTTATCATTTGAGCTCCATATCATCACTTGTAAAAGCTGTCATGATCTATCATATTATGGTGTGTTTTGAATAGTAAACATAGGGGCATATCTTGATCTTTTTTCTTTGTTGATGTCTTCTTGGTTGTCCCACATAGTACCCACCAAGATCCCCAAGATCTTGTGTTATGCAGGGGCATCCTTTTGTGCTTGTGGTTATTCCAATGCCTGGCCCAACCAAGGTCTTCGTGACTTTGGGGTGATGGAATAGCCTTCTTATTTGTTGTGTTTGTTTTATGCATTAGCCATGAATTGGCCTTGGTTCTTCATACCTTGGTGTATTGTATCTTATGCTATAGCAAAAATCAGTGCTCCAAAAATGGAAAATTGCATAAGGATTGCATTTCATTTTCCATTCCATTATATTGCATGTTTCCTCCATCCCTTCTCTAGCCAACCCCTGACTTATGATATTGTTTGTGCAAACATTCATCCCCCCATCTCCCTTTCTTCTCAATATTATCCTCATCTCTTCAATCTTCTTAGAATAATATAGATTAGTTATTCTAAGCATCTTGTCCCCCATCATTTTTATTCCTTTCATCCATCTCACATCTCAATCCAATCCTCATCAATTCAATCTAGCACAAATCATCTAATCACATCCTTGGTATTGTTCCCCGCCTTGCTACAAGCTTTGATCTAATCATCATCATTGTCATCATAATCGGGATGTATCCTTCTCTATCCTTTCGTTTTGTTTTGGGATGTATCCTTCCCTCATCAACAACACTTTCATCATCATTGAGATGTATCATTCCCTATCCTTTGGTGTTGTTTTGTGATCCGGGGGACAATTTTTCAGTGAAAATTGAAGTGTTCCAAATGCTCCAGATTTTAGCTTCATCAGAAAGAGAACGAGATCCTGGTTCCAACGCAACTTGAACGGGTCGAAAAGGACTCCGTTTGTGCAAGTTACGGCCAGTCAAACTTCCAGTCAAACTGGCTTCAGGGGCGTCCAGAAGGTGAAAAAAATAATCATCTCGAAAATCGACAAAATCAGCGTCATCGCGAAGAGCTCGTCGAGACGATTCCGACGGCGTTCGTTTCGTCGAAATCCGACGTCGCATGCTCAAGATACAAGCAGTCAAAGTTTTGAGTTGACTTTCTAGCTGATTGTACGGATGATGACGTCAGCATATCGTCCGTAATGTACGGAATCCATATGGATGAATTCGGCTGAGACACGTGTCAAGTGACTCATCTGTACGGACCAATCATATATTGACACGTGGCATCCGTACGGATGACGTGGCATCATCCGTGGCAGACAACTCGGCAGACACGTGGCATCAGACGTGGCAAAGTCTGGCGAATGGCGTTCTGACATGTGTCATCCAGTTAGCGTACGGGCTTATCTTGTCATCAGACAACGTGGCAGGTTTTGATGAATGATCGTTTGACACGTGGCAAGTTCTTCGACGTCGGCATTGTGCTATCCATCCGCGGTTGTTCGTTTGTTGCAACAAAATATATAGGGGGATTCGACCCCGAGATCTCCTCCGAAACGGTTCGGCCGTTTGCCGTTGCACCCGCAAAGATACGCCTAACCATATGAAGACAACGGTTTTTTTTATTGTTGTTATTTTGCATAGCTAGTGGTAGAACGTGGTCGGCGGGGTTGGAACCGCCGACCACCTTCCTAACAAAAGATTTCTGCACCACTCCGCCACGAAATCTTTCTAATATTATGGTGGCATAGATTTTTTTTCTTATGAAGTTGTTAGCTGAGCCATATCAAAATGGCTTAATAAAGCCAAAACAAACAAGATTTGTAATAACCATCCGAACCAGAAGATTGAAAAGGATAAAATTGTCAGGGTACGGGTTGTTTTGGGAAGATATGCATTTAATGAAGAGGTTAAGCCTAATTAGGCAAGTTTTTTGTATAAAAGGAGGGGTATAGGCCTTTGTTTCCGAAGACCAGGTGGAGATAGCGAGAGAATGCCCGAGAGATTGAAGACATTTCTGCATATCAGAGTACTGTCATGCTGCTGAATGCTTGAAGGGGATAGTCTTGAAGCCATTGTAATTGGATTTGGAGCTAATCGGATCGGTCCTCCATTGGAGAGGGACCCGGAGACGTAGTCCTTAGGGACGAACTCCGTTATCAATTTTGGTTTCGTCTCTCTATTCTTCTCTCTTTTCTTTCTCAGTTTATCTTGGCATTTATTTAATTATTGTTATGTTCATTATTTCATTTGAGCATTTAATTTGTAATCATTTAAGTTAAGCGTTGTAATAATTGATCTTTTAACGTTAAGCATTCTGTAAGCAATAAGTCCTAGATCCTAAATAGATCAAGTTGGTATCAGAGCTTTGTGTGTGGCTTGTATTGCAATTTGAATGCTAACGAGATCCAGGTTGCAACGAGGCGAAGGAGAACTTGAAGAATACAATCCAGAAATCGGAAGACGAAGAGTTAATCAACCGTCACAGATGGAAGCAAAAGAAGGTGGACAAAGTTCAGAGCTTAGTGTCAAGGATTTCCAGAAGCTATTTCTTGACATGAAGGCAATGGTGGACGAACTTTATGCTGAAAAGAAGAAGCACGAAAAGGGAGGTTCTTCAAAGCACAAGAAGCAGGAAGATCAGAAAGACACAGAGGGGAAAGCTCCAAAAACTCCTTCTCCTCCATCTTCTCCCTCTTCTTCTTCTTCTTCTCCTCCTTCTTCTCCTCCTTCTCCTTCTCCTTCTGCTAATGTAAATCCATTTAAGAGCAAATCTAAGCTGTAATTAAGCTTGATGTAAAATTTGAGTTACCTAAATACTGTGGGGAGTTAAATCTGAGAAGTTGACGATTTGGGTCCAACAAGTAGAAGTATACATAGGATACAAGGCCTAGTAGAAGATGCTTCTAGGATTCAATTAGCAACTCTCCGGTTGGGAGGTACAGCTCTCACCTGGTGGGAGAGTAAAACTCGTGAAGAAATTGCTCGCCATGGTCAAGTTAACATGTCTTGGATGGAGTTTGTTGCTGCCCTTAGGAAACAATTCTACCCTTTAGGTTACATGCAACAGTTAACCATGAATTGGCAAACCTTTAGGCAAGGTAAGGGGCAGTCTGTCCAGGAGTATACCCATGAGTTTAGGAAACGGGCCATTGCTCTAAATGTTCCCTTGTATACCCAAGACACATTACTTAAGTATATTGGTGGTTTACATTCTTACCTTAGGCACACTATTTTGATGTTGAGTCCCAACAATCTAGACGAGGTGTCTGTTCAAGCTACTCATATAGAGTCAAGGGGTAAGAATACTTTTAGTGATAACTTTTCTAAGAAGCCATCTAAGTTTGAGGGTAAGTCTAAAGGGAAAGAAAAAGACAAAGATAAAGGCAAAGGGAAGAAAACAACTACAGCTAAGAAAGAGGGTGAGAAACCTATGTGCTCCCATTGCAAGAAAGAGGGGCATGATGATTCGAGATGTTGGAAGCTTCATCCTGAGTTGAGGCCGAAAAGATATGGAGGTAACAAAGGCAAGCAGAAGACTACTGCAGTGATTCCACAGGATCTTGGTTGACTCCGGAGATGAGACAAAGATTGTTGCTACCGGAATCCAAGGTAAAGGGAAAGGTATATCTCTCTCATCTGATGCAAGTTTTTCTAATGCCAGTGCAAGTACAAGTAAGAATCTTCTCCTAAGGTTGATAAGCAAAGAAATGAATTGTTTTCATGTCGTGTTGTAAAAAATACACTAATTGATACTCTGTTTGATACGGGTTCACAAGTCAACTTAATATCTGAAGAAGTTGTAAAGAAACTTAATTTGGCTACAACACCTCATCCAAAACCATATCCACTTGGATGGGTTTGCGATGATGCTCAACTACAAGTAACTAAACAATGTAAATTGAGATTTGCTATCACTGCAAACTTTGTAGATGAGGTAGAAGTCGATGTGGTCCCTTTGGATATTTGTGGGCTTGTGTTAGGGAGTCCTTATCTTTATGACAGAAAGGCAATCTTTTATAGGGGGGAGAATAAGTATCATCTTTTTAAAGATGGGGTAGAATACATTGTACGGGCACATAAGGTGAAGACTAATCTTACACTAGTTAATGCTGGTCAAATGAAGAGGTTGGTCAATTCAAGTAAAAACTTTGTATTGATGCTTGTAAAAGCCAAAGAAGATGATAAATCTGAGGTATTCAGTCGAACTTTGGAAGATCATGTAAGTCATGTAAAGAAAGTCTTTGATGTATTGAGACAAGAAAAATTGTATGTAAAGATGTCTAAATGCGAATTCACTAAGACATCCTTAGTGTACTTAGGCTATGTCGTAGGGAGTGGTCAATTGAAAGTAGACCACTACTTGAAGGTGAGAAGCTATTGTAAAATGAAAAGCCTAAACCCAGTATGGAGTCCATGAGGAGGTGAGAGAAGTTTCTAGAGTGCGGTTTAGTCTTGGAGAAAGTTTATTGCAAATTTCTGCCATACTCATTGCATGCATTATGGCAGGTACAAACAGCTTTTTGATTGGGAGGTCCATAGCAGAAGGCTTTCAACACTTTGAAGGGAAAGTTGAGCACCACACCGGTTTTGGCCTTACCAGATCTACATCAACCATTTGAGATCGAGACAGATGCGAGTGGGTTTGCCATGGGAGCAGTACTCATGCAAGGAGGTAAACCAGTTTGCTACCACTCTGAAACCTTTTCAGGAGCAGTAAGTAACTATCCCACGTATGATAAAGAACTTTATGCTTTAGTTCAGAGTGTTAAAAATGGAAACACTACATAGCTAGAGGAAAAGCTGTAATCTGCTGATCATGACCCACTTCAATACTTACTCACAAACTAAGCTGCAACAAAGTAGGCACTTTAGGTGGATGGGTTTCTTCAATAGTTTCACTTAGTAATTAAGTACAAGAAAGGTACCCATAATAAAGTAGCAGACATGCTCTCTAGACCTCCTATGATGAATGCTTTGATAATCCTTCAGAATAGTTCTATGGTTCATGAAAGTTTTCAAGAACAATATGCTAATGATGAGAACTTTAAGGATATCTATGCTTCTTTAATAAATGGTAAACATGTAGAAGAGAAAGACTATTATGTGCAGGATAAACTGTTATATCACTTGGGTAAATTATGTGTTCCAAAAGATGAACAAGCACAGGTGATTAGAGAAGCACATACCTCATTGATTGCAGGACACTTTGGGGTAAACAAAACATTGACTCAGCTGCAAAAGTATTGTTATTGGCCTCATATGCAAGAAACTGTAACTAAGTATATTAGAGGTTGTGTTATGTGTGCAACTAGTAAGCCTAGTAACAGGAAATTGGGCTTGTACACACCTCTACCTGTACCTTCTCGTCCATGGGAAAGTGTGTCAATGGACTTTGTAGGGGGGTTACCTATGTCTAGGAAGGGACATGATTATTTGTATGTAGTAGTTGATCGGTTCAGCAAAATGTGTATCTTAATGCCATGTAAAAAGCAAGTCACTGCTGAACTGACAGCTCACTTGTACTTTCAATTTGTATGGGTTCATTTTGGGTTTACCTACTTTATTGTATCAGGATCAAGATTCGATTCTTGGGAATTATATGGTCAACTTTGTAGGGATATGGACGCGAACTAAAGAAGATGCGACCTTCCATCCATGAGACCCGATGATTGAGACGGAGGTTATGCATGGAGGCGGGTTGTGCATCTACTGGAGGTTAACTGCGGTAAGCATCTAAGATTTGTGGGATGAGAGTCTTCATTATCTCGCGACATGCTTATAACCATCTGACACTCTTCTACCTAAGAGGTCTCCTTTTTGAGACATGCACTTTGGTTATGTGCTGAAGACAGATGGATTTGCTTTTGGGAAGATGATTTTTGAAGATGGGTATACATGATTGAGAGGCTTTGGGGTTCATCGAGAGATCAGCAATTCATCAGGCCGATTGGAAACGGTTGGAACGAGCCAAACAAAATACAAAGGGATTCGCCATGACAAGCATCGCACTGATCATCATTTTCAGGTTGGAGATAGAGTTTGGTTACATATCAGCAAGGAAAGGATGCAAGGTGAAGGTAAAAAGCTTAAGCCAATTAGATATGGTCCTTTTGAGATCCTTGAGAAGATTGGTACTAATGCCTTCCGCCTCAATCTTCCTCCATACATGCATATTTACTCGGTTGTTAATGTTGAGAATTTGAAACTGTATGAGCCTCCAATGATCCTAGATGAAGTCTCAGAAATTCAAGTTCCATCAGTTGATGACCTTTCACCAGAGTACATGTCAGAGTTGCCAGAAGATGTTATTCGACGAGTCGAGGAGCTTCACAGAAGAGGAAGTGAAATTACCTCAATTAGACTGAAGGGGATACATCCAAAACAAAGCAAGATGGATGGAGATTGGTAAAAGTGGGGAACTTTACCCTCACTTACTTTCCAAATAATCAAGCTTTGAGGTCTAAGCTCTCAGGTGGGAGGCATTAGAGGACAATTTTAGGTGGTGGTGTTCCCAATGCTCTAGATTTTAGCTTCATCGAAGAGAAGCGAGATCTGGTTCCAGCGCAGCTTGAGCCGGGTGAAAGGACTGGTGCAAGAGTTACGGCCAGTCAAACTTCAGTCAAACTAAGCGAGTCGAGGAAGGTGAAAAATAATCATCACCGATCGGCGAAATCAGCGTCATCAGCGAAGAGCTCGTCGAGACGATTCCGACGTCGTTTCGTTGAAATCCGACGTCGCATGCTCAAGATACAAGCAGTCAAAGTTTTGAGTTGACTTTCTAGCTGATTGTACGGATGATGACGTCAGCATATCGTCCGTAATGTACGGAATCCATATGGATGAATTCGGCCGAGACACGTGTCAAGTGACTCATCTATACGGACCAATCATATATTGACACGTGGCATCCGTACGGATGACGTGGCATCATCCGTGGCAGACAACTCGGCAGACACGTGGCATCAGACGTGGCAAAGTCTGGCGAATGGCGTTCTGACATGTGT
Organism: Sequoia sempervirens; assembly: GCA_007258455.2. NCBI lineage: Eukaryota > Viridiplantae > Streptophyta > Pinopsida > Cupressales > Cupressaceae > Sequoia > Sequoia sempervirens. The sequence goes on along the minus strand of VDFB02047230.1, from coordinate 431,046,224 downwards.
CATCCAGTCAGCGTACGGGCTTATCTTGTCATCAGACAGCGTGGCAGGTTTTGATGAATGATCGTTTGACACGTGGCAAGTTCTTCGACGTCGGCATTGTGCTATCCATCCGTGGTTGTTCGTTTGTTGCAACAAAATATATAGGGGGATTCGACCCCGAGATCTCCTCCGAAACGGTTCGGCCGTTTTCCGTTGCACCCGCAAAGATACGCCTAACCATATGAAGACAGCGGTTTTTTTTATTGTTGTTATTTTGCATAGCTAGTGGTAGAACGTGGTCGGCGGGGTTGGAACCGCCGACCACCTTCCTAACAAAAGATTTCTGCACCACTCCGCCACGAAATCTTTCTAATATTATGGTGGCATAGATTTTTTTTCTTATGAAGTTGTTAGCTGAGCCATATCAAAATGGCTTAATAAAGCCAAAACAAACAAGATTTGTAATAACCATCCGAACCAGAAGATTGAAAAGGATAAAATTGTCAGGGTACGGGTTGTTTTGGGAAGATATGCATTTAATGAAGAGGTTAAGCCTAATTAGGCAAGTTTTTTGTATAAAAGGAGGGGTATAGGCCTTTGTTTCCGAAGACCAGGTGGAGATAGCGAGAGAATGCCCGAGAGATTGAAGACATTTCTGCATATCAGAGTACTGTCATGCTGCTGAATGCTTGAAGGGGATAGTCTTGAAGCCATTGTAATTGGATTTGGAGCTAATCGGATCGGTCCTCCATTGGAGAGGGACCCGGAGACGTAGTCCTTAGGGACGAACTCCGTTATCAATTTTGGTTTCGTCTCTCTATTCTTCTCTCTTTTCTTTCTCAGTTTATCTTGGCATTTATTTAATTATTTTATGTTCATTATTTCATTTGAGCATTTAATTTGTAATCATTTAAGTTAAGCGTTGTAATAATTGATCTTTTAACGTTAAGCATTCTGTAAGCAATAAGTCCTAGATCCTAAATAGATCATTTTGGGATGTATCCTTCCCTCATCAACAATACTTTCATCATCATCATCCAAATGTATCCTTCCTTATCCTCATGTTGTTTTGGGATATATCATTCCCTCATTGACAATGCTCCATCCATCATCAACCCATTTTGGCTTGTAGCTTGACTGGGGCAACATCACGTTTGTCCTTACATCCATTTGTGCTTCCTAATCTTCTGTTGCTTATCATCCTCTCTTATCCATCAATTTGTATCATCTTCCTCATCCACCCTTTCATTGTCACATTTGTTTCGAGAGCACACACGTGTTCTCTTGAACCCACATGTCCTCTCAAGGGGGCATCCTCAATCCCTAATCTTCATCTTCATCCCCATCATCTTTCTTCCTAGTCACTCCTTTGATGACTGGGGTATCTTTTCCAATCTAACCACCTTCTTCTTGGTATTATCTTTTAATCTTCTTTGAAATGATGCTACTTCGTAGCACCATCTCAAAGAGGAGAAAAATGTAGACATCCAAATTTCACCACTCCCACATGATCAAACCCGTATCCTTCATCCATTTATTTCATCAATATTAATTAAATAACTTATTTAGTTAATATTTCCCCTTTCCCTAAGGTTCCTAAAGTATCTAATTTTATAGTTAAATACTTTACCTTTCATCCTTTCTCTAAATTAAATAGATACATCAATTTATTTAATTTGGTCATTTAGCCTTTTGAAATTTAAATCAATTTTAAACTCCTCTTTTTCTCTCTCCTTGTCACATCCTCCATAACCTTCTTCTAATCTGGATTAGTCTAATTGATCCATGATTAGGATGTGCACACCTTAATTAGGATTAATGTCACATCCTCCACATCTTCCAACTTGCTCCTAATCTTCCATTAATCTTCTTAATCACTTGTTTGCACAACCTTAATCTCATCCCCTTGCTACATTTAGCATACCTTTTTGGTCAACGTTCACAATTTCCACATTTAGCCTAAACCCTCTTCCCCATGTGAATTAAAAATTCACATTTATCCCTCCAAGACTCTCCTCTTCCCCATGCAAGTTGTTAGGAGTTCTAGAACTCCTCACTTGTCACATCACTCACATGAGCACAAGTACTTACCTTTTTAATAACCTGTTTTATCCCCAAGGTACTCCCAATCATGTGAATTTAAAATTTACATTTATTTCCCCAACCACTTCTCTTTTCCCCATGGAGATTTTTGAGGAATACTAAAATTCTTCATATGTCACTTTCCTCCCATATGGGAACAAGAAATTCCTTTTTAAGGAAATTTTTTCTCATCCCAAGGTACTTGCAAATACCTCCACCTCACATGTCCCTTCTCTAACTCATTTTTACTTATGACACTTCATCCTCCACATGGCAAGATGTGAGGGCTTGTGAGTCCTCAACTCACCACAACCCTTCATCTTGCCCATGTTGGCAAAATATCAACTGTTCAATTCTCTAGAGAAATCTCCCTTAAAATAGAATATTTTTCTTCAATTCTCTCATTAGGCATTCATCACATTCAAACATTCAAACTCTAGATCTCACACTTGCATTCTTGCACTCATAAACCTCCATTGTTGCATGTTTTAAAGCTTTTATCTCTTGCACTTGCATTGATCCATCCAACTACCCACATAGCTCATTGCATTCCTCATCTCACCTAGATCCTTTTGCATCCATTTTTATCATTTTTCTATCAACGAGCACACATAATATCAACCATCAAAGGGCGAACCAAGGAGCAAATCTTACAAGGTATAAATCTGCTTTCCTTATCTTTATTTTGTTTGAGTTTAATCTAGGCCTATCTTGAGGTGTTTTAGTGTTGTTTCCTTTTTGCATTATGTTTTGAATCACTTAAGATAGGTAAATAGCACTGCCCATAGGTACAAAGGGGTGATCCCAAGCATGTCCCACCTATGGGATGGGACAAAAAATAAGTTTTAAAAGAAGTAGTATTGAACACCTTCAAATGAAGGTCATTCATTTGAAGGTAAAATATCTTCCACATGTTAATAACCTTCGAATGAAGGCATCTTTTTTTTAATTTTAAATATTTCATGTTGAAAATAATTTTTGAAAGGGGCATTCAAATGTCTTTATGATAACATTCTCCATCTACTCACCTAGTTTTTAGAGGAAATTTATATTTTGAAACAAGGGTTGGACCATCAAACAGAGTCATCATAACATGATATTTTACAAGATCATAGCCCTTAGAGTAATGTTTCCAAAAAATATATAATTTGTAATAAATGTTAGTCAATTATTACGTTGAGAGGCGTTTATAGTCACATAATGGATTGAAGAACCTATGTACATAAAAACTCTCTGGGATTTATTTTGGTGTGCATTGGTGGCAGTGAGAAGTAGAGGAGAATGTAATGGAATTCGAAGAGGATGGATTAACATCTGATAGTTATAATGGAAATGGAGCGATTGACTAATATTGGTGTTAACATAAATGTACAACTATTCATATTCCATATTAATCACAATTGATGATTTTAACTATTTAATCTTGGAAATTAACATTACATGTTTTGTTTTCTTGTTGTTGGATTCCTTTTCAAATCTGTTAGGGCACGAAGGGGTTGCAACAATTGATACGTAGGTGGCGGCCTCGAATCCCCTCACTTATTTCCACAAAGATCATATAACTCTTTCAATAATAAACAATATTTAATCACTTTTAAATATATTTGTTTTGTACTATTGTATGCCAACTTAGGAGTATTGATGGTTTCAGTGAATTATAGATTGGCTTGTCACCTTCCTATTGCGTATAAAGAATCCATGGATGTAAGTTAATGGATTTTCTCCACTAAACACACATATGATCCATGGCTTAATGCCTAGGTTGATTTAAAAAATAGGTTTCTGATATTTTCAAGACAAGAGCAACCATCATTGAAGGTGTGGATTATTTGGCCATGTTGGCTAATTTTTTTGATTTTCAAAGGGAATATTTAGTTATCACAAATCATCTTTGGACTAATGAGTATGACACTTATGGGTAGCAGCTACCTGAACAATATAATATTCCTGCTGCACTTAACGAGTTTGGCCATTAAGTCATGGAGATTGCACAAATTTCAAGGTCCTCTCTCGACTATGGATTGCTTGATAATAATATCGATACCCATAGTAGATCAATCCGAAGGTGAGCTTAATGTGTGTTTTTACTATTTTTTCATGGGTTTCCTTTTGTTGTTACCATTTCTCAACAGATTTCGTTATGTGGGGTTATGGCTAGCTTCATTTACATTTTGATGATAATATGGTGTTTCAAATGTGTGCTTGGAGAAAGTTGATAAAATTTCTACACTGTCAAATTATTCTATAACAGAGCTTAATTAGCAAAAGCTTCACAGAAAGGAGCTTGAGCAATCAAATCAAAGTTTAACCAATGCAGTTATCCATCACTCTATAAGAAAAACTTGTAGGAGGAAATATAGTCCATCATCTCCTCATTCATGTCCATGCTTATGATTATGATTTAGCCTTTATTTGGAGGGAAAGATCGTATGCAGTCAAAGAATGTGTGTCTAGGTGAGGTTTTGGTGGATGTAGAAATTTCTGATATATTTTAGAGATTGGTGTTGCCCTTTGAACTACATGTAGATTACCCATTCAACAACCTTTACTGTCTTGTTTTAGTACCACATATCTGCTTATGTTTGTGTCTTTTTTTATAATAAAAGTTGGTGATTGTTGGTAAATAATTCTTTATCAATATCAATCAATCAATTTTATATCATGTTATGAGTGTCTCATCTTTGATTAAGTTTGTCCAACACTTATGCTTCTCAACTGACATGTTTCATCTTCACCTTCCATCTTAAGTGATTAAGATGAATCACAAGTGGGGACGTATAGTTGCAGATTAAGTGGTTGATTTGTGAACTTGAAGTGAAATGTGTATCAAAGTAAGGAATTAGTAATTTAAGTATTGAAGGGTTAAGCATGGAAATACAGTGTAGTATGAAAATCCATTCTTCTATTAATCTTATTTACCAGTGAATGATAGTCATTTAAATATGGAATTTGTTTACTTCTCATGTCTTCCACACCTGCAGGTTTATATATACAAATAATTTGAGCCTGCTAAATTCCATCATACATGTCATATTCACATTTTCATTTTCAAGTTATCAAGAACTCCAATTTTCACATAGAATATTTTAATTTTAATGAATTTGATTCCCAATCTAAAGTCTAAACTTATTAGAAACTATTGTTAATTAATCCCCTTGTGTCTTTGTTCTTAGGGTTAAGTAAAAATTTATTGAAATAGATGTCTAAATGATATTACCAATCTTATGTTTTTTAATTATTATGATTATATATTGTTTAACAACTAAGTTTTAAGAAAAATAAAATAATATTTGTCTTTTTTGTGTTTTTTAATATTTGTTTTATTAAATGTAAACAAGTTATTTAAAATTTATATTTATGTTTTTGGGCAAGGCATTGGCAGTAGTTGTAATGCAATCTTGAATATTTATTATAAATCTTTGCATTATGTTATGAGACATATATGTGTTTGGGTGTTAGTTTAATGTATATTTCTATTTATTTTTTTGAGTTAGATCTTCATTAATGAATGGATTTTTTGTTTTGTTTTTAAGATTGATCTATATTAATAGAATTATATTTGCATCGAGTAGTCTAAAATTGTAGACCTCTATCTAGTTGTACAAGAAGGCAAGATTCAAGGAATATGCCAACATTTTGACCAATGTTCAATAATGGCTTACATGCCTTGTCATATGATACCCTTGTTTATTATCTTGAATAAAAAATAATTATTAGTTATAGAGATTTAAAGTATAAAACAAATATGTTCAAAAAGATAAAGTATAAAAAAAATGTTAAATTATTAGACATAAGAAGAAGTCTCTAAAGCCAATAGTGGTATGGTGTGATGGTTAAGTTGTTGTGTTGTAATTATTTTTGTCATCAAGGTTCAAACCCTATTGGGATGCAATTTTTAAGAATTTATATTGGGGATGAGGTTCCCTGTTTGTGACCTCATAAGTAGCTTTTAACCATAGCTCTAGATCAAAGTATGAAAAAACTTTCCTAAATTTACTATTGCATATAAAAGTAAGTTTCCTAAATTTACTATTGCATATAAAAGTAAGTTTCCTAAATTTACTATTGCATATAAAAGTAAGTTTCTAAATTACAAAAGAATGAAAAATAAGTGTTGTTTTAAAAAAATCTAAATTAATGTACTTACTAAAGATTTGGGCAGTGGGTTTTCTCCCCATTGGTCTTGGATTGATCTCACTTGTAGGAGACTAGTCTCGCCCCAACTCGCCCTAGCTACCCAAGATATGGGTTGTTGGGCCACTGGGCTGGGCTACGGGGACACCCCTGTTGTATAAAAAAATGTATTTACTAAAGACCTTATTGTATAAAAATATAGCAACTTAAATATACAATTGCATATAAAGTAAGCTTCTAAATTATAAAGGAATGAAAAATAATTGTTATTTAAAAAAAATCTAAATTAATGTATTTACTAAAGATCTTATTGTATAAAAATATAGTAACTTAAATATACAACCTACTATAAAGGCCTTTCATAATAAGCACACATCTAAAATCAATTTAAAATTATAAAATTAAGTAAAAAGAAAATTGTATAAAGGGGGAATTGAGAAGATGCAATAAGATAATTGAATTAAATTGAAGCTAATCTAACTCAAAACAAAAATCAAGATCCATGCCCATTACTCATGAAATATAACTACAAAATTAATGAATTTAAGAATGTAATTGAAAGAAAATAATAACAATGAACTCAAAATAAAGTAGCTTTACCATCTCGTGTCGGAGTGTGTTCGTGAAGATGTTGGGTTGTTCATATCAATGCAAAGCCTCCATTGTACATGTGAAAGCTTGAAGAAGATGCATGTGTTGATCGAAGATATGTGTAAACCTTTGTCAAAATATTGATTAAGATCTTGGCATTACTTTGTTGTATAAAATATGTTGATTCTTTGATCATTTTTAAGGAAGAAGATGGGGGTAAACCCACAAAAGTGGTTTACAATTCTAGTGAGAAAGGGAAAGTTGCAAAGAATGACCCTATTGAAAAAAAAATTAGTTTTTGGGGGTTCGAACGAACTTTTGGTTCAAGCGAACCCACAAGGGGTTCACTAGAACCCCCCTTCAAGCGAACCCATTAAATGTTGGGTCCCACATTTCCCGACAAAATAAGCAAAAAAATGGTTGTGGAAAGGGGGTTTGCTTGAACCCCCCTTTTCCCCCTTCTCCCCCTCTGGCACCAAAAAACTCTAGAATTTTTCCTTTCAAAGCTCAAGTTGAGGATGAAAATTGAGGAGACTTCACATAACCAACTGGATGATTGTAGTCCTCGGAATGAGCTATCCAACAAATAAAATTTTAATATGTTTTGGTTTTATTATGTATTTGTTTTTTTAGTTTTATTAAACATAGGTTTTTCATCGAAAATCAAGCTCTTTATTCTACAGATGTGGAAAAATAGTGGATTATAAAAAAAAAATTTGAAAAATGAGTGCACATATTGAAGTCCTTGATCCAACAAAAAAAAATTGAATTTTGATACATACAAAAAAAGTTACATTGTATACGGTCTGCCTATGTATGAATTGTAATTGGTTTGACTTTGAAACTTAATTAAGGAAAAAGTATTCAATAAAACACTATGAAACCAATTGGAAGCACTAGATATCATAGTTACAAATCTAAATTTGAAAAAAATAGAATTTTATCCTTCATGGAAAAAAAGTTATGTTGTATACGATGAGTGTTACTCAAAAATGGTGTTTACTGAAAAAAACTAGTTTTCAAAGGAGATGGAAAAAGAAGTGCAATCTGATTCCAAATTTTTTGAAAAAATTATATTTAGAATCTCTAGACAAAATGTCACAAATCACTAGTTTGCATCATCTTCAAATTCCTCACGGTTTAGCCGCTATAGGTGTCTGAAAGTGAATATTTAGTTAGAAAAAATTATTTCAATGTCCAGTTTGGCCAAAAATTGTAAACCAGTATTGTGGGATCACCCATGGTTGTTATATAGATTTTGTGTTTCGAAATGAATGCTCAAGATCATGTGGTAGAATATCCTGATCAATGGTTGAAAGATGTTGAGAGGATTTAGATGGGAATAATTAGTGCAAAATGATTATGTAATTAGTGTGATTGAAGAAATTATTTTGAGTGATTAATGGGATTGAGGAAATAGATTGAATAATCTATGGAATTAAAGAATAGATTGATCTGTTAGGAAATAGATGGATCATTCAAGCAATTAAATCAAGCAGTTGGGGGATCATAATTTGCTCAATCATGAAAGTGGATGCGAATAATTAATTAATTGATTTAATTAATTAATCTTTTTGAGTTTAACGTGTAAATCAAGTTTGAATTTTGTAAACAAAGTTGCATTTTTTTTATTTGACCTTTTTGATGATATTTTGAATAATTTATTTAATTATTCAAATTTGGGAGAAAGTGACAGTTAAATTATTATGTTTTAATAATTTAATTGACTTAGGGGAATAAAGTGAATTAGCAACATAATTAAATAATTTATGTTATTTAATTAATCAGGAGGAATAAATTTAGATTAGAACTTTATTAAATAAATGAAATTTATTTAATTAGTCAAAAAGTGATGAAAAAGTGAATTAATTAAATAATGTATTATTATTCAATTAATAGAAGAAATTAGGGTTTTTGATGTATTGATGTGAAATGCAGTGATATTCGATGATAATGATGATGATACGAAAATGTCATTTAGGATGTGTGTTAAGTGTTAGGTAAATTTTACATGTCTACATTTTGCCCCTCTTTGAAACAAAGTATTGGTTGCTTTGTTTCAAAGATTTTGATGTTAAGATCAAGATTTGAAAATTTTTATATGCTCCACTATGCCTCGACGGTTAGCGGAATGATGGTAGGACTTTGGACTGCCCCCTCAAGAGGTTAGCTAAAAATATCAATTTTAAGGTCGGGCTCACGATAATTTTTTATTTCAGTTCAAATGCATAAAGGGCAAAAAATTAAGCCTATAGGTCTCCTGCTGATAGTTAAGATATTCCCGGGAGGTCCTAATTTTAACCTAGGAGTGTTTCTTAGGTGAAAATTAGGGTTTTGAGGGTTAAAATAGGTAATTAGGGTTCAAATTACCTCATTTTCACTTTGAGCCTATAGAAAATTCTTGTATCTAGATTTCTTGTTTTCTTGATTGTTGAGGAGCTATGGTGAGGATTCTAGGAGTCCCACATCACGCGGATGTGGTTTGCAAGTTTAGACGACCTCTAGGCATCGATGCCTCGATATGTACCCTTTCATTTCTCATTTTGAATTTTTCATGTTTGTGTAATTAATGCCCAAAGTCCAAGTTGTCGAATATGCTAGGTTTAGGAATTTTTTCGCTTTTGCATCATTTTTCTCGCTTTTGATGTTTGTGAATGGGCCACATTTTATTTTCTTGCTCTCACCTGCTCAAAATATGCACATTTGACCTAAGACTTCACTTTTGCTTTTGCTTTTGTCTGATTTTTTCGCTTTTGATATTTCTACTTCGTTTTGTTCTCCTTTGTTGAAAATTTGTGCTTTTGAAATACATCTTTGCTTTTGAATTTTTTGCATTTGCCATTTTTTATCGCTTTTGACTATAAAATTGTTTTCTTTCGCTTGTTTTGTTCACTTTTGCTAAAAATTTTTTCGCTTTTGATAAAAAGGTTTCACTTTTGACTATTTTGGAATCTTAAGTCAATTTTTTTTCCATTTAAGATGTGTTTTGTGTTTTTGTAGAAAATCCCTAACATCGTGGGTTGAATGGTTGCAGGCGGTTCTTAATTTGCTCCAGTCAAGGGAGCGATGACCACGTGATCTATTTGATTTGATCATTGGTTTTTAGGAGCTAGAGTGAGATGTTTTAGATGTTGTTAGGTTGTGACACATGTGCTATATGCCTACCATCAGGTGTCATAGAGTGATGATGATTGTTTTCATGGAGAAGTGGAACTCAGAGACCTCATCCTTTCATTTACCTATCAGGAGGCCACCGTCACCCTTGAGGATGTGTAGAGGATCCTTTGCATACCCATTCATAGAGAGCTTGTTATATATTTTGTGTGACAGGGTACTCGTGCCATGTGTCGAGTACTTGGTGTGAGGCATCTTCAGGTTCACGAGGCAAAAATAGACTTATCTAATTTTGTGGGCAGTGTCAATCTTGTTTCATTGGTTCTTTGTGGTTTGGTCATGGGATTCGTTGTTCCTGATAGGCGGGGCTGGTAGTTTCCTGTTGGTTGGGGTGTGTGCATTGAGTAGATGTTTGAGCACAACACTAGATATGCATGGGGCCCGTGTCTTCTTTCCCACTTGTACAAAGATATGCATGAGGTTGCATATCGTGGAGGGAGATCTATTTTTGCTAGTGTATCTCTACATGTATGGGCTTGGGAGCACATCCCAGTTGCTTGACCTGATGGTATTTTGGATTAGCCTCTAGGGGATCCATATTCTTATCATTATGGAGATTTTCTTCACTATACCTTGCCTGGAAAACTTCCCTACTAGTGTCATATTTTTGATGGTATGCCAGGGTTTGTATGGAGACCATATATGGATTGTGAAGCATGGCTTGATGACCAGGAGTAGTTAGTATTTTGCAGACAAACTAGATGGCTCATTGGTCGCGTTCATTCTTTACTTAAGAGATATCTACCTGAAAGGGTTTACCGTCAGTTTGGAGAGAGACAAAGCCATTTTTTACAGGCCTATAGGGCTTGTTTTGGTTAGACTACTAGGGAGGTCTAAGTATGGGGTCTATAGGTCAATCGAGATGCAACTATGGAAGATTTTAGAGCTCTTGCCCCATTCGGGTGGGGTTGGTCAATGGATTTAGTAGATCCTGCCCGACTACCCTAGATTTTGATCAGTGGTGGCCATGACACATTTCATTAAGATTTACAAATCTTTCTAGTGTTCATGCAGTAGGTAGGCCAGGTATTACTAGTCGTCGAGGGGAGAGGTATCATGTTGAGATCATTGTTGAGAAGCTTGATAGGGTCTGGCAAGACAGTGGATAGGGCATAAAGGATGATTCGATGTAGTATGATTAGGGACAGGTTCTAGGTCCTCCTCCACCTGAAGATGGAAGGGTATAGTTAGCATAGATGACAACTGCAAGAGACATAGAGGTAGGGTGATGATAGGCCATAGAGGTTCAAGTTGCTGTATTGACATTGGAGAGGGACACCACTAGATAGGAGAGAGATGGCTTCAAGGGTGAGTGAGACACTGAGATTGGACATCATCTTGTTACTGAGACACAATTGTAGGCTATTACCACCAAGAGGGATAGTCTTAGGATAGAGTGTGATAGTCTCTATGTCGAGTAAGATCAGTTGCTATAGAGGGCCCAACATATTATCAGACATTGTATGACGCCTTTGTTCCTAGAGCGCAGTGGCAGCCGCAGTTTGGAGAGCCTAGTACTACTACGTGGGTTGCATCTGGTGGAAATTCTGTTAGATAGTCTGATTCATAGCTTGATCCTTAGAGTCCTCCTCCTCTGGTCGGGCAACAATTTATTTGTACTTGATCTTTATGATGTTTAATGTTCAGAGACTTATATTGCAAACATGATTTTGTATATATATTCATCGGCCCAACTGAGGCCTTGTATATATGTATATTTTTGTATTATCCTATCACACATTTTTCATTGGTGATGTATTTGACATTCTCATTTTTTATGATGATTAATATTTGATATACATGCTTTGATTCAACTTCATTATGTGTTATTGTGATGATCATGGATCCATGATGATGTATATATGCTTATACATGTTTTTGTACTTTTTTGATTTATGCATATGATATGGATGGATGGATTGATCATATTTTATTTAATATGATGTTTTATTGTGTATACGATGGTTGTTGATATATGATGGATGTATGCCTTATACATGATACATGATGTTTTCATTGCTTTATTATCATCATGATATGTATTGACAAATTTGTGAATGCGGGATGGATATGGAACTAATTATATTGTTATGTAGGATGAATGTTAGAAGAAATATTGGATGATGGATAGAAATTTGATGTTGTTAGTTATTAATGAGTTGCTTTTGCTTTGCTCGAAGGCAGCTTCACATTTTTAACAATCCTTTTTGATGTAGCAAATGGATATGATGCACTAGGGTATTAATAACCAAGGTGACTTTGTATCCATTGTGTGGAATTTAACTTGACATACAAAGAATATTTTTTCTCATACTAGACATACAAAAACTTTGTTTAAAATATATGGGTGGGTTGTATTAAGACTTTTTAGATTAGTTACATAGAGAGGTATGAAATACGTAACATGCAAAGTTGCTACATGAATTGTCTTAAAACAACTTCCATACACTCAATAAAGCAAGTATTTGTTGTGGTAGTATACAAAAACATCTTACAAACAACAAATCGAAATGATGCTCAATTGCTCCCATTCCTTCTTCTCTAAATCCTTATGGACATCCTCGAGAGATCCTGGGAATGAGTCAATAAAATAAATCATAAATATAAGACTATAAAAAGATAAAACAATGTTACAGTATCACTTGCCATATTTTTTTTGAGGTTTTAGGCTATTATCCATTGTTGATCATGTCTATCGTAGGAACGGATTTGTTAAGGCATATCTCAGGATGTTGTTGGCGAATTGTCAAAAGATAGGTACTTAATACTTTGTCATTGTTTTCGTCTATTTGTAATCAAAGCTTTCTGATTATTTGCTTGAAAGTTATAGCTTTTGATGTTTTCTCTGTTTATTTATATGTTTTGTCAAAGGGGCGAAGATGCCGATTTGTTTATTATGGATGAAGAATTTATTGCAGATTGTGATGATGAAGATAGTACTTTTTGATTTTTCTGAGTTTTATAATACTATTTTTGTTGTTTTCAGGGGACTAACCTAGGGCCTCAGGGGCTCATCAAAGATAAGTCTTTCCTACATTGTACACATAGAGGCTTGTAGTTCACTTGGTTTGATGTGAACATGTTTTTGATTTTTTTTGTTTTGTGAATATTTTTGGATTTTGAATTTTTTGAATAAATTGAAATAAAGCATGATAGAAACCTAAGTGGACTGACTTAAGGCCTTGGGGGCTGATAAGCCTTGCCTATGTTGTACACAAAAATACCATGTAGTTGGACTGATGTTGACTTAAAGCATAACATGTTTTTGGAATTCAAACAACATTGATAACTTGAATGGAATATTCCACTTCTATTTCTAAAGGATATGTTGCTAGAAATGTACTTGAACTAGCTGTGAGGTTCAAGCAAATGTTGATATCTTAGACTTTTGAGTGAAGGAATAATCCAAAGTTGTTTTGATTTTGATTATTTTTTGGATGTTTTTGATTTTGTTGTTTTCAAGATGTTTTGATTTTGTTGTTTTCGACAATGATGTAATGCACAAGGATCTAATCCACTACCTATTTTTTGAGAAGTTTCCCCCAGTTCAAGACAAGACTACTTTCTCTAGGAGATGGATGTTGTTGGTACAAGGTTCAATACATAATCATTCATCAAGTCATGGTTGGACACATGCTTTATTATGGGATGAATGGGTGGATGCTTCAAATAGTATCAATAGATAACGATGCAAGTATTATTCAAATGTAGCACTTGTTTGCCAGATTTTCACTATGGTACCTATTCTAAAAGCGCCACAAAGTGGTTTTCACTTAAATAATTTTTTATTTAAATTTACTATTTTTCTTTCTTTTTTTTTCTCTTTTTGATTTTTTTTCAATTTTTACACTTTTCCTGGGGTATTCTAATGTGCAAGTATAGAATTTCTTGAGGTGGTTGTTGTCCAATGGTTCAACTAAAGGTTCTCCTTCAGGAGTAGCCAATTGATAAGCTCTAGAGTCGTAGCTTTCTATGATGATGAATGGGCCTAACCAGTTAGGTTCAAACTTACCTTTGTCATCTTGATTCAGTTATACCTTTTGATTCTCTTTGAGTACCAAGTCACCAACCTGAAAGTTTTTGTCTTTGATCCTTTTATCATAGCTTCATTTGAGCCGATTATGATAAACCTAAAGATGGTTTAACATGCTCAAATTCCTTTCATCTAGGAGTTCCAACTCATTTAATCTGGACACTCAATACTCGTCATTATTGACCATGCCTTTTAGTGAGATTCACAATGAAGGGATTTTGACTTCGATAGGTAAGATAGCTTCCGATCCATTGACCAAGGAGAAAGGTGTGGCACCTATAGGTGTTCATATATTGGTTTGATAAGCCCTTAGGATAGGTTTAGTTGCAAATTCCAATCATGACCAACTTCATTGATAGTCTTCTTTAGTATCTTTAGGATGGTTTTGTTATGTGATTCAACTTGACCATTTCCTTGGGGGTAGTAGGGCATGCAAAATCTATGTTGGATAGAGAAATTGGAACAAAGTTCTTGGACATATTGATTCTTAAATTGGGTTCCATTGTCCATTATGATGGTTTAGGGAATTCCATACCTATAAATTAGATAATTCATAATAAACTTTGATATCTATTTTCTAGTGATGTAGGTCAATAGAATTGCTTCTAACCATTTAGTGAAATATTTAGTTGCGGTAATAATAAACTTATGCTTGTTAGAGGAGGTAGGAGAAATATTACCTACCAATTCTAATCCCCATTGCGAGAAAAGGCCATGGTGTGGTGATAGGTCTCAACTCTTGTGTTGGTGCATGAACAAGGTCACTATGCTGCTGGCATTGACAATATTTTCTAGAATATTGAATACACTCTTGTTCCATGGAGGGCCAATATTACCCTATTCTCAACAATTTTTGTAATAGATTAGGTCCACTAGAGTGGGACCCACAAACACCTTCGTGTACCTCTTGTAAGGTAGTTTGTGCTACTTTTGCATCAAGACATTAGAGTAACATACCATCCAAACTTCAATGATATAAAGTATCTCCTAGGATTGTGAATCGGGAAGTCCTATAGGTAAAGGTCTTATTTTGGGTGGTTGTTAGGTCAAGTGGTATGATACCATGTTGAATGTAATTGAATATGTCTTGGTACCATGGTGAATTAGGGCCAACAACAATACACACTAGTTTTGATTTTAGGATATCAAACGCCAGTATGAGTAATTGCTCTATAAGGAAATCATACTTAGGAATGTTATGTAGAATATCAAGAAGCAAACCTATTGTTTCCATGACATCAACTACTCTATTGTTGATTTGAGGAATCTATTCAAAGGTGATGGTGACAAAATATTCCTTGAAGCTATCCACCATCCTTTTATATGGCATCGACTTGTCATCTTTTGTTTGATACTCATCATTCACTTGTTTGATTACTAGTTGAGAGTCTCCAAAGACTTATAGTTCTTTTATTCTCCATTCAATAGCCATCTTGAGTCCTATGATTAGGGCTTCATACTCTGAAATATTTTTTATGCCGGGGAAAGCAAAATTTTATGTCTTGGTTGTATTATCTCCTTGTGGTGTGAGAAATAGGATACCTACTCCAAAGCCATGTTGAGTGTGGGACCCATCAAAATAGAAGGTCCAATGGCTTGTTTGTTTTGTCAGCAATATAATTTTGTCTAGGAAGTCTATTGTAAGAGGTTTGTAATCTTATATTGGTGCGTCATCTAGCTGGTCTACTATGATATGTCTTTTGATGGCCCTCCTATCTACATACTCTTTGTTGAACTCACTCAGAATCATTACCTATTTAGCAATTTTGCTTGTTAGAGATACTTCTGTTAATAGGTATTTTAGTGGATCTACCTTTGAAATAAAATTTACTTGTCTATTTAAGATGTAGTGTATCAACTTCTGTGTCACAAATACGACAAAGAGACAAGCTCTTTCTATGGGAGAGTAGTTCAACTCATAGCCCACAGTGTTCAGCTGATGTAGTAGACCACTCTTTCTTTGTTATTATCATCTAGATGTGCTAGGAGAGCTCCCAATGTTGCTTGAGTTGTAGACAAAAAGAGTATCATTTCTTTGTTTGGAATAGGCATCATCAATATAGGAGTGAGTAGATACTCCTTGACTTGCTGGAACGCTTTATCACATCTCCCATCCCACTTGAATGTGATGTCTTTATGTAGAACATATGTAAAAGGGTGACACTTGTCTAACAGTTGCGCGATGAATCATTTGATGGATTGTAGCTCCCCTTGTAAACTTCTTAGTTGTTTCAATGCCTTTGGTGGAGGCATTTCTAATATGGTCTTTACTTTCATAGGATCTACTTCAATGCCCCTTCTTGGTACTACGTACCCTAACTAGAACCTGTAGGTGTATGTTGTTGTTGGTCCCAATTTATTAATTGTGGGTACTAGAGGGGTAGGCTATCATCATTATCTGTAAAGCTTATGGGTGAGTGCAAAAAGATGAGGGGCCAAATTGTGGCCAAAATTTTAAAAAACTTCTAATAGGCTATAATGTGAGCACGTTATAACATGCTCGCATTATGGCTTGGTGTGTTGAGCCTAAGGCTTGGCCACATCGAGCCTATTCCACTCTTGCGTTATAACATGAGCGTGAAATAATGCGCTTATGTTATGAGTTATTAAAACAAAAAAAGGAAATCAAATTCATTTGTATGTTGATTATTTTTTTGATGCCCGTGGCCAAAATCCCTTCTCTTGCACGTTCGCATTATGGGAAGAGACATTGTTGCATTTTTCTCATCAATTTATTGCTATTTCATCGCCAGGATGTCGCCACATCAACGTGGAGGTCAAATAGGTAAGGATTGTTTATTTTTTGTTGTGAATTTGTTAGTTTTAGGTTGCTTTTGATATTAATTTGTTGAATTTATAGGAAATGATAATGATCTTGGAAACCCTCTTCAAAACCCTCTTCAAAATACTCAACAACCAGAGCAAAAATATGAAAAAAATCCTCAAGTTCAACAACCACAACAACAATTCCTCCACCAATCCCTCAACATTCTCCTGGCACTCAACAAAATTTAATGGGGGTAATTGAAAACAATAAAAAACAAATTGAGGAGTTAATCCTGAGGTTGAACGATCCAGTAGGTTCAACCATGGAGAGAAGAACACTTGCAAATTCACTTAAAGAATTGTTAAAACATGTAGATGTAATCAACAAACAATTAAGTGGTTGGCAAGATAGGAGGCAGACAGTTGTAAATTTTTACCAAGATAAATTATCATATAAAGATGTAAAAGATCAAAAAATTACAAAATTATATTTGTGCTCATTATTCACCGACCCACACACAAATCAAAATCTTGACCTCACTGCGAAGAGGTTTCCTATCCATTGATGCCACCACCGAGGGATCAAGAATTTTTTTGGGATAGGTGGTACATAGTTTTTGATTACCCACCATGCAACAATTGTGAAGTCCCACAATATTTCCTAAAGAAACTATATTGTGAGTTCATCATCAACAAAATCTCAAATTATTTTGATAGGAGGGACTTCCAGGGGAGAGTTGGGGGGTCGACACAAGATAGACTCGGTGCACGGTAGGATCTTAGGTGACAAGTGAGACGAGCTCTCGCTAGCCTAGATCATGAGCACATTGTTATCCCTTCCATCGTGAAGGAGAGTGCCGAGGTAGACACTTTTCAAGCTATCACCTCTTTGACCCAGAGTGTCATCCAACATGCCAATCCTATACTGCAGTGCCATCCAACAAAGTCTTTGAGTGGTAGGATTCCACCCCATTCGTGTTAGGCTTGTGGGGCGACTTGTTCATATGACCCAATTGACACTCAGGAGGCTGCTATGCAAGATACATCTACAACTATGGAGATGGCGAGGGCAACTGACATTTTGAATGAGGCTTATGGAATCGATACTCAGGTAAATGTTAGCATGTTCATTGAATTTAATTTAATAAATTTCAATTTTGAAATGAAATATTAACTAATTTAGTTTTATGATTTTAATAAAATTTCAAAGTCACAGTGTTGATATTGGATATGCTAGCCCTACACTTGCTTATTACTCCATTGTATCTACTGTTGAGGTATGTAACTAGTAAACAATTATAAATTTATTACATGTTAATATCATCATTATATGAATGGTATTCTAATATTTGATTTTGGATGTTGAATCGGCTAATATTGGAGGTTTCGTGGGAACACCTCCTAGTGCCAGTGGAGTTAGAAAAATGTTCACACAGGTAATAGAATACAGAGTTTAACTAATGAATTGTACTTAATAGATTTGTGTAGCTTATATTCATATCGTTTACTACATTACATTGCACATCTTTCAAACTCAAAGCATTAATTCACATTCCATAACTACTAACTAGATGTTGATAAATGACAAAATTTCAAAGTTACAATATAGTTGTTTAGAAAGTCAACATAAACAATGATGCAATTACTTCACATAGCATAAGTAATAACTAGGAGCAGCTTCCAGTTGTATTTGTTTGTCATGGCATTCCATGAGACCACTTTTTATTTAGGCATCTTTTCAAACAATGCATTGCCTTGTCTATGCTATGGATGCTTGGAAGAAATATATGAAAGAATAATAGTAAGCAATAACATAGATAAAGCAATGAGTTGTTTGAAAAAATGCCTCAAAGAAATGTGGTCTCATGGTGATGTCCATCACATGAGACCCAATTTCTTTGAGGCATTTTTTTCAAACAGCTCACCACCTTTTCTATGCTACCAAATTTTCATACATGTATACCAAAGCACTTTATCAAATAGTTCACTTCCTTGCTACTATGGCTAAAATCCTAAAAAAAGGTACTTTCCAAAAAACTATGGGTTCTTGGAAAAAAATCTATCAAAGAATAATAGTAAGCAATAACATAGACAAGGTAGTGAGTAGTTTGAAAAAATTCCTTGAAGAAATGTGGTCTCATGGTGATGGAATGCCATGACACATTTGTTTGTAATGACATTCTATCACCATGAGACCCCATTTCTTTGAGGCATTTTTTCAAATAGTTCACTACCTTCTCTATGCTACCATAGTTATCATACATGTCTACCAAAGCATTTTATCAAATAGTTCATTGCCTTACTGCTATGGGTAAAAGCCTAAAAATAGGTTCTTTCAAACAAGCTATGGATAGGGAAAATAGTAAGCATGATAGTCAGAAATATATAATTTAATAAGTACTAAAATCTTTATTCATTATCTCATACATTATAAACCATGACGTGCATCACTATTGTAGTTTTTGTGATTCAATAATTTGTTGTTTTATTTTCAGATGTTGGAAGCAGATACACCTTCAAATGTTCATAGGGAAATGGAGGTTGGTTTTTGTTTTCTATAGACCCCTCAATTCCCCTCACAAAGGTATGAGGAAGATTACTAAATTTCAATTTACATTCACTGTTATAGCTGTTAGTGAAAAATCAAACCATTATTGATTCATAGTTTAATTTCTCTTTGGATGGTTTCTATAGGGCTTCAAAATGCTTGAGCATGGGAATTTGAGTATTTCCCTCAAGCAGAGTGATCATCAGATGGCAATAAGTGATTATTTTGTTAAATATATCATTTTTTATAATGTAATTTCTATATATTAATGTCTTTACTTGTTATTGTAATAGATAAGGCTTGACCAAGAACTAAACCATAGGAGGAGCACCTAGAGCACTCCTTGAACTTAGAATAAATGAGTGATAGACCTATCACCATTCGATTGACAAGCAAAGGGCAAGAGTTTATTTCGAGAGCATGGAGAGAAATGACTTTTGATTCCAGAGCCCTTTGTTGTATGCCTATATGACATTTGTGTACATATTTTGTATTGCATATATTTGACATTATATCCCTATATGGCATTCAAGTAAGCCAATATGGCTATTTTGTATATATTTAATACTTATATCGATATATATTGATATATGCCTACATGGCTATTTGGTTAATACAAATCTTTTTTTATCGATGGTGTCCATATTTGCATTATAAATCCATGGTTCAATAGATATGAGTTATGTGTATTCAAGTGTATACTTTACAAATTACGTGTATAATTTGTGATTTACATGTATTCCAATGTATACTTTGTGATTTATGTGTTTTCATGCATATACCTTGTATTCATGCATATACATTTTATTAATTTATGTATACTATGTATTTGTGTGTATACTTCAAGGATTACGTGTATTTGAGTACTTGTGCTTCCCTTATTCACATGTATGCTTGACTTATTCATGTGTATACTTATTAATTGGTTAGCCCTAGCATTGATTATTGTTGTCCTTCATGGTTTGTATTGAATATTTATTGATTGATGCTAAACAACTTTATTAGTTGATGCTAAAAACCTTTAGTATTTCTAGGAATACTAGTAGAGTTACAAATTACAAAATTGCACAAATTGAAAAGAAAAGATTAACTGTAAATAAATGCATTGATTATTAACTTGATAATTGGTTAAGAATGAGTATAATATATATATCAAGAGATGAGCCTTCTAGAATGACAACTACCAACTAGAAAATAGGCAAAGCATTCCCAATAATTTGAAAGCAATAATCCACCCAAAATTCCAATGGGAGATAAGACAAATGAACCTACATAGGCATAAATGAATAAAGAACAGTTCACCCTTCACATCTTGGTGAAACCATTGTCAAACTTAGAAGATCTTAAAGATAAAAAATAATTATGATCTATATAATATAGAATTAGTACCCACTTTGATGACTACAAAATTTTCAACCATGGGCTTATCATGCTTTTTCAAATTTGGTAAGAAGGCTTATTTAAGATCCTTGAGCAATGTATTTCCTAATTCTCCCTTGTTCTTACATATCTCAATTCAATTTAATTCAAAGAGTTCCATCAAATGCTTTATCTTAAAGCAAAAAACATGTTTTCAATTGGTATTCTATGAGATGTTTCATAAAAAGATTCTAGTATATTTAATCTTTTGAATGGAACAACTCAATTAAGCAAAAGATACATAATCTTCACAACACTTGTAAAACATAATATTCATATTAGATGATGAGTAGTTAACTTCTTGACTCATTATCATACAAACATTTATCTTGAATAGTATTTAAACATTTTCACACTATAATCCTCATAGTACAGAATGAATTGTTATGTTCTTGATCCATCACCATATAAACACATCGAAAGATGTATATGTCAAATATTTTCAATATTATTTCTTATATAGGAAATGGACTTGGGAGAAAGCTTTATAATTTATAATACAAATAAGAAATGGACTTGGGTGAAAACTTTATTATCACACCAAATAATAAATGTACACGAGAGCATCACCTGTTTCTCTTAGATTACTATTTTCAAGCATAACAAATCATTTCAAATGAAAATGACAAAATGCTTCATAGCCTAAGTTGTTAATTGAGGAAAAATAAAATGTTTCCAAGTTCCACCATTGTATGCATTTGCAATTGGTTGTATATTGTTGTAAGGGCAAGGAGGATAATTAAAAAACATCTTGCACTTGCTAGACTTGAGGATGATCATATGCTTTATGTGTGGAAAACTCAAACTTCTCAACTGTTGTGTGAATGTTTTTATTTTTGATTGTTTTGCATGCCATCATAAGGGATCAAGTCGGTTGAACGTAGCTCAGAGTGATTTGACATGTTTGGGTACAAAAGAGGACCATGCCTAGTGTAAATGTACCTATCAAGACGTGTTGGAACAATTTGTTTGGTCACATGAGTTGCAGAAGGAAAGTTGCACCACTTTGCAATTTTACATTACTTGCATTTGACACTTTTTCTATCAAGTGAAAACTAAACATCACAAGAAAGTGAATCTGAGATAACAAAAAATGAGAGAGGTTATTGTAGAGGAGCCTAATGTGATCCCGTAGGCTCAGACAGAGAGTTCGTAAGCATCACTATTTTTGAGTAATAGCCCATCAAAGATTGCAACCATTTTGCACTTTGGACAATTAAGGGATCAAGTCGGTTGAACGCGGCTCAAAGTGATTCAACATGTTTAGGTGAAAAAGAGGACCATTCCTACCATAAACATACCCATTTGGATGCGTTGGAACAGTTCGTTTGGTCATACGAGTTGTAGAATGAAAGTTGCACCACTTTGCAACTTTACACTGCTTGCATTTGACACTTTTTCCATC
The DNA here is from genome assembly GCA_007258455.2 of Sequoia sempervirens. Lineage (NCBI taxonomy): Eukaryota > Viridiplantae > Streptophyta > Pinopsida > Cupressales > Cupressaceae > Sequoia > Sequoia sempervirens. The sequence continues at coordinate 431,024,093 of VDFB02047230.1, read as the reverse complement.
AAGTGAAAATTGGACACCATAGGAAAATGACTCCAAGATAAAAAAAAAAATAAGAGATTTTATTGCAGAGGGGCCCAACATGATCCCATAGGCTCAGACGAATAGTTCGTAAGCTTCATGGTTTCTGAGTAGTAGCCCGTCAAAGATCATTGTCCTTTTGCACTTTGGACCCTTAAGGGATCGAGCCGGTTGAATGTAGCTCAAAGTGATTTAGCAAGTTTGGGTGTGAAAGAGGACCATGCCTAGTGTAAATGTACCCATCCAGATGTGTTGGAACAATATTTTTGGTCATACGAGTTGCAGAACAAAAGTTGCACCACTTTGCAACTTTACACTGCTTGCATTTGACATTTTTTTGATCAAGTGAAAACTAGACACCACGGGAAAACGACTCCAAGATAACAAAAGCTGGGAGAGGTTATTGTAGAGGGGCCCAACATGATCCCATAGGCTTAGACAGAGTGTTCGCAAGCATCACGATTTCTGAGTAATAGCTTGTCAAAGATTGTTGCCCTTTTACACTTTGAACCCTTAAGGGATTAAGCCGATTGAACGTAGCTCAAAGTGATTCAACATGTTTGGGCACAAAAAATGACCATACCTAGTGTAAAAGTACCCATATGGACGTGTTGGAACAATCCATTTGGTCACACGAGTTGTAGAACAAAAGTTGCACCACTTTCCAAATTTACATTGCTTGCATTTGACATGTTTTCCATCAAGTGAAAACTAGACACCACGGGAAAACAACTTTGAGATAACAAAAATTGAGAGAATTTATTGTAGAGGGGCCCAACGTGATCCTATAGGCTTGGGCAGAGAATTCATAAGCATCACAGTTTCTAAGTAATAGCCCATCAAAGATTGCTTCCCTTTTGCACTTTGGACCCTTAAGGGATTGAGGCGGTTGAACATAGCTCAGAGCGATTCAACGTGTTTGGGTGCAAAAGAGGACCATGCCTAGTGTAAAAATACCCATCTAAACATGTTGGAACAATCTGTTTGGTCACAGAAGTTGCAAAATGAAAGTTGCACCACTTTGCAACTTTACACTGCTTGTATTTGACACTTTTTCCATCAAGTGAAAACTAGACACCATAAGAAAAATAACTCTGAGATAAAAAAAAAGAGAGAGGTTATTGTAGAGGGGCCCAATGCGATCCTGTAGGCTTAAATAGAGAGTTTGTAAGCATCATGGTTTCTGAGTAATAGCCCATCAAAGATTGTTGCCCTTTTGCACTTTAGACCCTTAAGGGATCGAGCCGGTTGAATGTAGCTCAAAGAGATTCAGCATGTTTGGGTGAGAAAGAGGACCATTCCTAGCATAAATGTACACATTTGGACGTGTTGGAACAATTTTTTTGGTCACACAAGTTGGAAAAAAAAAGTTGGACCACTTTGCAACTTTACATTGCTTGCATTTGACACTTTTTCCATCAAGTGAAAATTGGACACTAGGGGAAAATGAATCTGTGATAACAAAAAATAAGAGAGGTTATTGTATAGGGGCCCAATGTGATCTCGTAGGCTTAGATAGAAGTTCGTAAGCATCATGGTTTCAGAATAATATCCTTCAAAGATTGCTGCCATTTTGCACTTTGGACCCTTAAAGGATCAAGCCGGTTGAATGTAGCTCAGAGCGATTTAGTGTATTTGGGTCTGAAAGAGGACCATGCCTAGTGTAAATGTACCTATCTAGATGTGTTGGAACAATCTATTTGGTCACATGAGTTGCAAAACAAAATTTGCACCACTTTGCAACTTTACATTGCCTACATTTGACACTTTTTCCATCAAGTGAAAACTGGACACCATGGAAAAATGACTTTAAGATAATAAAAAAAGAGATAGGCTATTGTAAAGGGGTCCAACATGATCCTGTAGGCTTACACGAAGAGTTTGTAAGCATCACAGTTTTTGAGTAATAGCCCATGAAAGATTGCAACCATTTTGCACTTTGGACTCTTAACTAGTGATCAAGCCGATTGAACATAGCTCAAAGTAATTCGGCGTGTTTGGGTACGAAAAAGGACCATGCCTAGTGTAAACGTACCCATCTGGACACGTTGGAATAGTTCATTTGGTCACACGAGTTGCAGAATGAAAGTTGCACCACTTTGCAACTTTACTTGCAATTGACACTTTTTCCATCAAGTAAAAATTAGACACTATGGAAAAATGACTCCAACATAACAAAAATCGAGAGGTTATTGTAGAGGTTCCCTACATGATCCTGATGCCTCAGACAAAATTTCCATAACTAACATGGTATCTGGGTAACATGTTTTCAAAGATTGTTTCCCTTTTGCAATTTGGACTATTAAGGGATTACGTTGCATGAATTACAAACATTTGAGGGAAGCAATAAATTCTAAAATTTGAGTAAATATCATTACAAATGTTTATGTGAATAGATGGTACATGCTATATTGATATTGATATATAATCGTTAGGTTGATTTGTTTCAATAAATTAAGTTTTTATAATAAGTTAGTCAATTGGTACTAGTTATAATAGGGAGAGAATAAAAGAAGAAAAATAATGATTGGTAACCATCAATGGTTATTACACTCACTATATTAGTAATATGATGTTTATAATAAAATGAGATTTATTTGGCTGTCCTAATTCTTCTGTTTATGCTACAATTGTCTAATATTCTTCATACACCATTCTGAAACCCAAGTGCTTGTACTTGATGCACAATGCTTTCTCAAAACTATCAAGTGGTAATACAAAATCATGAAAAAAAATCAAACTATATGAATTCCAACACCCTACTTAAATAAAATATTGAATCAGTGTGCCCCATTTTCATGCACACAAACTCGACTTATAAGATTCTCTCATAATAAACAAAAATACAATTCAAGGATGGCTTAGGTACTCCGTTCTCACAAATCTTTTACAATATCACTCATACATTTGAGATTCTCTTATAATTTCTGCATCATAGGTTCTCACGATGATGTTAACTTCAAATGAATAACTTGAAATTTTCTCACTAAGCTTCACATGCTCTTTTATAATGGGTTCAAATAAGAATTGAGATTTGTCAAGTTCATCAAAATAAGGATGTTGCATTGATTTTTTGGCTGAGATTCTCTTGGATAGCTCATAAATCAACATTTTTTGCAAGGAGACACCAATCAATTTTTAATAGTTTACTTATAAATAGGAAAAGTAAAAGAAGAAAAAGAAAGAGCATCCAAAATGGAAATGAAATGAAAATAGGTGGAAGGCACTTATAGACAACAAATCCAAAGTACCAAGTCAAGAACAACAAGGCATAAATATTGATGCTTCCATTGAGGATAGGCATGATAATCTCTCAACTTAGTCACTCTGGTCATACATCTTCATTGGGAGTTCCAAGATACCTATTGCACAAAACACCTCTCATGAATAAAAGAACTTGAAATTTGAGATGCTCTTATAATGTCTACATCATAGGTGCTCATGATAAGGTTAACTTCAAACATGAATAACTTGAAATTCCCTCGCTAAGCTTCACACACACTTTTATAATAGCTTAAAATCATAATTGAGATTTGTCAAGATCATCAAAATAAGGATGTTGCATTTCTTTTTTGGCCGAGATTCTCTTGGATGGCTCATAAATCAACATTTTTTGCAAGTGGACACCAATCAATTTTTAGTAGGTTACTTACAAATAGGCAAAGTAAAATAAGAAAAAGAAAGAGCATCCAAAATGGAAATGAAATGAAAATAGATGGAAGGCACTTACAAACAAAAAATCCACACCATTTGGTTCCAAGTTGGGAACAAGGCTTAAATCTTGATGCTTCCATTGAGTATAGGCATCCCAGTCTCTCAACTTAGTCACTTTTGGCCATGCATCTTCATTGAGAGTTCCAAGATACCTATTGCACACAACAACCTCTCATGAATAGAACATGAATAAAACATAACCAAAATATTACTTTCCAACCTTTTGGAAACTTGTAACCTATTATAAAAACAACATAATTTAATCTTCCACTTAGTTTACTAATCTATTAAGAATATCCTACATCATTTTTTTTGCATATTTTTGAGAAAAAAAAACCATTGAACTCTATATCCTTTGCCATAGTTCTAAATATAAAGTGTGCTACATTTGCAAGTCTGATAACTTCATCAATCACCTACATACATGATATAGATTTTAGATGATAGAATTTGCATCATAGCATTGACATCATAGCATTGGCATCATACAAGTTATTGTGCATACAAGTATAAATTAATAAGAACCAATGTGCATACTTAAAAATTAATCCAACGAACCATCCGGGTCTGCTCTACTCTTTATTGTGTCAAGTATTGCCTCATGATCAGAATCACAAACCTTCCACAAGGTCTTTTTCAAAGGTCTATCCCCATATTTGGTCAAACAAACATTGAATTCCATGACAAGGTTCGAGTAATGAAGAATCTTCCAATGCTTTTCAAAGTCCTGAAACAACCAATATTTAACACTCTTATGTGGGTACCTTCTAAGCCACGTTCCAGTAACAACAACTAAGCATGTAGGGTATTTGATGTTTTCTCCATCTATAACTAGGGCCTCCAATTTCTTTTTGGCCTCAACACAATGACACAAGTAATAGTTTGTTCCCTCTTCATTTTCTTCATCTGCAATAACTGCATAAACATTCCCTACATTGATATGTGTAGCAAATTAGATGAAATTAGTCAACATTACAAATACACTACAAATAACAATAGAAAAAATTATGCAAGTAGATATATTACCTGGTTGAACTAGATCTAACATGTGGTCAAAGTCAACTGATGAATCCATCTATGTTAGTTCCAATGTCGTCAAAGGGTGATAAGTGTGAAGTGGGCTAAGATAACAACCATTTCTTAACCCACTCCTTTGACTCACAATCATCCCAGGCTTGCATTGTACATGAAGAAAAAAAGCATGCCATCTTATGTGTATTGATACTCCATGAACCTACATTTGAGCTAAGGAAAGAGTGTATCTCACTTGATCCTATCATTGTACAACAATCCTCATATGGTGCAATGTTAGTATCATCCATCAATGAAAAAAATCTACAAACTGAAGACGTACCTTCATTACCTAGACCTATCAAAGCATTACACCACTCGATGATTGATTTTGCACTTGTCAACTTTGCATTGTCTTTATACTTAAACTCTTCTCGTGCTAATGCTCTTTTCACACATGCTCCCCCTTTCCATGCTCGGCCTCACAAAAGTTCCACATATGTTGAACACCTATAATGATATGCATCTTGCTCAACTAGTAGAACATGTGCGAGTTCTTGAACTATGTTTTATAGTTATCTAACCATATTATATGCCGACCGTATGCTATGCCCCTCTGAGCCAAATCACTATAGAACATCTGGAAGCAACCTTGTACGAACTCTAGAGAATGTGTGAAATCATCACTAATATAAAATTGATACTCTCTCAATACCTTCCTTTGGTCCTCTATACTATTAGTTGCATGAATGAATGCTCTGTGCACAAATATCAAAACCTGTGTGGAGTTGTAATATTATGATTGCACCTCACGTTGTGGTTGCAGAGTGTAGTTCTTTGCAAAGTTGACCACTGAAACTATGTTCCCAACTAAAAAGGTGTCCTTGCATAACTTGAATTGTGTGTCCAACCATGGGGCTCTATGGGTATGCATTGCATACTCATACACTATATTATCACAAAACATAGACATAAACTGATACACTAGAATATTCTGAATAATCAAATCACACCTTTTTGCTTGATTACCATATTTTGTAACATATGGCACTATTTTATACTTCCCAAACTCTACTAGTTGCTTTCCCATGTCATGTGTGTTTTCCATATGTTGACATACTAGCATATGTTGTAAGCCATCACAATGCTAGCATGAACCATCCAAGCATAGTTTCCTAGAGAATATTTGGCCATATTCTATTTGACATAATTTTTTTTATAAGAACTCTCTTGAAGATGTTGGAAGGATTCTATGCCACAATCCTACAAAACATTGTTAGTATGCAAATTTAAACACATAGAATGATAAACATCATAATAATTAGAGAATTCAATATGTAGTCTACAGTAACAAGTAGTGTGTGTGTGTGATTTATCTTGACATAAAAAGGTTTAATCATTTCAAAATATCTTTGACAAATTCAAATTTGAGGATAATCCTATTGAAATTTACAAAAACAATGGGTTTGAGTCGTATGCAAAAAATGCTTTGGATGTGGCTCACGGTTTCGACTACCGATTCTCCTTCTTAACACATCCCTTTGATTTGAAGATGGCCTTGTGTTATTCTTCCAATATTCTTCAATTAGTGTTCTCAATGCTTCAACAAATTGTTTATCTTTTCATGGGAGTCTCCTCGAGAATGCCCATAATTCATTTGAATCAGTGCCCTCAATTCTTTGCCTCCTTTGAATGGTTCTTGATAAAGTTTTTCTATTAATTCTTAATTGTTCACTCATCTTTCTAATGAGACGAGATCTCCTTGTTTGACTACTTACCAAAGTTGATGTAATGATATGTTGGGTGACATTACTATCCTTTGAGCGTGAGGTTTTACCCACACTCTCATATGTATCCATTAGATTCTTCACAATAGTGTTTTCACTTGAAGCATTCGATGTTCTCAACCCAAGAATCTTCATGATGTTTCTATACTTTATACCCTGCATCATTTCAACAAATAGTTGACATCTTGCAGTCTCATTTGGCCATTCAAAGAAAAATTTCCAAATATTATTAGCATATTTTCTACAAGTGCGTGCTAGAATCTTACCTTCCATGTGTTGCAAAATATCCTCATCAATATTAATCAAATACTTTGGCTTTCTACACAAAATTCTAGGTGGTGTTCTCCTAGGTACATACATCTCAACATTAGGAATTTCATCAATATTTAAGTGAGGTGGGCTAGATCGCATACCTTTGATTGAGGGTGGAATAGACGACATACCTTGAGGTTGACATAGGGATGATGGCGTACCTTCTTTGCCAAATCCAAGTGATGATGTACTCTCAACTTGAGATGTGGTGGATGGTGTCCCTTCATATTCACTTGTGGTAGATGGTGTCCTTCCATATTCACTTGCGGTAGATGGTGTCCCTCCATATTCACTTATGAAAGATGTTGTCCCTCCATATTCACTTGTGGTTAATGGTGTCCCTTTGTATTCACTTGCAGTACAAGGTGTGTCTCCAACTACGGTATTCAAATCTATCTTACCATGATGCTTTCACATTCATACCCTTTGTGCCACCAATGCCTTTTCTCTTTTTGATCGGGCGTGCTGCCACAATAGTGGTTTACACTTTCTAGGAGATCCTGATTTTTGCTGAAATCACATATTTTTAGAAAATATAATGATTTAAGCTTTGAAAAGTTCCATTTAAAGGATTCCAATTGAATAGGATTTTATCAAACCACCTTAGACCAAGCCCCCTTGGATAGAACCCTGCTAGTTTTAAACCATACCTATAACATAGTCTCCTTTACACCTATCAAAATGTTGATAAAAAACAACTTTTGATTTACCTTTTGAGGGATCAAATGAATTCATTTAAAATTTATATTTTTGTAAGTTTGTAGTCCTTATTATAATCTTCCAAAAAGGTATAATTTTAATTAAATTTAATTTGATTATTATATTTATTTTTTATTTGTTGTGAATATAGATTTTTCATCAAAAATCAAGCTCTTTGTTCTGCACATGTGGAAAAATAGAAGATTATCACTAAAAAAATTGAAAAATATGAGTGCACCAGATATTGGAGTCCTTAATACAACAAAAATAAATAAATTGAATTTTGATGCATACGAAAAAAGTTATGCATTATACGGTCGTACTATGTCTAAATTGTAATTGGTTTGACTTCGAAACTTGATTAAAGAAACAATATTCGATAAAAAACTATCTAACCAAGTGGAAGAACTAGATATTAGGGTTACAAATCTAAATTCGAAAGAATTAGAATTTTATCCTTCATGGAAAAATATTTATGCATTATATGGTGAGTGTCACTTTTTTAAAATGTTGTTTTCTTAAAAAAACTAGTTTTTGAGGTAGATAGAAAAATAAGTGCAATATAATTCCAAAAAAAACGAAAAAAATATATTTAGAATCTATGGAAAAAATGTCACAAAACTCTTTTTTTCATCATCTTAAAATTACTCATGGTTTAGCTGCTATAGGTGCTTGAAAGTGAAGATTTAGTTAAAAAAAATTATTTCAATGTCTAGTTTGGCCAAAAATTGTAAACCACTATTGTGGGATCTTCATTGAGTTTCCTCTTCAGTTGGCTTGTTTTCATCAATCGTATCCAATTTCTTCTTCTCATGATATGTATTGATCCATTCTCTATTTTTTGCTTTATTGGTTTCATAATCTTCATCTGTTGGTTTATTCCTTATTCATTTCCTTGGAATGGTGGATGATTTTACCTGTAGCATAGTAATGGGACAAATATTAGTTCCTAAAAAATGAATCCATACAAATAAATGGAATATAAGTCATCCAAGGCTTCATACAAAATACTTGCAATCATCCTGTAGAAGAGTATTTCTAGCATAGACAAAGGTCACATGAATTTTTCCAATGGATTTCCTTAACGAAATGTGGTAATGTGGCATGACATGATTGCAAGATAGGCTCAAAATGGAAGCATGGACAAGGCATGTGAATTATTTTGACAATAATGTTTTCATAGGCATGCATGCAAAATGTGGTACTTTTGACAAGCTAGTGAGCTCACTAGCTTGCCAATGAGGTAGGGTTGACAAGGTAGGGGCAATGTATGTACATCATCATGAGACCCAATTTCTATGAGGCATACACTGCCCCTACTTTGTCAACCCTACCAAATTGGTAAGCTAGTGAGCTCGCTAGCTTGTCAATGCTACCACATTTTGCATACATTTCTACAAAAACATTATTGTCAAACAATTCAAATGCCTTGTCCATGCTTCCATTTTGATCCTATCTTGCAATCATGGCATGCCACATTACCAAATTTCTTTAAGGCATTCCATCAGAAAAATCATGTGAGCATTGGCAAGCTAGTGAGCTCATAAGCTTGCCAATTCAGTAGGGTTGACAAGGTAGGGGTGGCGTGAAATAATTCTTCATAGAAATGGGGACTCACAGTGAAGCTTGCCAATTCGGTAGGGTTGACAAGGTAGGGGCCTGTTGAATTCCTCTCTATGAGGAATTCTTTCATGCCGCCCCTACCTTGTCAACCCTACTGAATTGGAAAGCTTCTGAGCTCACTAGCTTTCCAATTCGGTAGGGTTTACAAGGTAGGGGAAACACATGCCTCATAGAAATGGGGTCATCACTGCGAGTCCCCATTTCTATGAGGCATTCTTTCATGCTGCCCCTACCTTGTCAACCCTACCGAATTGGCAAGCTAGTGAGCTCACTAGCTTGTCACTGCTACCACATTTTGCATACATTTTTATGAAAATATTATTGTCAAACAATTCAAATTCCTTGTCCATGCTTCCATTTTCCCACATTACCCCATTTCTATGAGACATGCATTGCCCCTGCCTTGTCAACCCTACCGCATTGGCAAGCTAGTGACTTCACTAGCTTTCCAATTGCGTAGGGTTGAAAAGGTAGGGGCAGCGTAAAAAAATGTCTCATTGAAATGGGTCTCATGGTGATTTAAAAATCATTGTGAGACCCCATTTCTATGAGACATTTTTTCACCTGCCCCTACTTTGTCAACCCTGCCGCATTGGCATGCTAGTGAGGTCACTAGCATGCCAATGCGGTAGGGTTGACAAGGTAGGGGCCGCGTGAGAAAATGCCTCATAGAAATGGGGACTCACGGTGATTGTGAGTCCCCATTTCTATGAGGCATTTTCTCACGTGGCCCCTACCTTGTCAACCATACAACATTGTCTTGTGGCATGCCATGACTGCAAGATAGGCTACACCTTTCCCTATTTTTTTAACTTAGCCTTGAATAAAGAGTCTTGAAATAGTGGAGAGAAGGGTTAGAATCCCTTGTAGGTAGACTAATCAAGGAAAAATTTAAAAAATATCACAACATAAGTGATGAGGTAAGTTTAGTGACGAGGTAAATTTAGAAATAGAGATGAAAACCAAAATAGATTCAAAGATCTATCAATGTGGGAGGAGTATATTCCAATTTTGTAGAGGCATGTATGGAAAATTTGGTAGCATAGACAATGCAATCAACTAGTTGATAAAATGAACATCACCATGAGACCCCATTTATTTGAGGCATTTCTTCAAACAATTGATTTCCTTGTCTATGATGTTTGATAAAATTATTTGGTAGACATGTATGGAAAATTTGGTAGCATAGACAAGGAAATCAACTACTTGGTATAATTGTTTGACAAAATACCTCAATGAGATATGTCCTCATGGACTAGAATGATTTGCAGGATATGCACAATATAGATTTATTGAAAAGGCTTTAGAAAATTTCAAGCATATGCAAATTGTAGGTGTAAAACCAAATTCAACTACATTTTCCAACATCCCCCATGCCTATACCAAAATGAAAGCTTTGGAGAGTGGTATGCACATCCATAGTAAAGGATTGAGAAATGATGTATTATTTTACTTCCTTATAACTTCTGCCATATATATGTGTATACTTGAAATGTGGAAGCATACACAAGGTAAGTCAATTGTTTAACAAAATGCCTCAAAGAGATGTGGTTTTAAAATGTAATTGGAAAGTGTAAAGAATTGTGTAATTTAAAATGTGCATTGACAAGCTAAGGTTATAATGACAAAAAAACAATGATCAACATGGAATATGCAAAATAAAAAAAATCAAAGCAAGCCAAAATATAATGAAAGAAAATGTGGAAATAAATCACATACCTAAAAAACCAAAGTTTCAATGGAGGAGATCTACCCAATTATGTAGCCTTTGCTTCTTCTTTCTTCAAACTCCTCAACAATTTGACTTTTTCAAAAGCTTGTTCCACATCAAACTTCAATTGTATATCACTCTTGAATGGAATTCAGACTTGAAATGATATTATATGCCTTTCAACGTGAAAACTCTACTATTTCATGCAAAGGTGGTGGAAAGATCATGAAAAAGGTGGTGGAATATGAAAAACATGCATGCACATTTCATAAAATCATAAAAAAGCTTTTTTTGTTGGAACATGCGTAGAACCAGGAGAATATGCAAAATGTGGGCCTTGAGATCATGGCTATATTGAGTTTTTTACCATTTTTAGAGCAAGAAAAACTGTTCTCGCGTTATGTATTGCTAAAATAACAACCATATCTCTACTACTTCAAAATGCGCTCGCATTATGAGAAAGTTGATTTTTAATAGGTTTCTCTCTCTTTCTCTCTATCCTCTACCCTCTACCCTTAAACCCTTAAACCTTCTACCCTCTATCTCCCTCCCTTTCTCTCTCTCAAGTCTCTCCTCCTACCCCCTCTGCCTCTCTCAAGTTTATCTCT